>JBBPSI010000011.1:0-315452 GCA_038093515.1 Butyriboletus loyo | reverse complement strand
GTACATACTATACCATATCAATATTGCTGTGACAATGTACCAACAGAGCCAAACAGCCACTAGCAGTCGTGTGCTCGACAAGTTCAAGAAGCGCGCTGTCGTCGAGATCATTTGGAAGACGGACGCAACGGCGACGGACTTGCAGGACGGACTAGATGACATGCACAAGCGCCATGACGTTCAACGGCAACACATTATTGACTCTGTTCGTGTTCTCGACTCGTTTAATTCCGATGTGCTCACGGCCATTTACTAGCTCGACAATCTTATATTCCAGCTCTACACACTCTCCTTCTTCCTATCACCCGCCCTCCTCCCCCTTCTCTGTAGAGTCGCCAGCCAATTCATATCCTACAAGCCTCGCGAGCTCGACCCAAAGCTGTCCTTGCGCGTCTGGTTCCTCCTCCTCTGCGCCTCGAATGCACCCAGTTTCTGGTCTCACCTCAGAGACGGCGCAGCAGAAGGCCGAGCCGTCATTCTGGACTTTGTTGGGATGGGTAGGCATCTCATCTCGCATCCGTCAGCCTGCTCACACCAACACAGGATACCTGCCATCCAAGCTACACCTTGTATTGCTCGATACCCTTGTCCTCTGCCTCCAGATGCTCCTCACTACCATATCATTCGAGATCTCCCTACGCTCATCCTCTGACTCCAGTGCTATTCCATTATCACCCGCTGTGTCCCCAACCCCGACACCCGCCCTGGAAATAGGCCACGGCGACGGCGACGATCGAAAATATTCACACCACCGTACACCCACGATGGTTATCGACCTTCGCTTCCATCACCTCATAAACCGCCTGCGAAACCCCATTCCCCTCGCATCCCGTGTGGACCTGACCACCCTCCCTCTGCCAAACACTACCCCGACACCTCTTTCCATGCACCTGAGGGCCATTGTAAGAAGACGAGAAGAGGCAAGACGCCGAGTGCCAGACCAGTCCGACTCGGCAGAAACTACCGACAGCCCAGGGACAGAGTACGTAGGAAGAATACCGGGGAGCATGTCCATCGAACAGATCGAGTAGCATTCCTGTGACCTCCCTACCAAGTACATCTACTGTAATCTCCAGACTCGGTCCCTGCAACGGTGTAACCTAGTTTTAAACGTGAAGTGGGTTCGCTACCAGTTGCGCTTCATCTACGGCATGTGAGCAGGGAGGCGTATACCGTGACTTTCCTGTGGACATACCGCTTGGCGCAAACACTGCCCGAATTTCTCAAATTCATGTTTGCAGCAATCTTGGCGAACGTCGGTGTATGTCGCAACAATACACTTTCCGTACGCTCTCGCTTGCGACGAGCAAGTCGTGGTGGAGTGTAGAGCGAGGCGTTTCAAAGGGCTCGTTGATTTTTGTGCAGATTGCATGGCAGTGGAGAAAGCCAGAAAGGGATATTACATACGGTAGTTCTGAATTGTGCCAGCAGGTGGCATGCCCAAGTTTTAAATCTCAACTTCAGCCTGACTCTCATCCTAGCTTGACTATTCTTTCTTCTCTTTCTCACTACGCCTCAACTGGCCAGACCATGCTCAAGGTTTACCTCTTGGTTACTTGTGTCTGTGTACTCATAGCCTCAGTCCTCTACATTTTCTACTTCAACCGCCTCCTCGCAGCTGCCATCGGGCTATTTCTGAGGATCAGGTACTGGAATAAGGGTGGATCAAGCATATGGATCCAGATTGGTCAGTACTCAGCACTCGATTAAACTCAGAATATAAACCATAGAATGTACTAGGGTCCATTCACTTTTCAATTCTCGCTGGCAGAATCCTCCTTAAGGATGTTTTATACCACTCAAGTAATCAGACGATTAAGATCGTCAAAGCGGAGATTTCCTGGAGGTATTGGCTACGTGTTCCTGCGACCGGAGATGACCTGAATCGTGCTCATGTCGGCGGAGAAGACTGTGTGCCCATTTCCTTCATTGTCTTTTGTTGAAATTAGCTGATGGACACCTCGCAGTTAACCAGACGCACACACTTCCTTCATGCTGTGTCAAGGTTTCTGTCCAGGGATTCGAATGGTTTCTGTACAACAAAACCGCAGCATACGATCATATCCTTTCTCAGATGCGAGCTAAAGCAACACCGGTTCCTGAAGAATCCGAGCCTCAGCGCTACTTTTCCGGTACTTCACCCTTGGAAGGCAAGTTCAGTACTCGTCCTGTTGACATTATCTCCTAAGAAAACCCCGTCAGGCCTCTATCCTCCGCCTGCGTTAGCCAGCATCAAGCCACCGCCCATCATCCATGCTGCCATAAATTGGATTAAACGGCAGATGCCATACCTCGATCCCAAGGACTTGCTGCCAATATCCATCGAGATCTTCAAATTGGCCATTGTCTGTGGTAATTCATCGACACCGAACCTCATGGTTGCTGAATGCCATAGGGCAGATGGTACATTTGGGATCGTACGGGTATGGTGCCGGGTGCCTTTCAACTTTGCACCGTAGACTTGGCTGATATCTGAGCTAGGCTAGGTCCAAGTGTGACTTTTACAAGCAACTCTTGAACTTCAAGTTCCAGAATGCCCTCATCCATCTTGTAGAAAACGAACACTACCAAGGATCTACGACTGGCGTGGGCCATTCCATTCGAGCGCAAGCAGAAACATCCATGTTGGTGGCTAATATATAGCTCTCCTGTGGATGCCATCTGACACACTGTAGTTACGCAGATCGCATTCCGCTAAATTATTTATCTTTTGGGGTGTTCCTGAAAGTATGGAGGGGAATTAGGTTGTACTCTGCATTGTTTTCTCCCAACCATTTGGCGTCCAGTGGGTTCAAGGGAAGAACAGTCATGTCCGGCAAGAAGAGCTTGGATGAAAGCAACTTTGTCGGTGGTGACTTCACGAAACTCGAGTATGCGATTGAGCGTCGAATTGTAGAAGCACCCATACTGGAACTCTCTTATCACGCGGACGTCGTCGGTGAAGTCCCCGCCGAGCTTGATGGTCCGAAGGGGATGGGTTTAGAGTCCTATGATATTGGCAATGGTGATCTGCCTCCTGAATGGGGAATTGACCTAGTTATTCGCAATGGTGCATTACGGTATGGTCCGTGGGCGGACCGACAGCGGTGAGGTGCTTGTTATTCACATAAACACGACGCCCTAACAATTAGTCGAAGGGCTCACCTTCAGCGAACATTTTTCCCTCCCACCTTCCATGACCTGGAGGTATCCCAACGTCTCAAGCCTGGGGACAAACGGATATGGACTGCAATGAAGATCTTCGTTGAATTGCGCGAAGAAACAACTTTGAATCTCCCATTCCGCGAAGCATCAAAGAATTGGCAGTGGGACGGTATTGCGGATGCTCCAAAATTTCGGACACGAGAACATGCATCCCTCCACGTCGCCGCTGGTGATAGTTCTTCAATCAGCTTTCTTATTCCAATGGTCATAGGGCCGGATGGGTACGAGTCTCGGCTGGAAGTGCATCTTGATACCATCGAGGTCACATCAAGTTTGAATGACATCAAAGTTATCACCGCAGAATCGTGTCGAGTGAGTAGACCTAGTAGCATATCTTATATATCTCGGCCTGACTATGTGTAGGTTTCTGCGGCGCTTCCTTCTCCCCTCAGATGGAATGCGGAGCGTCAATGGTTGTTTTCTGTCTCTTTGCGACAGCCAGTCATCGTTCTTCTGAGGGATCATATCAACATGATTACCGACCTTTCACGCGATTGGGTCAGTGGTGAACCCACGGAATGGCACCATTTTGTGCCAACTCTCTACTCGTTGGAGGTCCACCTGCATCATTTTGGTTTAAGCTTGTGCGCCAACGATCAGAATATCATCGACAAGCCCTCGATCAAGGACGAGAACAGTGCGTGCGTCTTCTTTCTGTGGGTCTGATTGTCTCAATGACCTGCTGTAAGCTATGATTAACCTACGAGCCCCCCGGCTTTGGGCGATGGCGACGATCCCGTCGGACGTGTATCTCCCGGAATTTACAACCATTTCCTTTGCGGCTGACATCCCAGAACTCTCCGTCTGCATATGCTTGCCCAAATGGAACACTCAGTTCCTTTATAACCAGGGCGAAGAGCATCACATCATGCAAGCAGGCAAATTCCGTATTGATGGTACCTACCATTACTGGGCGGAAGTTCACCCAGATAACATCGAGCAGCTTAAAGTTACTATATTGGTGCGTTGCTTGTCTAAGGGATTCTTTCATGTGCGAATCTGAGAATAGGCCGGTGACGTCGCCATGAAAACTCTGGGCTGGGCGATCAGATACTTCATGGTTTTACGTGACAATTACTTTGGCGCATTCACCCACTTCTCCACACTGACGGAGTATTTGGAGAAACGGAGCAGAGGTGAAGTCGGCGATCCTATTGAGAAGAAGTGGCGGCCAGGAAAGGTGAGTGTGCGCCGCAAGGAGTGGATTGTTCCCTCAAATGAGGTACAGACAAACATGCTTCAAGTCGAATTAACCTTAACGGTTCAACATGGATCTCTGCTACTTCCTGCGGGTTTACCTGGCTTTGAAAAACATACGGGTATGGCGACCGCAAAGGACATTGGCACTTCGCTGTACCTTGCATTCCCTGAATTACAACTCGATTTTCGGTTGCACGATTATTTTATGGGTAAGTTCCAACTGCGGTAACCACAGATGGGTGTCTCATATTGCTATAGAGATGTCACTCAATGTTGGTGAACTCAGGGGCTGTATTGTGGTGACATGTCCGGAAGATGAATTCTTCTATGATAGAAGACGATTCTTCAAGGAGACACTTGTCGTCGACGGTAGGTGATTATCAGAATATCCACAGATACAAGCCAATTTGTCCTAGGTATCAACATCACCGCCAATAGACTTTTCGGGCCGCCACCACGTACACGCACGTATGTATGCGTATGGGAAATTGCTCTGGGCCATGTCAAAACCATCGCAACACCATTGGAATGCCGTGCTCTACTGGCGGTCGTTGACGTGTTGCGAATACGTTTCACGGATGTCGCAAACGCTCCTGCAGATGAATTCAGTGTCCCTCTTGATCCAGATTGTGAGTGGACTTTTGTCGACATGACTTTTCTGATGATCGTTCTAGTGACGTACGTGAAGCTATCATTGGAGGCTTTGAATGCCACTTGCCTTGGTGGGGCGGCTGCCGTCGATTTGGATGTGCCAAAAGGACTTATTTTGCATACGAACGACTTGCAGGGTCAACTTTGCGGCAAATTTCTCAGTCTGAGGCTACCTCTTGCCTCCGTGAAAGCTTTGGTCACTTCGGACACTTCCCGGAAATCGTGGTCTGAAGCTGTTGCCATGGACTTTGACATCATACTCGACTCGTTCACTTGCCCCGAGACAACTTGCAATCCTCAGAATATATTCTTGCATGAGCAAGACCTCTTGACTCAGAGAGCTCAGTACTTGCTTAGTCAACTCACGGAGGCCCGAGTTAACTTTTGGGGCAAGCCATACGCCTCAGGGCGCGGTGGGCGACGTCGCCCACCCTACCGTGTGCATCGCAACGATCTTTATCTTCCACCACTTATCCTCCCATGTTTCAACCGCGTACAGAATTCCGGTGTTCAGCGACAACAGCAATATCCCAGCCCTCTCCCTCGTTGGTCTCAGCTCTCCCACCTGTCGGAATCAGACGGTGAAAATATATCTGAAGCGGATAGGGACGCACGTTTAGCACGAAGTCGCATCTTTCAACCTAGTTCACCAAGCAATGTAGATGACTCTGAGTTATCCATGTCGGACGACGAGTCGGATGATGCCGATTTAACAGACGACCGATCGTCGGAGAGTGACTGGTCCGCAAGTCCTGGTAAGTAGTAAGGAGATATATCGGAGTCACCTGAACATTCCTACAGAAAAGAATATCCTCCATCACTACGAACGATTCACCAAGCGTTATAGAGAGTGCTCGTTGGACGACATATCAAGCCGCGAAGGCTCGCCTTTCATCATGCTAAGAGTACGTACACTCACCCAGAAGACTTATGCACTTGATTGCATGGTATGTTAGGACCCACCGACCTTCAACTTTCACAGGCCTAAAAACATCTCAAAAACATCGTCTTTGATCCATCCACGCAAGGCGGAATTATCTATTTCTACCGATTCAAGATCTTTGGTTCGCATTCAGTGTGACCATGGTATCGAGGTTCTCGTCACCCCACTCTTGCTTGTTCTTTTGTCTCGCCTCAAGGATGAGAGTGAACAGCATGTAACGCAATCTTTGTCTTTGATTGGTACCCAACTCAACCTTGGCGTAGGATATCAGTGCAGAACTGATTTTGGACGTCGTTCTTGTGCGGCAATTGTCTAATTTCGTGTCCTCGGAGAGAGGCATCTCCTCGCCGTCTACAGCTTTCGATATATCGGTTCATTCCGCGCGTATCCAGGTATTGGAGCAGATTCTCTTGCACAAGGGCAGCACCGGTCCATCATCTGTCGCAGGCGGCCCTGGAGACAACCAGGCTGTAGATGTCATCTTCCACAGTTCACTCACGAATTTGCATATTCGGGCCATTTCACAGGCGCATTCGGTGTTGGTCCAAGCCACCTTTGATGAACTCTCCATTGGGCTTCGTAGGCTACCCACCACGGGCGTCATTCTCGAATCTCCCCAGCCAGAGTTCTACTTGTCGATGTACACCTTCCAAGCAAGCTGTTCGAATACCCATATCGATATTTCTTGCAGTAATTTCACGGTCCAGATTGGGCCATCAGACCCGGAATATATAGCCTCCCTCCTGGTCGCAGCGAAGCATCGTGCAGGGAAGCTGTCGAATATCTATCAAGAGTGGAGAACCGGATTCACCACATCATTACTTGCCCTCGTGCGCCATATTCTCTGGTTCACGAGGGACGATACTCCTGTAGATCCCCTTTCCATCATACAGCCATCATTTCTGGTTCAGCGAGGGCTCCCACACGCTGTGCGGACAAACGGTCCACTCAAATTTTTTTTCTACCTTCGCTCATGTTTGCGACAATACGACCTGACCTCAGACTCCTCGCATTGGAACGGGGACCACGAAGTGCGGCAGCTCATAAAATCTCGTTTAGCCAATCTTATGATAGACTTGGATACACTCGACGGGATGGATACAAACCTCTGGGACCTGCTATTCCCCCCTAAAAATCCAAGCCCTACGAAGCCTTCCTCCACTCTACCATCCGTGGCCTGTGGAATTGGAACCATGCACCTGACTATATTGTCGACCTCCTCGAAGTCTCACAGTTACATAACGAGTTCCATGCTACGATTTCAATACCAATCTAACACGCTCATTCAGTTTCACTCGAGACCTCACATTTCACTTCCTACACAAACAACTCAGCAAATTGCTATACTTGGCGCTGCTGATGTGTCGCTGATTGCCTCCCCCCACCTCGTCGACTTTGCTCAAGGTGCAATCCGTGTCAATAAGTATTGGCAAAACGATATCACACCTGATGATTGCCCTGCTCAGGCCACCCGTCCACCATCCCAAACCATCTTGGTGACCCATGTTGGAAGCATGAACATTCGTGCTGGAGCAGAGAATCTCACTTTCGAGGTCGCAGGTTCTTCACTAGATTTTTCCTCCTCCTCTCTCGTTTGCCCGGAAGTTTGGACGGAGACTGCAAGCGGTGTATTCGCGTTTAACGCTATCCACTTCCGAGCCCGATCCAAGGGAGCCGATGCAGGTATTTCTGAGATGGATATCCTGGCCTCACTAGCTTTGGCCAACGGGAGAATTGACGCAGCCCAGCGCCATGATCTAGTAGCAAAAACACTGCGGATCATTTTCGGACTTGAAGAGATTCTGGTCAGCGTTCCGCGCAGCGCTATCCGACTGTACCGCTTCGTGGAAGAGTGGCGAGCCGACTTCCTGCCTGGTGTCGAGGCCACGGCAGAGACACTTGTCTCAGAATTGAAACGCAATAGCATGTCGACGGTATCTAAGCCCTCGTTGGCGCACAGCACGGAACGACTTTCTACTGTCCTACATGTCAATGGACGCATTGCTAGACTAGGTGTCACGCTTCAAGTAATGAGAGGAACATGGTTGTCTTGGACCGTAGAAGATACGACTGGATTCGCTTCTTCCTCGCCCACTGCACTGTCGAAACGGACGTACGATTTTGGTCTACAACTGGGGTCGCAGGGATTTACCATAACCTATAAGTCTCACAGCATGGAAAATTCCACAGGATCTCCACGAGTCAAGTTTATCTTGCCTGCCCTCACTTTGACAGGACATCAAAGCAAGGGTGGTATCGAGCTACTTGGTGCCCTAGACTTCGTGAACATCATGATCAAACCCACTCACATAGACACCCTCCTCGTGGTGCAGCAAAAGTTTGGCCAAGACTTTACAGACTTGCTGGATTTAATCCGAGAGACTCGTCAGAAACATTCCGCCGTCTCCAAGCCCACCCGAGCAACCGGAATACCCGGCAAGTTCATCGTGCACGTTAACGTCAAGGGTTTCAGATTGGGCCTGGAAGGCCCCTCGTCTGTGTTCCATCTGGAGTGCCAAGATGTCTGGGGAGATATTGGCAAAGAGAACGATAAATCGGAATGGAAAGTTCAGCTCCGCAATCTCGCATTGTCACTAGCGCCGCACACAGGTGTGGCCTCCCATGAGTATGGGTTCGACGTTAACGAGAAGTCGGCATTCGTGATCATCGACATCACCGCATCGGCGAATGACGGGGTCTTGAAAGTTTCTGTGCCGAAAATCCATGCCGTCATGCAACCAAGCTCAATCAGCGAGCTCGGTGACTTCATTGATTATCACCAGGTATGAATCTTTCCGCGCCATGCAATATCATGTCTAATGATATCTAGGCTGAGCTGCTCGCCCGGAGGCAACAAAGAGCTGCGGAATTGGAAGCATTCAAGGAGAAAACTAGACGTATTCTGAGGACTTTCGAATCTCAGACACCAAATTCCGATGCAGACAAGCCATCGTGGCTAAGCAAGCACACCGTATTGGTGGAGATAGAGCGAATAGGGGTGGCCTTTCCATTGGCATTGGATCGATTATCGCAATGGCCTAGTCAAGATCTGGGATCTATTCGCGCATTCTTATTTTCTGTACGACGGATCAGATTCAGTTCTCAGAAGGGAGAAGCAGGCCAGATGAGCACCCGAGAACTATCTTTCCAGTTCGTTAACCGGTAGGCTGCTCTTGCTCATATGCGATCGCAAGCTGAACTGCTCGTAGATTTAGACAGAATATAGTCACGGATTTCAATTCGGATAGCCACCAAACTCACAATCGCTTGGTTTACCCCCAAATGAAGGCACAGCTTCGTTCTGAGACATCACTCTCCAAGCACCAAATCTGGTTCACTGCCAATATCACCGGTTTCATTCTGGACCTCGATTCTTCTATCTCAGATTGTGTTTTCTCTCTAATCGACGTCTATTGTCAAGGGAGAGAGCGGATGGAGCGTCTCGCCAGTAATATTCCTAAAGGGACAGCTCCTCCACCCCCAGAGCCGTTGCCCATCGCAATTTCTCTGGCCGATGAACAACCCAGCTCAAATATCTTTGGGGCCTTCGTCTTTGAAAGTGGAGAAATCCGTGTGCATAGCGAAGGGAGACATGGGAGGGCGATGTCTTCTGCATTCGCGGACGACGTTGATGATTCTCTACCAATGACAGGCACGGAGCTGATTAGACTGCCAGTCGTGTCCGCATGGATAGAGTATCGAACATCCCCAAACGTCAGCGCCATCCCTCGACCACTGCAACCATCCATTCTGATTTTCAAGGCCAAAATACATTCTAGTCAGAATACTCTCAGGCCCACTCTGCTACCATTTGTCTCGGACATCACCGACTTCGTGCAGATACGCATGCGGATGACGACCCACCATAACGAGCTCTCCAGTCGTTCTATGGTATCTGAAGGCAGTGAGCGGGTACCCTCCTCACCTCCCGCCGTAGTGCCAGACCTTCAGAAGACCTCCAGACTGCAGATCAACTTTTCACTCCGCATCGACCAATCGACCCTCGAGTTTACCTGCCAGCCTGATGTCAACGTCCTGGCGGCCTTGCGGTGGGAGAGCGGAGGGTTTGTGGTGAGCATCTCTCCCGGCGCAAACAGGGTGACCTTTACCGGCTCCGTCGATGGCCTCACTGTGGGCCTGAAGCACGGGTTCTTGAGCGAAGATTGTGTTAATCTAGCTACCCGTAACCTTGCATTTTCGCTGGGATTTGCCAAGCCCGAAGGTCCCCTCAGGAACGTTGACAACACGATATCCTTGGTCGTAAGCACCGACATGTCAGGCGGCATACGTTTTTCACGCCTGCAGGACATGCTGTGCTTCAAGGCAGTATGGTTGGACCGTATTCCGCTTATCGCATCGGAGCACACATCTCCGGAGACGTCCGGAACCCTCCCACCTGCCCCACGCAGCGTTAGTCCTGTAGTCAAGCAAGAAGTCACCACAGCAATCATTATCCGCATACGTTCAATCGAAGTCAATGTTGACCTTGGCCAATCCATTAGCAACGTCACGCTCAGCATGGAAGACACCCTCGTCCGAACGAAATTGTCGGAAAGATGTCGAGAAATGTCTCTATCCATTGCAGATGTTACCATATTCGCGAAAGGGAACATATCTGGCCATGTCACCGTAGCGGAGTGCATGTTCCACACCCTCAGCAGGAACGAGGAGGTCCTGCTGTCGAAAATCACTTCCGCAAGGTTATTAGAGCTCACCATGACTAGTGGTCCTTTGAGCGCTGAGCTGGAGTCGGAGCATCAGCGTTTACTGGTTTACCGGTCAGTCTCCCCTTGCCAAGTGACAGAAAATATAACTGATTTCAATTACAGCGCGGATCCAATCCAGGTGGATATTCACGACGACTGGTCGCTTATCTCAACAACTGGACACAAGGATCGGCCACTTCTCCTTGCATTCACTGTTCATGGCAAAGAAATTACTGCCTTGGCTACTATATCTACCATCCCTAAGCTCATGCTCTATGTAAACAGATTCAAAGCAAACATTGCCGTTCAACGGGCTGGAGCTAGTCAAGAATCGGAGGCCTTCCGCGCTACTCAAGGTCCACAGCCAGACAAGCCACTTACGGCAGTGGCCTCTGCTTTCTTGCAGTCCGCCAGGACCAAGTTCAAGGAAGCAGAGACAGACATCTCTCACCTGGTTCGCCAACAAATGAGCTTTAGGCTCGAGATGCTCAGACTCATCCTGTTCCCTCGCTCGATGGCGGATACCGAACTTGCGCAGTTCATTGGTCGTGATGTGCACGCTAGTCTAAACCGGACCGTACAGGACAGTTTTCCGTCTCGCAGAGAAGTCCATTTGTCATTCACCTCTCTGGATATTTCCAAGTTCAGTCAGCTTCAATCACTTCTGCCGTCGACCGCCACCGTCTCACAGGATCCATCCTGGGTATCATCACTCTTCAAGAACCCCGTCGAGTCAAACATTGTTGGTCTACCCTCCATGAAGATGCTGATGATCACCGAAGAGTCTGTCCAAGACTTTACAACCCGCCTGGTGTATGATTTCTACAGTACATTTCAAGGAGGAGACAAAAGCCCAGAAGACATCTACATCACACTAAACATGGCGCTGTATGCATGGCTCACGGGACTGCGGAAAAACTTGTCAAGGGAATTAGAGCAGGTACAGGGATCAACAAGCACACAGCTGAGCAGTCCCCCTGGACCGTCTTCAAGAAAAAGGGGTGTAGGTTCCGGTACAGAGGTATCATCAGGATCCACAGCACCGCACGCAGAAGACAGCACTATTCCGCTGTTGTCGACGAAGAACCAGGTCGGGGCCAGTATATCCTTTGCCCCTGCTGATGATGGTATTTTCGTGGTGGGCTCTGCTTCCCCAGCCAGACGGTCTACGCAACCGTACGATGGGGAGGGTAACACTCCGCCCGCAGCCCCTGGTTCGTTGAGTGGTCCTGGGAAACTGACATTGGTGTACGAGCCTAGAGAAAGGAAGATACAACGGTTGACGATGCGTCAGCTGGGGGAGGCCACCCCAGATGTGATGCATCCCTTCTTCAAAAAGTCGGGGTTTAACCTCGAGGATTCACTACCTCAGTACGTTCACGAATACGCGACGATGCCACTGGAGCAGATCATGGAGGCACTCTTGACCTTGTACAGCCAGCAGCTGAGGTCGGACAGGACGAAAAGGAACCACTAGTAGATATGCTCTAATCACTTTACTCTATCTTATACGGTCTCAATCTCGATTCGCTCATTCAGTATTACGATGATAGTTCATAAAGTATGGAATTGCTAATTTGGCGTTCATTTGGGTCCAGTCGAGCGAGAGGGAGTGTGTCGTTGAATAAATAAGCGAGCAATCTATCTACCAGAGGATCCACCGGCACCTACGTTGAAAACACTCAGCAACGCGAAGCATCCGTAGAGCAGGCCGACAGGATATGCAACTAGCAGATGTTGCTCCGACATGCGCAGCACCGCTACGAAAATGCCCGATGCAGAGAATGTACACCATATGATTGAGAGCAAAGAGAGCAGGTAGCCAACAAATCCACTAGGTGCATGTGTCCGGTAAGCGAACGAATTCAAAGAAGACGGGCAACACATACTCGAGGGTCACAACTACGCTTACTGCACCGACGCCGACCATTGGGAGTAAGCAGTAGCCCAAAACAGACACGACGCGGTAAATATCGATGCCTTTGTCGGACATGAGATTGAGAAGCGTGTATATCGACATCGACCCCAACAAACCGAAACCATAAATGTAGCCAAACTGCGGTTTTCCAGACTATTGAATGTTGTAAGTCGGCTGGTGATACTGTCGAAAGAAAGATCACGGACCAGAAGCAGAAGCATTCCGAACAAGAAGAAGAAAAGGAGAGGGCCCGCGAGGTCGGCATCGTCCATGATATGTTCATCCACTTGCTGGAGTGGATTGAGGACGGTCAAGGATTTGACGCGTATATGCGAGAAGTTGATGCCCAATTCTGCGGGCTTGGTTTGAAACAGATAACTCAAGCGTCCATATGTCGCACTCACCTTCTAGTAATGGAGGCTCGCCTTCGAACCCACCAGTGCCAAAGGCAGTCCACCAACCACTTGGCTGTTGAATGGTACCGCCGTACGCCTGAGCGACGCTTGCGGGTGCCATTGAGGCTGAAGTACCCATGTTGCCTTCTAAACTTGAACGCGATCCAGGATAGAACTGGCCCTGGTCAGAGCCTGCGGCGTAGAACTGGAGGGGTACGTTTTGCTGGGCAGGCATGGGGTAGTAAGGACTGGAAGACGCGCCATAACGGTTGTTCGAGTCTTGCCACATTACGAGTCGTTTTGAGTGGGTATGATAGATCTGGAAGGACTCTGAGCGAGGACGCGGTCGTAGTCGTGTTCAGCCGCGCCCGTGGCTTCAGCGTTGGCGGCTACTTGCAGAGCTCGGCACTTGCCGTACTCCTGTGACTCTACACTTCGTGCACGATGGCAAGTCCTCTACCCGCCGATGCTCTGTTCCTTTACTGATACCACGTACAGCCGCAGGTATATAGGGCGATATAGCAAAGCTTTCACACTGTCTGATCCACGAATTGTAGAACGAGTACATCGAGGAGCATATCAAACGGCATGGCAGACGACTAGACTACTACGAACGGAAGTCAGTTTGTCTAGTGATATTTCCGTCCGATCAATCCAAACTGACCTCTTCAGGCGTAAGAGGGAGGCCCGGGCAGTCCACAAATTGTCCGCAGTCACCCAAAAGACATTCGGCTTGAAGGCAAAAATCCTTCATGCGAAGCGTCACGCAGAAAAGGTCCAGCTCAAGAAGACACTCAAAGCACACGACGAACGCAATATCAAGCAGGCGGACTCTTCCGCCGTGCCAGATGGTGCCCTTCCTACGTATCTCCTCGACCGCGAGGGCCAAAAAGACGCCAAGGCACTCTCATCGGCCATCAAACAGAAACGCAAAGACAAGGCCGCAAAATACTCCGTACCACTACCCAAGGTTCGGGGCATTGCCGAAGATGAGATGTTCAAGGTCGTCAAGACCGGCAAGAATAAGAGCAAATCATGGAAGCGAATGGTGACGAAGGCCACCTTTGTTGGCGAGGGTTTTACACGAAAGCCTGTCAAGATGGAACGGTTTATCAGACCAATGGCTCTGCGATACAAAAAAGCTAACGTCACCCATCGTGAGCGCAGGCAGTGTCAATTTGGTATCATTATTCAATCGTTTCAACAGCCGACCTGAAAGCAACGTTCCAGTTGCAGATATTGGGTGTCAAGAAAAACCCCCAATCGCCGATGTATACACAGCTCGGTGTTTTGACCAAGGGGACAGTGATTGAAGTCAACGTCTCAGAGTTGGGAATGGTGACGACTGGAGGCAAGGTTGTGTTCGGCAAGTACGCACAAATAACCAACAATCCGGAAAATGATGGCTGCGTGAACGCAGTACTTTGTGGGTTTCCTACTCCTCCCCCATTTATGCCTTGCTAATGTCCATTGGACTACAGTGGTATAGAATCACCTATGGCGGTACAACGTATTCGAGGAATTGGAACAACATTCCCGGTCATGAGATGTATTCTAGAGATTTATGTAGCAAGCGTACTTGGTGTTGTTGGTGAATGTTTTGCCAATCAACTTGGATTTGATCCATGTCGACTTCAAACTCGCCCGCACCCAACTCGCACTCCGCATCGCCAGCACCAGGGACATCCCGCCATGCACTCACCCCACTCGAGCGTCAGCGCTCCCAACTCGAACGGCTCCTCAAGGATCCTAGTAAACCAGCCTATATTCCCCCTTCGCCAAAGGAAAAGACAATACGTCCTGCACGAGAGATGATGAAGAACGTCCAGGGCTCAAGCGCTGGTGCAGGGAGCGGCGAGTTCCACGTGTACAAAGCGAGCCGGAGACGGGAGTATGAGAGGCTCAAGATCATGGAAGAAGAGGCCAGAAAAGTATGTACCTCCGCGAGGTCTTTGGCCACCGAGCTCAATGTCACCTAATAGGAAGCAGAAGAAAAAGTGATCGAACGACGGCGCAGAGAAGCTGAAGACCTTGCGGAAGGAAAGACTGCAAAGAATCGCGCAAAAAGACAGAAGAAAAAGGAGCGTGCAAAGACCAAGTCTTCGGATAAAGCTGGTCGCGGCGAGGGACAGTCTGGCACTTCTGATGCGCCTTTGAAGAAACGCAGACTGATTAACGGGAAGGAACTCGTGTTCCGGAAACCCGGAGAGGAGACTGACGAGGATGGGGATGAGGATGAGGATGGTCTTGAAGGTAGCGCCCGTGAGGAACTTGCCCCTGTTGATAGCGACGAGCCTGTTCCTCAGCCGACCGAGGCACCTCGCATAGCAACAGAACAGAAGATTACTATTCATGAGGACGACTGACCGTCCTTGCAATGAATTACCCGTTGTATTCCACTTTGTTCTGCTTTCCTCACGGTTGCAGTTTTCGGGGCTTCGACGGTCATATTCTACCAAGGTGAAGGTCATGTACTACTTACTGCTGCATTCTGCATTTAACAAGTAGCATCGTTTGCCTTGGGACGTGCCACGCATCACTTGAGTTGAACTCTTAGTCGGATCGCTCCATTCACGGAACCCGAGAGGCAATAACCAACCGAAGAGGTGAATGAGTTGGTGGCTACCGTACCGGCTCGCACGAGCTATTCGAGATATTCGGAATCCTCGTGACGATGCTTTTTCGTTCGCATTACTTTACCATGCGTGTGGCTCATCCATAGTTCCTTTTTTTTTTTTATTTAACTGACGTTCCGGGGTGCACCGACACGGTTGTGATGTTCCAGTTGTCTTTCCACTGAATGTCAACTTGCGCATCGATAACACGAATCTCCGTGTCCGAACTCTTACAGTTGTTCGCTGTGCCGAGTTTCAAATCTCATGTGACAAGTGAATCGCACTGCGAGCTGGTTCGCAAGCTGTTTAGTCTTCCCACATTCAGGTAGCGAGCGATTCGGGAGAACCCGAGTCAGACTGAGACAAATCACCATAGTCTTACTACAATTCTCCGCTTCTACTCCAAGTATCATGACGTTGAAGCGCGCCAGCACCAAAGCGAGGAAACCTGCGAACACGCGCTCCGCCGCAGCCGACTCGCCAGTCGAAGACGTGAGCGAGGACTGCGTCTCCGGCAGCGACAGTGAAGAAGACGCGCGACTTTCCTTACGTAGCGACGCACTTGACGAGGAGTCTGACGACGCAGAAAAGATCGAGACTCGGAAGAAACGTCCGAGTCGACGCGTCGACGCGTCGTCCTCGAAACGCACCCAAAGCTCAAGCTCAAAACATAAGCCGGCTGCGCCGCGTAGCACTGATCCCAAGTCCAAGCGGGGCGTGTCCGAGAAGGGGACGCCTGCGAGGAAGAAGCGCAAGGTGGTCGAGGATAACATTGCCGAGGGTGAGGGCAACAGCGATGTCGAGCTCAAGGATGGTCAGGAGGTCGTCGGTAAGGTCGTCGAGGCACCAACAACTGGATGGGGTGCGCATACGGCTGTTTCCATCGAGAACGCCTCTTCATGACTCACGAGCCATTCGCCGACAGCGCCGGAAGGCCAGATATCTCGCCACACGCTGGATTTTCTGATGCAGTTGCGGAACCCAGCATGCAATGATCGCGTCTGGTAAGCATATACGCTCCTCGTGACCTCTCTGCTCTGTCATGAACTGTATTCGTCTATCCCGTCTATCCTAGGTTCAAACTGCATGGTATCGTGTCCCACCGCTATTGCCACTCTTATAATCCTCACTCACAGTGCTCGTTTACAACCCAGAGCCTGTCTATCGACGATGCGAGAAGGAATTCAGGAACTTTGTGGAGGCCTTCACTGCGATGCTTGCTGAAGTAGATCCTCAGATCCCACCGTTACCTCCAAAGGACGTTGTTCATCGAATTTACCGCGATGTTCGTGTGATTTTATGTACGCATGTTATCTCACTGAGCGAGGTTTAGATTCGTTTCAGCAACGACAAGACACCCTACAAGACCGGATTCTCTGCAAGTTTTTCGAGAAGCGGCAAAAAAGGGATATTTGCGTTTTGTGAGTGTCTCTGAAATGCTACTTTGACAGTTCGTCTGATACGCAACCTTTGAGATCACATGTAAGTGTTGTTTCTGTGGATGCCCTGCCATATCTGAACTGCATGAAATCAGATTGAGTAAGTTTATCTTCCACGCTTACTGTCTTCCTGTTCACGTTCTGCGTACAGTCAAACCAGGAGACAAGAGTGCACTTGCTGCTGGGGCGTGGTGTCCAGCCAAAAACGAACTCAACTTGCTAAGGTAGAGCTTTCACGCTTCCCTGACAGATCTGGCGATAACACTTGACCTTGTGCAAGGAATCATATCAAGCATTCCTCGGACCGTCTTCGCGAGATCATCTCGGAGCCCGAATTTGTGGCACATTTTGGGGAGCCACGCCCACATCCAAAGGGAATACGCCAGAACGTGTTTGGCGGTGAAGATGAACTAAAGACAGCGCCAAAGGGAGTGGACAAGAATCACAAGTACGCGTCGTCATTCTTCAGCCGCTGATCACTTACTGGTATTTGAAACCCAGGGACATTGACCTTCTCAAATGTCGATCTCTAGGGGTATCACAAAAGTAGGTTCCGAGGTGATCTCTTGACTAACTGGTGGTGTTGAGCTACTTCTCGTTTTGCTCGCCAACAGGTTCACCGATGATCAGATGCTGGGGGGGACGTTCGTCCAAGAACTTGGAAAAGTTGCACGGATTCTCCGCCCCTTTGTTCACTGGTGAGCAGATATCTATCCGACGTGATTTCTGACGGCTCAGTGCGTTCTTTAATCCAAAGTCTCAATGACATGATGACATTACCTGTGGAGGATGACTCCAGCGATGATGACGCGCATGAATGAATTGGTGGCAACTCTGGAGTCGAGCTTGAATGTCTATAAAGTATGTCGGTATATTTGAGCAATTGATGATCTCGCGATCGCTGGCAAAAACACACCACACGAACAAAAACGATGAAAAGAACACATGGATGTCAACCAGGGAGCGATCAACGCTCTGACAAGAGTGGTACCAGTACACATCAAGTACAATCTGCCCCACGATCTGAGAATTGGACTGTATCCAACTGTTTGGTGTCCTAGTCTTAGACTATAACCGAGTGTAGATCGGGAGGTCTCCATATTTCATCCCGCCTTTGAGATCTTGCGACCACTGGATCATCTTTGAATTCCCGTAAGAAGGCAGTGCGTCGTCCCCTGCGGAAACGTACTGAGGTGTCAAGGTGCATTAGTTCATCGTGCCGGGGAACGAACGAAGGTGAAAGCGTCCTTACTGGGGGCAAATAACTGTCGTGATCAAAATGGCTCTTCTTGGTCAAGGGAACGGTTACTATCAGTACCTGAGGGAAAAGAATCGATCGGTTGGTCGGTGAAGAGTACTCTGGGGCACTATTTGTACGTACGATGGTATCCCTGAAGAACCCAGGTAAAGACGCCCTCCAAACCGGAGCGGCTCCGTATGAGGGGGCAGAGAGCGCGTCGGTTCTGGTCCATTGATCTGCCAGCCTCATCACGCGTACTTTTCCCTGGGCAGCCATGCCATTACTCAAACGCGCAGACACTAAAACGGGGAGAATACGCACCAGATATTTCCAGACGAGGATGGGTGCAAGCAAGACAATCCACGTCGTAATCGTGACTGCAAAACAGCCGAGCCGGATAAACCATACTTGCTCGTCTATGTTAGCGGTGGTGTTCTCCAGCGCTTGGAGGGCGGCGTGGTAGGTCGCGATGGGGATCAAAAAGGTCAGCCTCCCAAGCGAGATATCAGGATGCATGCTAGAGCGGGGGAGTTACGATCGAGACGTACAGCAACATGACGACCAGATAGGCTCTCTCGAAGGTGGGCCGACAGTACTGTGACGCTAACCGGGCGAGAATCGACAGACGGATCTCCCACGTATTGGGTGAAACCTATGCAAGGACGCGGTGAGTTCGCCCAAGCAAAAGAGACAGGACAATCGCGACGAACGTAATCCTTCAATTCAAAAGGCAACGTAGGCGGGACTTGAGAGGGGGTCAATTCCTGATCGTCATTCAGCTCCCCAGTGCAAAAGCATCAGAGATAAGCTCACCACCGCGACGTCGGTAGTGGCTCGTTGCGGGTCAACTAAGAAAGGGACACTCATGATGGGATTGCTGCAAAAGTGAGCGGCGGTACTTGTAACGAGTGAAATCGTCGGTTGAGGGAGGACCAGCTCCAAGCGCTATCCGTCGTGTCTTGCCAGAGATGAGGGACCTGGGGAAACACCAGGCGGGGGGTCCGAAGGGTCTATAAGTAAGTCTGTTGCATCGCCCACAGATCGGGGGCCGTACAGCTGGGCGACATGACAACAGTCGGGTTGGCAACACCATGTTCACATTTTTTTCTTGTTTATTACTCGAGAGTCGAGACCCGCAAGAAATTCACGAGCATCGGTCGCCAGATCGTGTAATGCAAATGTTTCAGAACACTCGAAGGGGCATGTGCTCGAATGAAAAACCAAAAAGCCAAAGATTCAGTTGATATGCTGATAATGCTGAAGGGGCCGTGATCAAGATTGACTCGGATGAAGACGAGGACCCAGTAGAACAGTGCGTTACGAGGGCTCAGGCAATGGCCTTGTGGAAGCAGCTCGAGAGGGCTGTATTAATAGAGTAGGATTTGCTGTTGTCAAAGCAGTTGCGTCGTTCCCGTGCACACGAGTTCACCAGCATGAGGCAGACGACTTTGCATGAGCACATCGTACTAGTACTCGACGACGATGGATGAGCTTTGTGACATTACTATGTGTCACCTATTTGCGGTGTTGTATTCAGTCGATATACGACTGGTATGCACGAATCAGTTTGTTATGCACTCTGCTGGGATACGAGAAATTATTGAGAAGACCTGATGGTCGACATTGATCATAAGTAAACCCTATTACTATTTCTTAAGCTGGGCGATTGGTAGGTGGTATATGGGCAGTGTGAAATATTTTCGTGTCCCCCCCCATCGGTCATCATCTCCTGGGTCGTCCAGTCCAACCTCGACATCATGCCAATGGACTTCGGCTCCGATTTCAGACAGGTGACAGTCGGACACGCGAGTACAGACATCGTAGAAAAGCGCGTCTTGATGCCCTTGGTGAGTATCCGTCTAGAAGTTGGGAGGAGAAAGAATTGAACATACTTGTCGCGGCCAATCCATTGAAAAAACTAAACCGTGCGTCAGGCCCGTCTAGAAGATCTGGTAGACGCTTGAAGAACTTGTGAAGCTCTGCAAATATGCATATGCTAAGGATCACAGTTTGTCTGAGGACGCCGAGCTCACCGTCATAGTGTTCCGCGAATGTGTCGATGTAGACGACATCAAACTTGCCCAGCGCAAGGAACTCGTCGCTGGAGAGTACGTCTTGCCATTTGCCATTCAGCATCTTGACGCCCACCTTTTCGTACCATCCCCTTTCTTCCAAGTGAGCGAGCACATCGGAATGTGCCTCAATAATGACATGGTGAGATGGTGATTTGGAGAGGGATTGAAACATGGTGTCGATCTTGACAAATGTTAGATGTGGTCACGTAAAATAGAAGCGGGATTCACGAACGATACCCAGACCAAATCCAATGTTGAGCACCTTTAATCCATTATCCAGCTTTGGGTGACCCGAACAAAGTTCGTCGACTGTTTTGCGCACTGGGAACCCTCGTATACAACACGCACGTGGTTGGGCAGACAGTCAAACAACTTACTGATCTCACGTTCCCATCCCATCATAACGCCTACCTCTCCACCATCCTCGAGTTTGAGAAGGCATATTTCTTGACCCTTGGCATCTTTGGTGTATTGTAAGCGCGAAGCTAGGAAGGCATCGGTGGATCCGGCTGCCGAGGCATCGTCTCTGCGGATCACCAAGGAGGAAGGTGTTTCGATCAGTGATGACTTTGCAGAGACGAGTGTAAGAAGCAATTCTGTCAGAGTTTCAACGAGGGTGAACGGGAAGTAGCTGTGCATGAAGCACCTGCACGAA
The DNA here is from genome assembly GCA_038093515.1 of Butyriboletus loyo. Taxonomy (NCBI): domain Eukaryota; kingdom Fungi; phylum Basidiomycota; class Agaricomycetes; order Boletales; family Boletaceae; genus Butyriboletus; species Butyriboletus loyo. The sequence goes on along the minus strand of JBBPSI010000011.1, from coordinate 294,411 downwards.
TGCCAGCGTCGCGAATGAGGGTATAACACGCGTTGTTGTTCATGGACAACGCGATGTCGCCTGCCGTATTTCCAAGGTTGTCCACTGATGCGCAGACGATGTGACGGGTGGAGAGAAGACGTCAGAAAGGACTCACCTGCGTTCCACGGTGCGCCTTCTTCGAAAAGTAGTTTTACAAGCTGGTCGTCGCCGACATACGCGGCGGCGTGCAAGGGGGAGGTTCCTTCGTTGTCCTGGAACCAGAGTGGTGCGCCCGCGTCGGTAAGGTCGCGAATGTTACCGATGGGCTCCTTTTCAAAGATCGCCTGGATCAGGGTGGTTCCAAGTTCTGTGAGGTTGTTTATTTCTTCCATTAGCTCGACATCCTCGATGATCTGAACATCTGGATCGTGAGGGTTGTCCTCGCTCATTGCGAATGCCGGCCTTGAGTCTATTGTCAAGGAACAAAGTAGAACGGGTTCATTGTCTTGACAGGACCGATGTACTCACTCACTGGCAGGAGTCGGAGGACAGATAAGATGCGGACCGGCAATAAAATGATGGTAGATTACATAATGTCGGGGTGGGTTTGACTAGCTACCGTCATGTCGGAATACTGGGTGTCGCACAAACGATACCACTGCAAGTACTGTAACATCTACATCGCAGACGACAAACCATCGCGACAACAGCACGAGAATGGACTACGACACAAAGGGAACGTGGAACGGTTCGTGAGGGGGTTGTACAAGGAAGGGGAAAAGCGAGTGAGGGAGAGGGAGGAGGAGAAGGGGATGATGGCGAGCATTGGAAAGGTGTGTCTGGTGGATAGCTGTTGCCACGCCACTGATGTTTGATGGCAGGCTGCGGAAGCGGCGTATGCGCTGGATGTCGTGTCTGGACGTGGAGGGACGAGTTCCTCGGGAGGAACGGGTGGGCAGGCTACGGCTGCACCAAAGCCAAATGCGAAGACGGTGAAACCGTCTGATCCGTATGCGAATTACAGCACCGCAGCGTCGCTTGGGTACAGAGACCCTGATGCAGAGGAGGCGCAGCAAAGGATGCATACGGGTACACCGGGAGCATGGACGGTGGTGACTAAGACTGCGGAAATGGAGGAGGAGGAGACAAAGGGAGGCGAGGAGGGGCGGGGAGAAAAACGGGGGGCAGCGGAGGCAGCGGAGGAGGACGTGCGGGCGTTCAAGCTGCGGAAGAAAACGGCGTCGGTCGGACTCGGCGAGATTTACGACCCGTTAGAAGAGTCGAACCGGGCTGGTTCAAAGGAGGAACCGAGCGAGCTGGTTGAGGCTGAGCCGAGTCTATTCCGAAAACGCAAGGGCCGACCTTCCTGCCCAGCCTGAGATCGTACGGTAGAACATGGACGTTAGACGCTTTGCAACCAACCGCCATCCTTTTCCGTAGACATGACGATGGCCAGTCCTGGCTCGAGCGAACCCTCCGCATCACTGGACAAGTCCAGCCTCTCTTTTGCTGCTCCTCCTCCCCACGTCAAATACAGGCTATACAAGAGGAGGTTCGCGGGCCTGTTCGGCTTCGTACGTCCCTCTCGCTTTTTTGTCTCTCTTCTCATTACTCCAAGTCAGGTCATCCTCGGCTTCGTCACTGGCATGCCATGGGCCTGGTTTGGTCCGATTTCTCCACAAGGTATTCCTTCAACACACCCTCTTGCATCATCACCCGCCATAAGTTGTTTCAGCTGCCACAGCGTTTGGCATAACCGTAAACCAAGTCAATTGGCTTGGTAACATCATTTCTTTTATTTTCATCCCCGTCTCGCTCCTTGTCCCTATTTTCAGCTCTCGTTTCGGCCTCACTCGTTGCGTATGTCCCCCACCACCCCCACTATTTCCCCTCATTTCATCCCCTCTAGGCTCAAACTGGTGCTCTCATGACCCTCATCTCCGGGTGGATTCGTTATGCTGGCACCTCTACCTTTCTGTCACCCCAGTCTGCCTACGCCCTTCTCATCTTTGGTCAGGTAACACCACTTCCCCTCACTTTACCTCAATTCCCCTCATTCTCTTCATCCCAAAGATATTTTCTGGGATCGCACAACCCATCTTCCAGGTCCTCGGTCCCATGTATTCTGAAAAATGGTTCGATCTCAAGGGCCGAACTACCGCAACCATGATCATCGCAATCGGTCCGTCTCTCCACCCCATCCTTCCCATTCTCATTCTCATGTCTATACAGCCAATCCAATAGGCGGCGCGATCAGCCAGCTGCTCTCTCCCCTCGTTGGTACCCCCCGCCAATCCGTCAGTCATCCCATCCATCCCATCACCCCACTCTTCCCTCCACCCGCCACCGATACTCATCACCTCACCTCAACTTCCCCTTTAGGTCTTGGTTTTAGCAATCATTTCCACAGCTGCTGTACCCACTGTTCTCTTCATCTCCGATGCCCCCCCTACTCCCCCTAGTAAGCCCTCGACTCATTTTTACCTCCTTGAATCAATCCCAATCATCTTCTTAGCGTATTCTGGTTCCAAACCTTCACAAACCCTGTCATCTCTATGCCGTGCCGTCTTGGGTTGGTCGGTTCCACCAGATGCGTACATGACCCTGCCTGAACGCCTCGACTTTGTCGTCATCTCGCTCCTTTTTGGAACATTCGTTGGTGCTACCACTGCTCTCAGTGTGTTGACGGCCGAGTGGTTCGTAAGTACTATTTCTAGCTTGTCTATCTACCCACACAACTGCACAATCGTCCTCCCCTCAGCAACCCATGGGATATTCGGACACGACCGCTGGACTAATGGGTGCATCCTTGCTACTTGCGGGCATCGTCGCTGCAATTGTCGCTGCACCATTGTTCGATCGAATCTTCACCCATAGGCTCGGTATCACTCTCAAGATCCTGTGCCCAATTGTAGCAGTTGGTTGGTTTTCCATGATCTGGGCTGGTAGGCTTCTTTTTTCCTACCTCGACACCACTCTGACTGCTACAAGTCCGTCCAAATAACACCGCCGCGCTATTTGCCATCTTTGTCGTCATCGGGATATGTTCCCTGACGATGCTCCCTATTGGTTTGGAACTTGGAGTCGAGCTGACGAGGAACGCAGATACGAGTGCGGCTGTTTTATGGTGCAGGTGAGCATGCATTTGCAGCGTACGTCAGCTGTACTCACACCGCATAGTGGAAATGTGTTTGGTATCATCTTCATCCTTGGTGAGTTTGCTCTCGTCTTTTTATCTCATATACTAGTCAGCTCATTTCGATTCAGCGGAAGGCGCCCTTCGTGCCTCCTCAACCGCAAACCCACCATACAACATGAAAAATGCTATTATTTTCCACGGGACGATCATTATGGTTTTCGCGGTGCTTGTATTCTTTGTGACCGCACGGCAAGCCCGCCGAGAGCTGGACGAGACGATGGCAACAGAAAGTACTGTTCCTATGGTTTCCAATCCTAATACGACTGTAACGCTCGAGGAAACAACGGAAAGGCTCGAGCTAGTGGTGGATCCCTCCTGAAGGTCGGTCTGGTCAATGAGCTATATGTAAGGAGTAGATGGAGACGTCTGAACGCTAGTTTTGTTTTCTTCCGTTACCTCGTGGTTTGTTGACTTGCCATGATATGAACCGATTTATACCATAGTTTCACTTCCGAAAACATACATGTTCTTCCGTACTGCCCACATTGGCTTAGACTGTCTAATGAATCTTTTAATTTGGGCGACGAGACCATTCGTTTGATAGCACGCGGGCGTCAACTACTGCCATTGCTCGCTCGCTTTCTTAAACCCCTGAAAATACTTTCCCCTGAAATCCTTGTGGGCTGGACCATGCGAACGTTCCACAACGTTGGCGTTAGCAGAATCGAACGTGGGTGGTGGATAACTCTCTGTCGTCGCCTTGCGGACCGTGATAAGCTACGAACATCGAATCAGTCCATGTTATGCTGCCCAAAAGCAGTTCGCGATATCCCACCCGTCTACCCCAACTTCCGAACCCTTGCACAGAATTCGCCATGAGTTCCATTCCATCGCAGAGCGCCGCTTTGACGTCCACCTCCTCGTACGTCTCTGTCACCGTGGGGAGGAAAAACACGAGGAATCCATGTGGTTTGAGTTGGTAGCGAGCAAAGAGAATGAGATCGGCAATCAGGACGGAGAGCTCGTATGGTTTGGTGGGCGGGATGTACGGTTCATTCGGGTCCCTGGAACACATCCGCATTAGCGTCGATGGTGGTGTCTGTGGGCAAGACCCGGAAGGACTTACGGTTGAGGAGTCTGTGGTGGTGGCCTGTCATCACGGCGTTTTTTGCGTCCGAGGCGTTTGGCGCCAGCTCGTACGCCGTCTGTTTCATGTGTCAGACCCTGGCTCGTTCCACGGGGTGAGTGTATGATCGGATCAGGGACATACACGGGGGATCGGTGATGATAGCATCGAAGAGCCCGCCACATCTCCAAGGGTGGTGCGTGACGTCAAACGTGCAAAGGTCTACGATCCTCTGTGCGACCCCATATTGAGTAGCTGCACGGATGACACCCGGGGTTTTAGCTTCAGAACAACGTCAGTTCAGGACATTGCATCCCGCGTGCACTAGAGGCGAGGACGCGACCTTTTCCGCGCATCTGTCGACCGTCAATGTCAGACCCGTACACATGTGCTCCAAAATATGCTGTCGTCTGGTCACAATGTCGAGTCATGCGCAGGCTCATGTAGCTATGTATCGGGTACGCACATAGGCCATGCTTCCGGTTCCGATGAAGGGGTCGTACATGAGCTTTCCTGGTGCGGCCTGTCACAGCTCGAGCGCCTGGTCGATTATCACGACAAGACGCAGCTCACCTGCGTCTGGTTGGCCATCAGCAATGATATCTCCGCTTCCATGCTCGTGTTCCCAAAGTAGGCTCGCTTTTTCACGTCGAACGTCCCGATGAGGGACCGTGCCGTGCCTTCCACGATCTGTGAGTGGGCATGACATGGTGCTTGACAGAACGAGTGAATGATCGGGTAAAACGCACCAACCTGCCGAAATAAGCTTGCTTGAATTCACCGTCTACGTTTCGGCGCCCGTCAGGTCGGCGATCATCCTCGTCTGAATCCAAATATGCAGAGACGTCAACCGATGATTTCGAGCGGACTTGAGACACGCACATTCTTCAAACACCCCGAGTGTAATCGCTGGGTTCTTCATCTCGATCTTGCCTAAAAAGTCCATGTAGGCAAAACTTTCTATCACGTCGCGCTGCCGACGTTGAGAAAGCCCGTGATTGTATCCATTCACAGTGAATTTGAAGGAGGTATCAGGAATATAGCGTTCCCAAAGAGATCGAACGTGTTTGTTCGCTTCATGTAGTTCATCGTAGGTCGACCCCTGTGCGTAGAATGCGTAGATCGACCTGGCGAAGGATGGAGAAGTGAGCGACACGTCGGCGCAGTCAAGGTCTCTGGGGCGGGCGTACTTGATCAGAATACATCTGCTTGCGAGAAGCCTTGCGTGTTCCACTTCCCTCAACCTAAGGATCATGAACGGTCGCTTGACGGCGTTGGCGAGGTCCTCGGTAGTATAATGGTCGAATCCGATGTGGAAGCCATAGAGCTCTGCTATAGACCGAAGCTCCGGGACGCGGAATTCTTCGTGTGCTTGAGCAAAGACGAAGAGATAGTCAGATGGTGTCATCTCGACCATGTTTGATCAAAAAGAACTCGGAACGCGTCTTGACGGACACGCAATGCGCGCTGGATGACTCGGATTCACTTAACCTTTTGATGTCTATCACCACGCCAAGTCTGGGACACGTCGTGCAAGCCGTCGTAGGCTCTATCGATGAGGACAACCGTAAGCCCGCTGACCCCGCGACGTCTTCTCGGATGGGCCGGTACTGACGTCCAAGTCTATAGTCGAGGAAGGAATCGACAAGCTGCGTGCGCTGTTCCCGGACACGACGCTCTTGGCTGCGCTTGACCTCGTCGACCGCGAGTGCGGTATGTTTACCTCCTTCTCTATCGCACGCGCTCGCTCAGGTCATGGGTCTGCAGTGCTCAAGTACCGGACGTCGTGGGGGAGATGCCACTACGAAGTCCTCGGGTCCACTGCGACGTACAGCGTCTTCCCCCGTCTGGGTTGGTCGCCACACACGTCTTGCTACTGTACCTGCCCTGCTTTCGCGTTCGCGGTCCTGATGAGCGAATCTCATCTGATGGTGAGCCTGCATATCGTGATACGTTGCACCCTACATCATGGTCGAGCGCTGCTACCAGTGTAAGCATGTGCTCGCTGTCCGTCTCGCAGAGCAACTCTCGAAATGCATCGAACGTCCCATTGGCGACGACGATCTCCTTGCGAGGCTCACGTCCCATGTGTAATATCATCAACGAAGATGCAAAGTACGGATATAAGTATGAAACTAAGTGTGACCAAACCCGAGTACTCTATGATTATTGACAAATAGAGTATAAACATATTTAACCTTGGATCGTTCCCAGAACGCGCTGCGCTGCGGTGTGGTCGTCGCAATGATCAGAGCAAGCTCTCTACCTCCTCGTCGGGCGAGTGTCTTCCGTGTCTTCGTCTCTCTTGATCCTCCCTCGGAGGAGTGATGCGTATTGTTCCAATACCTCAACCAGAGTTACGATCTCACCTTCGGTCGGGATCATGCTGGCCTCCATATCATCGCCTTCTAGTTTGTCGTCAGAGCTCTCATCGTCGGTCAGATCATCCATGTCTACATCCGAGTCCGGGGACTGCGTTCGGGCGCCGGAAGGGGCCCTGTCTGCAAGGCTAGCCTTGAAATGAACCCAAGACGCCAGCTTCGTGATTTCCTCGGGCTCCCAGAATCCCCACCATTGTTCTTCGTCTTCTTCGTCTTCATCTTCCTCATACTCGCTGTCGTCGTCAACGAGGGTACGTTCTACGATCGGAGGTCTCTTCCCGCAAACAGCAACGAACCAGGACCACTTTCTAAGAGCACTACGATCTTCTTCGGATGGTACCAGGGGCTTGCGACGGGATCTTGATGTTTTCTGGGCACGCCCCTGGGAATACGACTGAAGCAGGTCTAGTGCATCTTCGCGCTCGTTCATCCCTGGCGTGAGAGCCCAATATATGCGCCCTTCTATGTCCCTCCCCAAAGGTGTGATTCGAGGAATGCTTGCATACGAGGTCATTTTCAGCGCATCGTCGATAGTTGCCATGTTGCGCTTGTGGTACTCCGACCTTGACTTGTCCAGCTGCAAACTCGTGTTAACAGCGTAATTCTTCAGTGAAAAAAAGGCGATTACCCGTTTCCCTGTCGTTTTTTCGCGCACCTTTTCGCGCTCGAATCGCTCATTCTCAATACGATGTGCTTCTCGTGCCTCCTTGACTCGCTCCTTTGACTCTTGAATTCCCGCTTCGAGTTCCTGTCTCACCGCTTCAGATTCGACAACGGCATTGACGAACGCAGAGATGACGGGAACCAGCTGAGCCGTGCGGAGAACATTAATACTCCCTATGTTGGACTGATTGGTTCCGCTACGTGTCCGAATGATAGAAATAGACTCTGGAGGAGGCAAAGGGTCCGGAAAAGAAAGAGGAAAGCTAGTGGAGGTGGAGCGAGAAGATGTGGATGCGTTCTCCTGCCAGTCACGGAGAGTTGCAAGAGCAGCCCATATCTTGTTGAGATGTGCGCCGCTTTCTCGTATTGATTTTATGGTGGCTTTCAGATGCTACAAGTTCGATCAAGATCAGTCATGTTGCCACATCTAAAAGTGGGCCCTACCTTCTCGCGATCTCCTTTGGCATCTACCATATTCAAGAGACCGAGAAGGAATGATTTGAGACAGGCTTCACTGACCCACGGGACGAGATCGTCGTCCTCATCCTCGAGATTGCGAGTTCGTGACGACCTTATTTCGTCTAGTTCATCCAGATGGGTACGGGAGAGCTCCAATACAGAGGAGAATCGTAGAGCAAACTCGCGGATATTGATGCGTTCTTCGGCCTCAGTTCGCGATAAAGTAGTACCCACGCGTGTCCAGATAGGCTTTGCGAGCAACTTTGGTTTAGGGACAGCCTTAACCTTGGCCTTCGGCGCAAGCTTGGCTTTGGATTCTGTCTCCGACTTGAAAGATTGGGGAGTCCGCTTGGCGCCACCTTTGACTGGTGCTGAGAGGGATTTGTTGTTACTGTCGTGTTTCGAAGTAACACCATGCACTGGCTGTTGCCGCTTTGTCTTCTTCTCACCCGGCTTATGTGCCATGGGACCCTAGAGAGTGGATCAGATACATTATCGACCATGACGTAGTAAACTGACGGCGGCTTTGGGGTCTTGACGCAGTACATCGGCGGCCGAGGTGAGACCAGATTGGCGTGCTGCATTGGCGAGATTCCTGGAAGCGCGTATTAGTTTGCATTTCGTTTATGAGGACAGCCGCGAACCCTGTCGGTTGCAAGCCCTTGGCCTTTCTGCACGCAACACAGTTGCAGACGTCATCGCATCGTGGACACCTGATGGCAAGTCATTGATCTGTGACATCCGGCAGAATAGGACGGCATCGTCACCTGAAGTGATAGCCCAGTCCGTGGACGTGGTTATCCTGGTCTGTTTCGCCATCGGCAAGAACATCTTCGAGAAGAAGACCGTAGCGATTCTTGAGGCAAGGCTTGCAGTACTTAGCGTTGCACCTGCGACCCTTGCGGTCTTTTGCGGTACAACGGACAGAGACTAAGGGCGATGTGAGTGTATGCGCTGCGGAAGGAAGGGGGTGAGACGGACCCGTGGCGTCACGCTTCTTGTTGCATTGATGACAGTAGACGAAACCGTTGGGAAACTCGTCGGCCGCGTTCGCGACTGACATGGTATCTTTTGGATGCTTGTGCTTCTTGGTTGCTGGCTGGTCGGCGACGGAGGTCTCAACATCGAGCTTTCGTTTATTGTGGGCGGGTGCGGGGTGTGTGCTGGAGTTCATCTGAGAGGTAGATGGACGAGACAACGCGTTTTCTTTGTGGCCCGTTGATGACACGTGCGGGAGATGCTTGAGCGGGTCCCGCGACGCTGCCAGCTCCACGAACACCTGCGAAAATCTGCGCGCAGTGCCACCCATCGTCTACAACGTTCTGGCCCGCCGTTCTTGTCGTGCTCGACGTTGTCCGCTCTTCTGCGACGCGTACAAAGTGGAGTTGGCCGCTTCCCTGGGCACGATCACGTGTACATTCAATTCCAAGCCTACCCTCAACAGAAAATCTTCGCTTGACAAGTCAGCTCAACTGGTCCATTAAACTCATCTTCCATGTCTCACGCAGACCACACACGAGACCCTTGGTAATGTGCTCATCCTCCTCCAAGGCATCACTGACGACTATCCCAGCCCATGGGTAATCCTCAATGACTTTGGAGGTGCTTTTGCAATGGGTGCCGTGGGCGGTGGTATATGGCACGGCATAAAGGGTGCTCGAAATTCTCCACGAGTACGCGCCCCATTTTCTCCCCCTTCATCTGCTAACCTCTCTCCTTAGGGCGAACGCCTGGTGGGTGCCATATCGACAATAAAAGCACGAGCGCCTGTGACCGGAGGTAACTTTGGGGTCTGGGGCGGCATGTTCTCAACATTCGACTGCGCAGTCAAGGGCTGGCGGCAGAAGGAGGATGCTTGGAATGCCATCATCTCTGGTTTCATGACCGGCGGTTGCTTAGCTGCGCGCAGTGAGTCCATTTGACACCCGAGTTTCTTCCGGAACAACATTTGTGAATCTCTTCGCATTTGGATCATTCGCTCATGCATTCTCAGGTGGTCCAAAATCCGCTTTAGGATCAGCCGTTACTTGTGGCATTCTACTCGGTGTTTTTGAGGGTGTCGGTGTCCTACTTTCCCGTGTCTTCAGCGAGGGAACACGACCACAACTACCTCCACGTACGTATCTCCTCTCTTTCAATGGCGCCTCACCCAAGACAGTCTCTCAGTACCAGAAAATATGGCGCAACAACCTTCACCGGCCAGCTACTAGACGTTACATATTTTATCTTGCTTTACTACCCATCTCAATGTATAATCGCCATTCAATGCAGGGATACATTCGCTAATGGCAAGGCACGTACATTTTATTTGCGAACTCGAGAATATAATCAACTCCAACGAGTCATTGGTATCACGCTCCCATCACAACTTTCCGGGTTACTTCTCCCCGTGCAGGGTTTTAGATCAGACTAGCTGCGATACATCACAGCCTTTCGGTCGAGAATGCAACCGGAAACTCTTCCGGTACGATTTTTTTCTCCCGATCGACTCTGTATCAGCCGTTGTTTTCTTGAATTGCCGCGAGTTTGCAGAGCCCATGTCGAGTGTAGGCGACACAACGTCAACCGTCCTTCCGATGTCCTCCCCGATATCGCGGAGGAGCACAACCAACACCGAGCCTCCCTATACTCCTGCAAATGAACTACACACTCTTCGAGCTTTAAAGTCAGGTGTTGCGGGCCCTCGGAAAATGGACACTGCTCACAGTACAGAACCGCACATTGGGGCATATAACACCTCCGCCCTCGAGCAAGCATTCAAGTATGCGGGCGAACGTGAAGACCTCGTAACCCGCGAGCCTTACTTGTCGGTTGACCGGGTCCTGAGTCCCAGTCATGCCCCGACGCTGTGTCGGCAGTCAACGAAGCAATTAATATATCGATTCGAATCCATGACCGACGCGGCAGAGATGGTTAAAGTCAAGAGACCCCCTGGTTCTACTCGCGCATCCTCGGGGACCGACCCGCGCAACATGCACCGACCTTTTCTCACCGTTGCCCCCCACAAGAGTAAGAGAAGATCTTTGAGTAATTCTTTGCGAAACTTCATGTCCGTCTTCAAGAAGAAGAAGGACAAGGAATCAGATGATGATGATTATGTTCCATCTTATCACGCTCCTGAACTGCATATCGCTGTACCGGGGGAGCCCACATCTCTTCCAAAACCCCAGGTGGTCTTGCGTCCCTCGGAGAAAGAAATAGCTTTAACCCTCAACAGAGCTGGATCCGTGCTCTCTGGCTCTCTACTTTACCTCTCACGGCCGCCGTCTCATCCCCCTGTCTGGATGTCATGCACAGTGGTATTATACGACTCCCACTTGCTCATTACTTGGTATACCATGCATGATACCCCTTCTAGTCGCATCATCCAGCTAGATGGGTTCATGGACGTACGTTCTCTCAATGAGCGAGTGTCACGACCCGACAACGAAGGTGATCTAAAGACCTTTGAGTTGACCTTTGAGGGTCGACCGAGAGAAACATTTGCCGCGACTTCTAGTCAGGACCGTGCGCGATGGGTTGGGGCGATCTGGTGAGGTCCAACGCCTGTCTCTGTTCACAAATCTCACCTCGATGCAGGGATACAGTTCTCAGCTCACAACGCGGAAGTGAAACCGTGCATACGTTGAAACGCAGTGAGACCCTTAGTATCAGAACAGATGTTTCGCCTAAACACAAAGAAATCGGACAATGCCTACAATCCCGTTCACCTCCTGGGGAGGCGTGCTCTGAATACACATCTTCTAGCGCGCCAAAAACCCCTCCAGCTCAGCAGGCGCCGCCGCCTACACCAGTTGCCAAGTCACCACATCATACACTTTCTCCACTGTCTGTCTCCCCACCTCGTCCCCCGTCTCAATTCTCCAATTCTCACTCTCCGTCGAAAAGCCCTTCTATCGCCAACCTTGGAACATTGTCCGTCGTCACGCAACGCCTTGCCCAAATCGAGTGCTCGGAAGTTGGAAGCCCCGCACCGAGTGCTGTCACTTCATCCAGCGTGGGCACCGCTCTCCGGGGTGCGCAAATCAACCACCCAACGCACCACGGACGTTCATTCGCAGAGATCGAGAAGCTCCAGGAAGGGAATGCGGGAGAGAGCTGGAGTAAGATCGTCGACACACCTTCGACGGACGCTTCTATCGTGATTCCACTTCCCAAGCCACCAAATGTGCCTCCTTCCGAGACCGCCTCTGTGCGGAGTGCATTTAGGAGAGATCGTGCAGAGCGTCTGTCATCACCTGCACTGACACCGCCCAGTTCGCCTGCTAAAGCATCTACGTCATTCGCGATGTCAGTGGCTACTTTACGGGCTAAGCTTTCAGAGCCTGCGATTCGAGAACACGCCGAGAATCCGCCGATGTCCCCACTCGCCGTTGGTGTGGAGCCTCAGTTGGCGCCGTTAGCAGAGCTTATCAAGGATACCGCTGCAAAGCACTATGACCAAACAGCAGGACTGGGTGAACAGATCATTTCCCTCCAGCGAGACATACATATTCTCCCAAACGAAATACAGGTCTTCTTGGGGCAAGCGGTGGCTGCAGCGGCTAAACCAATATCTAGTTCAAATGGCCACATCGACAATGAGAATTTGCAGAACGTCTTGACCAGCCTCAAAGAGCTGAGGAAGCAAATCCTAGCGGACTCGAAACATCCACAGATGGATTCATTAGTGAAGATGTTTGAGGCCTTACAGACACAACTTGCAACGCTGGCGCCAATTCTTATGGGGAAGCTAACGTCCATCGAACAAGGCCAGACCCAACTGCAACTTCAGGCTACGCGAGAGGCCGAGAAACCTCCAACGCATGCTAGAACTACGAGGAACCTAGATATTCATCCTCGGACACCTCGCCCCTCGTCATCGACTGAGAGTGGTCTTCGGGACGGATCCCCCAATACTTTTGTCGATCTATCAGATATACACTCGAAACTTGACGAACTTGCGTGTCTGTACAGATCCAGCATTGCCGCGGTTTCCACAGAAAAGGAGATGCACAGCATACCCTCGTCGCAAACCCCAGATGGTGATTCAAAGAAGGTCTGTTATTGCCATTGGCGCGTTTTAAGCTCACGTTTACCATATCTTTGTAGTTCCAAGTAATCTTGGATCATCTTAAGCTGGACGAAGAACAGCGGAAGCTCCAGCTCGACCAACAAGCTGATAGCGTTCGTTACCTCAATGAATTGAACTCGGTATGTATCAATCACAACTCCCAGTTTTTCTGTGACCTATTGAAACTATCGTAACATTCGCAGTGGCTCGAGGCCTTCGTTAATGGCGGCACTGTTCATATCCAATCAGTGGCTGCAAACGTTGAACAACTTTGCTCTCACCTTGGTATCTCCTCAGAGGGTGACGCCGTTGACGGACAGCCCCCTACCCAAGGGATGCTCAGCGAGATCAGACATTTTATATCATCCGTCCAAACCAAAGCCTTGGGTGAAGGTCAGCTGCAGGCATCCGTCGGCGAACTGATGGATGTGGTCAGAGAGCAGATGAAGAACGGCACTGAACAACGGTCCGCGCTCGGTGCGGGTCCCCAGTCGTCCTTACTAACTCAGAGTTTTGACTGGAACTTGTAGTGACGGATTCCGTGCTCGAGATCATAAATCGACAGCGACACGAACAAGAACAGATGCTCCGTGCCCTCTCAACAGGTAGGCAGGCATCCATTGTTCAATTCGGGATGTTCTCATTGTCTCGACGATCTCCCACAGAGCTCACGAACGAGATTCGCGGCGAGAGACTACGATTCGTGGAAGCCATGAAGGAGGCTACAGCTATCAACGTTCAAGGTAAGCTAGATGGCGAATAGAAGAAACCCCATCGCTGACATGATGTAGCGCATGTCGAGCACTTCAAAGCAGAGCTGAGCCGGGAGGTGGCCGCGATGACTGATGATGTTGGAAGACTCCATCAAGAAAAACAAGTGATTGAACAGCAGATTGCAGATTTGTTCGCGTTTTATTCAAAGCAGAAACAAGAGGCAGAGGTTCGTCTCGCCTATGTTGAGTACGATCCAGTTGTGACCTTGGCATTGTGTGATCCACAGAATAATGCACGCCGCAACGCACCCCCGAGGTCCACAGGGTTTAGTAATTTGCAGAATTTGCCCTCATCTACATCGAAACGACCGCGGCGACCATTGCCTCATCCTGTTTTCCAGAGGAAAGATTGAAGCGTGGTACGCCGCGAGGTACTGGGGTTCGCAGAATTGAAGCCGAAAGATGAGAGAGATGAGTAATGTTGTATTTAGTGCGAGTCGGACGTGTCTACATCTAATGGCCCCAGTTTGAAGAATTTCGTTGTTGTAACGGATGATCTTATCGTGAGAGGGAGAGGAACTTCTTCGCGTCTTCCCAGCTCATCCTTTCTCGCTCTTTCCCGAATAGTGCACCTCTACGCACCTCCTCAGCATTGATGGCATTCCAATCATCGTACTGGGTAACCAGCCTGTCCTTTATTCCTTGTTTGACCTCCTCGGGCGGATCATCGAGATGCGGGACAAGGTTCGACATGAGAGTATTAGATACCGTCTCACTCTCGTGTTCTCCCGCCGGTATCGTCTCCACATTCACATTCCCAGTGCTGCCGGAGATAATGTCAGATAGAATTGCGTCAGAAACCGCGTATGCGTCCATCATTGTCGTAGCCAGCACGCCTTTGGCGCCGTTAGCACTCCATCCGGAAGCATACATGTTTCTCGAGGGAATGCCGGACTCCGATAGAATGCGGCCCCCACGTGCCCGGAGGTGGGTGAAGGAGGGATCGAAGAAAGCGGTGGTTGGATCTACATGGAAACCAAGGGACGTGACGACGAAGGAAGTAGTGAGCGTGGAAGTCTGATCCGTTGAGATTGCACGGCCAGTAGAAGGATCAAGAATCGTGTGTGCGAGGGTGAGCTCGGCAGCAGCGGGGGAAGAGCGGGACGGCGTAAGAGTAATAGGCATGCGATAAAAATCGAGGGACCAAGTCTTTTGGGTGCTTCCAAACCGTCTTTGAGAGCCTTTGTGAAGAAGCTCCAAGGTACGGCGCTGTTGGCGAGACAAGGTTGTCCCCTCTGGGAATGTGAGGAGGGAGGGGTCAAGAGGGACCATGGAAACATCCGGGATGTGCATCATCTCGCGCAGTTCCTTGTTCGTGAAAGCTGCTTCTAATGGTCCGCGTCTACCGATGATGGAGACATGCTTGAGAGCGGACCGGGAGAGGACATCGAGAACATGTTCGGGGACATCGTATTTCTTGAGAACAGAAGGTGATGTGAGAAGCATACGAGCGATGTCGAGAGAGACGTTTCCATTGCCTATGAGAGTGAGGTGGGTAATCTTGTCAAGGGCGGGCGCGGGCGGGTTGGAGGGGTGTCGGGTGTACCAATGCACGAGGGAGAGTGCAGGAACGCAATGCGAAGACGGGTGGATGTCTCGATGGAGGGTCGGAAGCGTGCATCCAGTTGCGAACAGGAGGTGTGTGTAGTTCTGGAGGAGGGACGAGAGGGGGAGGGGGAGCGTGTGTGGGATCGCGGTGGACGGCGCGCTCCCGACATGGACATTGCCAAAGAATCTGAAACGCAGGTCAGCAGCGGTTTGGTCGAACTTGTTCGTGCAGTTCTTGGACGTTGTGAGCGGGGGCAGACGAGGACGACACCGTGCACGTACCTTGACCTCTGGATGATCTGGAGCAACGCCGTAGCGTACGAGACCGTGAGGGGCCCAGAGACGGTCGAATATGTGCACTCTCAGCGACGGCGAGGACGGGTCAGCATGGGACACGAGCGACAGCAAGCGCGAGGCCACGTAGAACGCAGATGGCCCACCGCCGACAATGGCGAGCTTCGCCGGTGGTGGCATGCCGGTGGGACTTGAACTTCACGTCCGGTGACCAATGCAGGCAACACTCAGTACCGTTGCACTCAAACGTGCGTTCTTGACTCGTTCACCGCTCACATACAGGCTCATTCAACGAGTAGCGTTCATCAGGGCATTGTCATGTCTCTCGCGATACGGCGATGACCTCGTACTATATGCAGACGCGCAACACTTCACACTAAGCGCGACAAACTCCTCGCTCTCTGCATATTGTCGTTTCAGGTATGGGAGGATGTTCTTTTCGAGATACCGCGTAGGTGGTGGTATGAATGGGACGGCCCCGTCGGCTGGCAGCCTCACCGAACCTCAGGATGTCAAGGGACAGCTGCTCGTGAAGGTACGTTTCGTGTGCACTCAGATCTGTATATGCGCCAAGCCAGTTCTCGTAGACACTGTTGTCCATATTTAAGCACAGAACCATCGAAAAGACAGTCGAACGATGCGAGCTGGTCATCGTTGAAGGCCCATCCAGCGATCAGCCCCAGGAAGACGAGGACACGCTAGAGAGCAGGCTTATTGTACGCTTACACTGCAAACACGGTGAGCTCCAATTTCTATCATCGATAATGCGTGCAACTTAACATATATCCTACTAGGTATCGTAAAAACCCATCGCTTACCCCTTCTTATACCTACTTCTCTCCTTTCGCCCAGTGTCACAGAGTCTGAAAACGAATCACGACTTACCATCGGCCCAAGAGCTATCAAAGACATCACCGAGCACTTCCCCAGTGGTCGTGGCATGAAAAGCGATCCTCAGCTTGTGTGGACGTTCGGGGACACAGATGTTGATGTAAAAAGTCTTGAGTCGTCTGTTGATACAAAAGGTCAGTGCCATCCGCAAGTTGCCTACCAGCGTCCGTGATCTACTTCCAGGCAGAGCACAGCTAGCCACAGAGCTCACCATCAGTGCCGACGAGTTTGATGTGTACGAAATAACCGAGCCACCTATCACCATCGCCTTCCATCTACGAGAGTTCAACGTCTGTCTTGCTGCTTGTTTGCATCGACCGTCAGTGCTAACTCAAGCGTTTGTATTAGGCTACAGTTGCGTTTGCAGAATCCATGGCTTCAGCACTGGAGGTCCGTTTTACGGATCCTGCTGCACCACTATTTATCGACATAGAAGGCGACGAATCTGATGGTCTTTTTGTAATATCTACATCACAACTCCAAGGAACGACATTCAACTCAAACACGAACACACGGAGTTTATCTACTCCCAAACCGCAGCAACCAGGCGGACAGAAAAGGCCGCATCCAGATAATGAGGTACAGCAAGCATTGAATGCGTCAGGTTCAGGCAGTGGGAGAAGTGAGACACCACGGGCAGAGAAGGTCAAGAAACCAATGAAGGCAGTGCAAAGGACGGAGGTTACTGGGGCGACGATTGTAAGCAGGGAAAACTCGACAGCGATAAAAGATGAACACATGATGCCACCGCCATCGTTCATCCCCAATGCTAATCGGACGCAGGGAAGTCACTCGCTTGTTTTCGATGCTTCGCAGAACGGAGATTTTGGCGCCACGGACCACTTTGATTTGGGCGATATTGGCGACGAAGCAGGTACCATCGATGGCGACACCGAAGGAGGTGAAAATTCTATTTTTTCTCACTCGGGCGATCCTCTCTTCTATCCACTGTCGTCGCAAATTGTTCCACCTCCAGTCCCCTTGACATGCGAGCGACCCACACAGACTCAACGTGCCAAAACCCCACTCTTCTTTCCAATGTCGCAGCTCTCCCAACGAGACGAACAGACGATTAGAGAGTCGGGACTTGGTGTAGAATATATGAATCGGGAGGAATTGGAGGCCATGCTAGAGGGAGATGGGGAGGAAGTTGAATTTGACTTCGCAAAGAACATGGAGTCAGGGGTCGATTTCTCGAATGAGGGGGAAGACGGTGGAGAGAGTTTGGATTTGTTCGAAGACGAATTTGGGCCTACACAAGACGGAGACAAGGATGGCAGGAAGGTAAGCTAGTTCTGGTTGTTCCTCCGCGCCTTGCGTGTATTCAAGACGGATATTCAGGCATTCCAGCCATTGTTTGAAGATTGAGGACAAGTTGGGTAGGTCGTTTTGTTCTTATTGGTAGTTTGAATTTCTGCGGGTTGGAACACCAACAGACATAATAATAAGATTTGTCCAAAAAAATGTGTACATGCTTGCTAGTGCCACATCCGTATTTACCCAGTAAACTTGTCACCCATGTCTCGCCGTAGTCATCGCACAGTCTTCAAGTCCTTCCAACTTTTCCTACACGCCAATGTAGTCCACAGTTCACGGCTGTCGCGCACAGGGCCAAAATATCGTCCCTTGTCAACCGGGGCCGCTCCAATCTCGACCAAACGATCAAGTGCAAAGCCATGGATCCTTTACCCGGCCACAGCACTCTTACTTGGAGGTGCAGGGTACGTCGCGTATGAGAATTACCAGCCATTCAGACACACATTGTTGGCTGTCGTGCGCTGTTCCCGGATTGCTCGTATGTGTACAATTTCTTTTTGGTACACCGCTGACCGGAGACATGAGGTTCGCTGTGCCGCCAACCTGCTGGCTGAATATTCATTTATTCAGGTGCCGCAATTGCAGGAGCCATCGACTACAAGTACACGTTTGTGCGCAGTTACCTATCCGAGGAGGAAAGGCAGCACGCGTATTCGGAGTGTCATACGCGTAGTGCAAAGAGGGTACTGAAGGCACTCCTTGCAAATGGAGGTGCGGATGCTTTTCATCACCACAAAAAGTGAAGCCCACGCAACTGGAATTATGTCTTAGGCGTTTTTATAAAGTTGGGACAACATGTGGCTTCATTGTACGTTCGCAATCATTGTCTGGGTGAGCACAGCACTACCCCGTGATGTTTACAGAGTAGTTCTCCCGAAACAATGGACGAAGACAATGCGGCCTTTACAGGACAAATGCGACCCGACGCCTTATGAAGATGTTGAAGCGCTCTTCCTATCCGATATGGGAAAACCCATTCAAGATCTGTTCGAGGATTTTGACCCTGTTCCGATCGGAGTAGCAAGTTTAGCCCAGGTTCATGTCGGTACGCATAAGGAGTCGGGAAAGAAGGCTGCTGTAAAAGTGGGTTAGTGTTTGGGATAGGTGTCGGGCTCAAATTTGACGGATGTATAAAAACAGTTGCAGCACCCACACCTTGCAGAGTTTTGTGATATCGACATGGAGATGGTCGAGGTCACGCTCGGTATGTTCATCTCTTTCCCTCTTCGCAACTCCACAATGACATTTAAATGACATGCACGTCTGTAGGGTGGATCAAATATTGGTTCCCCGAGTTCGAATTCACATGGCTTGCCGAGGAAATGCGCGAAAACCTTCCCAAGGAAATGGATTTTGTCCTTGAAGCGTCGAATGCTCGACGTACCATCGCTGATTTCAACCACGTTTCTACCTCACTTTATATCCCCGAAGTAATCTCAGCCACGAAACGAGTGTTGATCATGGAGTTTATCCAGGGTGCGCGAGTCGACGATCTAGGCTACTTGGCTGCACAGGGGATTGATAGGAACAAGGTCGCACTAGAACTTACGAGGGTGTTCAACCGAATGGTGTTCCTGAATGGCTATTTTCATGCTGTGAGGGACAAGTCTTCGTCGCATGGCGCGGTACTTATATTATTGTAGGATCCGCATCCAGGTAATCCGTCCTTGCAAAATTCCCGCCAATCGATAACGATTCAACTTTTTCTCATTGTCAGGTAATTTGTTGATCAGGCGTGCCCCACCCAAGTCACGTTCGCCATACAATTTCGAAATTGTGCTCCTGGACCATGGACTGTATTTCGACCTTGATCCAGAACTGCGTGTCAATTACAGCAAATTCTGGTTATCTCTCATCGCAAGGGCATCGCCAGAAACGCGAGCTGCCCGCCGCAAATACGCAGAGCTGGTTGGCAATATTACCCCTGATCTCGTGTGTGAGGTCGATGCTGCGGGTAAACTCGATGCTAACGAAACTTCAGTACCCTGTATTTGAGGCTGCAATTACGGGTCGCGCAGCATTTGAAGGAACGTGGGAAGACGAAGACTCTGTTGAAAACACGTTCAAGCGAGCTTCAGGTATGATTGAGATGCTTCCTCAAACGGTGGAAGAGATGGAAGCGATTAGAGATGCGGTCATCAATCGCGAGGGATTACTGATCTCGGTGTTGGATGTTCTCCGTAGAGTCCCTAGAAGGGTGTTGATGGTGCTGAAGTTGAATGATTTGACAAGGTGAGTTGAATTTGAGTCTCGCATTAGTGGTTTGGGATGCAGGTTGAGGTGACTTGTACATGTAGGAGCTTGGATCATGCGCTCGCGACTACACACTCGAGCGCTCGGATATTCTTGATCACCGCCAAGTACTGCATGGCCGCAGTGTGGCGTGATGATCTTAGGCAAATACAAGGTGGTCTTCGCACGTACGGTTGGCTTGGATCTTTGCGTCATGTGGTTGGTTGTTGGTGGTAAGCTATCGTTCTTTCTCATTGATCCGTCTGTCATGGTGTTACAGGAGATATGCTAGAGGCTACTCAAGCATGACGCTTCTCGAGGTTGTAATGGATGTGCAGGCATCCACTCTGAAAATTTTTGCATGGTTGCGAGGCCTTCGACGACGCGGTCTGGTGGGGGCATATCAAGCAGCTGCTGGACTATCGATATCGTGATGGCGGTCTGCAAGCCCTCGAAAGGTGAAAATAGCTGCAGAAACCAAAATTTGGATGATGCACCAGGATGGTATATAGATACAAGTTGGGTAAAAGACTCAAATGCAAAACGTTGAAAACCCGTATATTACGACTAGCTCGGACGGTTTACTTTTTACCTTGTTCTGCGAAGAGCGAATCGATGGTGCTGATGCTCCGTTTGAGAGCCTCCCACTGCTCCATGGCAAGTGAGATGCCCTTCTTCCCGGGCTTTTCGTCACCGTCTGTGCCGTAGAACTCGCGTATGTCGACAAATACCTGACCTGTCATCGATCATCATTTGTAACAATGAATGGACAGGGCATGCGTGTATAGCAAAGAACTGACCTTTGAATGAGCGCACGGCGGCGCGTTTCTTCTTCCCTAGATCCACGTAATTTTCGCCCTCAGTAGTCTTGAGTACTTTGATGGATGGTTGTTTGCCTTCTTCGCGGGCTGGCGGTGACTGGAGGGAACATAGGGGTCAGCAGAGAGAGGGAGATAATGTAGAGACGAACCTCGTCGCCAGAATAATCAAACTTGGGCTTCTTCGCCGTCTTGGGTTTGGAGGATGCTTTGCTCTTGCTGGAGAGCGACTGCTGCGCGTACCCGGTGGTAGGAAAGTCAGCCTAGTGTTGTGTCGCGGTCATGGCTTGGGGCACCTTTGGCTTCGTAGCTTTCTTGGGCTGCGCGTCAGAGTCGGACGCGCTATGATCAAGGTCCTCCTCGCCATCGCTGTCTTGGTTTCGTTTCTTGTTCCCCATCGTCGTCTACCACCGCGTCTGGATCCAATGTGTGGCGTTCCCAGTCAAACATTTCGACTGCCCGTGGTAAACCTTGGAGCAGTATGGGAAACTCTTTCCTGATATATTGAGACCTACGTCGCCTTCGACGAGACGCCTCCCCGCCCCCGCTACCTCAGCTGCCTCCCTCGTCTTCTTCCTTTCACGTTCACCCGACTTGCAAGTAATCATAACACCCATCTTGTCAGCCGTCTTTGATCAATCCGCATTCGCTGCGGTACGATGAAGATCTCTCAAAAATCCAAGAGGGCGGCCCAACCCGTAAGTGACGACTTACCCCAAATCCATTTCATGCCTTCATGCATCTTACGCTTCCTCACAGCACCCTCAGGTGGCAGAGCTCATATCAAAGCTTGCAAACACCCCAAACGATGACGCGGCCAATGTTCTTGCCAACATCGAATCTTGGAAATGGCCCCGATCTGACCTCAACTGTTGGATCAAAGTCCTTGACAAATTCGACGCAATTCTTGAAGAAGCTATCCGTGACTATGACATCGACAAGCTTCAACTCAACGTATTCACCCCAGCAATCAAGCAGACAATCTCTGCTATCCTCAGGTTTGAGAGGCTGCTGCTCGAGAACTCAACCAACCGCAAAACCTTTAATTCATATGACGTATGCATTTTACTCCACCTACTATCATGTGGCTCATGGTGTTCTTACCTTGGCAGCGGTTGATGAGCTTGCTTTTGACATCCGATTTGGACGTTTTGATTCTGGCGCTGAATCTTCTGTTGCGCCCAGCCCAACAGTACTCCGCCCAGCCGGCTGTTTCAGCTGCCCTTAGTATTTCCACACCACGCCTGCTCTCCCTATCAAAACGTTGGCCCAATCTGCGTGAGCACGGCATTAGCCTTTTGGACCTCGCTAGTCCAAATGGCATACCCCAGGTCGACGTCCTCCCTGGCGAAGCTCGAGACGTAAATTTCGTGTACTACAAAACTGACTACAAGGAGAAGGAACAGAAACCCGAAGGTGGTGATGAACCTCCCGCAACCCCTCGCAGGCTATCCCTTCCACCTGGTTCCATAAACATTCACGTTGACGATGAAACCCTGAAGAAGAAGGACGTCATGGGAATTCTAGCCGACGTCCTTGAAGCGCACCCTCTCTCTGGTGACGATAAATATGAGTTGCTTTGCCGTATGCGCGTTGCAAAGGCGCTGGTGACAGGAAATGAAATCATACGGGAGAAACTTCTTGTCGTTCGACTCTTGGCTATCGCCATCTATGGCCATACTCATAGCGAGAATCAAGCTGCATCTTCGCTCTTCCTTTATGAACCTGATCTTACAACCCATATTGCTGAGCTTTTACAACTCGATCGTGGTATTTCTACTTCCGTGCAAACAGCTGCTATCGCTGCCCTCGATTCAATTGCGAGATACCGCGGTCGCATTCAGGAGGTTCTGGGAGCTATCAACGCAGGTGTCAATCACGGTATCTTGATGTCCCTTCTTCGCAAGACCATCCTGGATGTCAACAATCCCGAATCCAAACTTCCAAATTCCTTCATCGACGCACTGTTGGGGTTCGTTACATACCTTGCACAGCATGCAGGTGGAGGCAATATGATTGTTGGCGCTGGTCTGGTCCCATTGCTCGTACAAATAATCGAGAACAAGCTTGCTCAGAGACTTCAAATGGTGTCCAAGGCGATGCAACTAGTGGACAATGTCCTTTATGGATATGCCAATGCATTTCAGCTATTTTCGAATGCTAGGGGTGTTGACGTCCTTGTCGAAAGGATTCAGGTATGATCATGGCTCCTGTATCCGACTCCCATAGATCTTACGTCACCATTATCCTAGCATGAGATTGATTTCGACATTACAATGTATGGCGACGAGACCCGCTCTCGTGACATCTTTGGATCGTGGGGTGAACTACCTGTTGCTCGCGCTGCTATTCTCAAGCATACACTGAGATCGATACACCGCATGATGCAGTCAACTGGAACTTCGGAAGGGCTCCGGGGGTTGATTGATTCAACATTGCTGCAGTCTATCAAGAGGATCATTGAATATAGAGGCTTGTTTGGACCGAGTGTCCTTCCACTTGGTATGTCTCATTTGCTTGTGATCGAATGCCGAAAAGTAACAGGTTCCAAGCGATGAATATCATGGCAACGTTCGTCCACAACGAGCCAACCTCTCTTCCCACAATTCAGGAGGCAGGATTACCTGAAGTCTTCTACAAAGCTATCGAAACTGGAGTGGAGCCGGTAATTGAAGTATGCTCTTCTCCGCGTGGTTCTTCGTTTGTCGTTAACTAATTTTCCGTTTAGGTTATCCAAGCCATCCCGAATGCTATCGGAGCGTTGTGTCTCAACCAAGCCGGCCAAGATCAGCTCTCAGCTCGTCCGAGCATCATTCCTGGCATATTTTCCATATTCACATCTGAACGGCACCTTAAGGTCCTCCGCGACAAAGAGAACGCAGTTCTCATAGGTACCTCAATCGACGAGCTCATTCGCCACCATCCCTCTCTCAAGACACCTGTGTTTGATGCTGTAAGAGCTGTCTTCAGCAAGATTGAGGATTTGGGAACCACGTTTGTGATCCCAGAGGATAAGAAAGAATGGTATGAACTCTTGCCTGTTCAACCCTCCGAGGAAACTGGGGCGCCTATGCAAGGTATTGAGTCGGAGGGGAGGGAAAGTGGCGCAGGGTTGACAACCGACAACCATGGCGAGATATCTGGAGAGGATTCTGCCACACAAAGAGACCACGACAACAACGTAGTCATGTTTATTGACGTGATATGTAGGGTGAGCACTATTTTGGCGCTGTAATGTTAATGTGCTAATTGCCCGCGCTAGTTCCTTGAAGGGCTTTTCCAACATCCACAACACTGCAAGGATTTCATTCGCAATGCAGATGGGTTGGATCGAATTGGAAGGCTCACTGGTCTGCCTTGCCTTCCGTATGACTATGCTAACAGTGTGTCATCCGATTCGATCGTTCAAGTCATCCGCACCATGGCGGAGATTGGCCCGAACGAGGCGCTTTTCTACCTTTCGAAACTTGTCGGTACCTCACTTGCGGAGACGGAGGAGTTCTGGAAAGACCTCCCGCCGGAGTCGAAGCTTGTCCCGATGTTGGAGGTGACGGACGATCAATTGTCCAAAGTCAACCAGCACTTCCGAAACCTCGTGGCGTTGTACATCCGCGTCACTTTAATGGCGGACGTGTTTTCCACGACTGGCTATGCCCATGGGCGGTCCGCGGTGGGCCTGTTGCAGACTCTGATGTCAGATCCACCCAAGGTGGTAATGGACATGGGTGCTCTGCATCGTGCATCAATTTGGGAAAACATCCTATTCAAGGCCCACATTGCTTCTAAGGGAATCGAGCTTGGGATCAGCGGACATGGATCACCCCTTGAGAGGTCCCCCAGTCACACTTTTGTTTCCCTTCCTGAGCCAACGAGTTTTGGCGTTGTCGCCAATGGTGTTGCGGCTGAATCTTCGGGTGCCAGGTCCTCGCCAACGTCGGTGTTACCCTTGAAGAAGGAAACTCCCATGGACAAGAATGCCAAGGCACTCAAACACCTCACTCACGGTCTTCCGAGTGCACTTGCACCATTCTACCAATGTTCGTGCTCGTCACCTGTGAACTGTTTGGTATCTTCTGACCTGGTGTTCGACAGCAATCGTCAAATTATTCTACGCCAGAAGAAACCCTGATCCCGTGCAAAAGAAGCAGATCCTGAGCGCCTCAGATATAATTGCAAGCATTATGATCAGCCACCTCAAGGCGGAGATTGTTGGTGAGAAATCTAGGCAGTAGTCGTCTAACATGATTATTGACTGTCAACTTTAGGCGACAACCTATATCGTCTTGATTACTATAGTGTCATGCTCGGCTTGATGACTGTGTTGTTGGTGGACGGTGGGCAACTTTAATGGATCATTGCGAGATCGGCTCTCATGAATCCGTTAGAACGTACCATGCAGAATACACTCCACACGGTCCTACTTCTTTCATTCCAGCGCGCCGGCGGCGTGGAGACGATATTCGACATATGTTCGAAATTCTTAGATTCTATCGAGAGCGTTACGAATGTGAGACTGGAGGAACGATCCGAGCCGATGGTTCAGGAGTTGGTTCATGCGCAGGGTGGATTAAAAGTTGCCCTCCATCTTCTTTATCCCCTCATTTCCTCCAAAGCTCTCTTCGAGTCCGGGCAGACTATTTTGGTTATGACTCGCGACAAAAAGGACACGGATCCTGACTACTTCGAACCCCATCACTTTCTCGTTCGACTTCGACTTGCGAGTGCCCCAGTTCTTCAAAGAATCTGGGAATCGTCGTGGCTCCGGTCCGCGCCGTTGACGCTGGTCAAATCTATCGTCCAGCTTGTCCTTGAGCTTACCGCCGCAGAAAACGAGGAACTCAAGGGCGAACCTCCAGCAGAAGGTATCCCTGGTGCAGGTTCCGCCATTGGGATTGCTGCTGGCTTGCATATGCGGAACACTGGGCCCGACGAGAACCGTATCCGTCAGTTAACAGACATGGGTTTCCCTCGCTCTGCAGCCGAGCGTGCATTGGCACGCACTCACAATAACGTCATGGCAGCTGCGGATCTACTTCTTTCACACCCATTCCCCCTTCCCCCAGACCCAGAACCAGAGTCCGACACACAGCAGAACGAAGTCGGGGGAGGTCCCGAACAAACTGCCGAATCCACTGGCGAAGATGCAGATGAATCCGCTACTCACGACGAAGAGATGGAATCGGAGGAAGTCGCATCATCCGCTCTACCCGACGCCTCAGTCGCGCCCGTTTCTTCAGAACAAGGAAAGAGTTTGGAGGAGTTGCGGCAGGAATTGAATGCAACTCGCGAGCCATTAAAGGCAGGCTTGACCCGACAGGCATTGTTGCTTGTTGACGAGCACCCATCGTTGATATTCGAGGTTCACAAGGCGTTCTTGCGCCCCTCTCCAGATCTACAGGAATTGTCCATTCGCTCCTTGATCGACGACATTAAGGAATACTCACCTCGCGCACTGGATATGAAAGAAGAACCCCTAGCGACGAGATGCAGACTGCTAGCGCTCGTGTTATCGGAATGTCCCACCCTCGAACCAAGCATTGGCCGCAACCTCATGGATTGCCTTCTTGCGTTACTCCTCTCGAATTCAAGCATGATGGAACCGGATCACAGTACTCCAAAATGGCTCGCCTCTCATTTCCTTGTCACGGAGGCTTTGCTCAATATCGGCGATCAGCCAGTTCCTATTGTCCTCCCGAAGGAAGGAGATCCCATCGTTCCACAAGACCTTAAGCTTGGTCCTCCGTACCCTGACGCGCGGTCGATTGTCTTCAATTTTTGCAGCCGTTTACTCGCACTGCCCAACTTACCTCGTGACGAGTTCTTAGCGACTTTGCGCCTTCTAGTCGTCCTTTCGCGTGATCACAACGTTGCGTCCAAATTTGTCAAACAAGACGGAATGTCCCTTGTCTTTAAGCACCTGAAAGTCCACGGGGGAGCTAGCAGTTATTCCTATATTGCCATCATTCTCCGACATGTTGCGGAGGACCTGCACACTTTACAAGGTACCATGCGCCAGGAGATCAAGCGCTTCCTCTCTCAACCTCGTACGAGAATCGTTGATATCTCCAGCTTCGCTCGCAACTGCAGTGCAGTCGCGTTACGAAACCCCGAATCTTTTGTCGAGGTTATTCAGTCGATCTGTCAGCTGCAGCAACCCTACTCTGCGATCCAGCACATCAGTCTGAAGCCCGACATCGCAGAAGATTCTGCACCAACTGACCAAGAAAGCCTCAAACCAACGGATATGCAAATTGATTCGCCGACAGATGTTCCTCGCGCGCCATCAAACGAAGCATTGGAATCTGTGGTTCATTTTCTCATAGGCGAGCTGATGAGGACCTATAAACCTTCTGATGGTTCCACGGATACAGTGCCTCAATTAAACAAACCGCAGCCTGCCCCAGCAGTACCCGCCGAGCAAACAAGCACCCAGA
The DNA here is from genome assembly GCA_038093515.1 of Butyriboletus loyo. Lineage (NCBI taxonomy): Eukaryota > Fungi > Basidiomycota > Agaricomycetes > Boletales > Boletaceae > Butyriboletus > Butyriboletus loyo. Next base: position 267,322 of record JBBPSI010000011.1, on the reverse strand, counting down.
CGCCGATGGTTCACCCCAACGACTCGAGCGAGCAAGAACGTTACGCTCACTGTTGCTTCCTGATGCAATGCCTTTCTGAACTCTTATTCTCCTACGACGCATGCAAACTTGCGTTTTTGTCATATAACCCCAAGAAGCAACGCCAACAAACGCCGTCGAAAGACGGGAAGTACAGGACAGCAGTTCTTCAATTCTTCCTCTCCGAGCTCGTCACGTATGGTACGATCGCCACCCAGCCCGATGCTAAAGCCAGGCTGCATCTATGCACTTGGGCTATGTCGGTCCTTGTAGCTCTTTGCATCGACTGTTCGCCAGGTGCCGAGACAAAGGAGGTTCATGCGGACCTAGTTTCGGTCCGCAAGTTTGCCCTTGATGCCATAAGCAAGACTATCAAAGAAACCCTGCCTTCCGAAAGCATGGGTACCAGATATGGTCGCCTCCTTGCATTGACAGACCTCTGCAATCGTCTATTGACTGTGCGTTTCAGCAACGGTGGGTCCAGAAAGCCAATGGAAGAAAACACGACACATGTTGCGAAGATCATGCTGGAGAAGAATTTTGTCGCGACCTTGACTAACGCTCTCGCTGAAGTTGATCTGAACTTCCCAAATATTCGCAACCTGGTTGCATCTGTTCTGCGGCCATTGGAGAATTTGTAAGTTTTTTTCTTTTTCTTTCCCGTCACGGAAAGCCACATTGTGTATATCCTCAGAACGCGTGTCGCAATTAAGATGAGCCGAGCGTCAGAGAAGTCCAAGGACGGCCCAGAGGAAAAGACTCAGAGTGTCGGATCGATGTCGGAGGACGAGGAAGAGGAGGATATCGACGCCGAAGATGTCGAGCGCGAGGAGACTCCTGATTTGTACCGTCATTCAGCTCTTGGAATGTGGGTGTCTCATTAAATTTTTCGTCTATAAATTCCCTTACCTGATATCTTCTGGTGTAGGTTTGGAGGTGTAAGTATAGTAGCCACCGATCATGACGAAGACTGATGAATTTAAAACAGGAGATGGAGGATGTTAACTATGCGCAAGATGACGAGATGGATGAGGGAGACGAAGATGAAGAGGAGGACGTCGACATGGAGTACGGGGACGAAACCGACAGCGAAGCGACTTCCAACTCCGATGAAGTTGACGCGGAAGAAGACGATGGGGAGGATGAAGACGAGTCTCATGGCGATGGATGGCGGGATGAAGACGAAGACTACGAGGAAGCGGATTTGATCGAGAATGATGAAGATGGAGAAGCCGGTGTTACTGCCGTCAATGGCGCTGACCAGGTTCTTGACGAGGACATGATATGGCAGGTTTGTCTGATCAATGCTATTCGCCGGACGCCGATTTGACTTGAGGATACTTTGAAGGAGGTAGGGGATGAAGGGGATGCGGAAGACGAAAACGGTGACGAAGGCGACGAGGACGAAGGGAGAGGTTAGTCCACCCTACTAATTTTTTCTTGGCTCGATATTGATTCTGGATACAGACCACGTCAATGTGATCCACGCTGAGCAAGACGATGAGCCAGACATGTCTGACGAGGAAGAGTATGGCTATTGATTGCGAACCATATGATGCAGGACTGACATTTAAGTAGATTCCGAGGCGATGTCGGCGTTGTTGATGTTCGAGATGTTGCCCCCATTGGCGGTACTAACGACGATGTTTTCACCTACTCGGAACCTTTCGACGTCGACGGAATTGAAGTCCAAGGGAGAGATGTAAATCCATTCATATCTCGCCGACGAGGTAGTAAGTGTCCATAATTTGCGTGATCCTCTGGCGAAAGATTCATGCGATTTCATTCAGGCGTCGATGATGTTCAGGTTTTCGGCCGAAGTCGAAACCCACCATCCGCACCAAGCGAAGCGACGGTTCATCCTCTTCTTCTGGACGCGTCAGTTGGCGGTAATCGCACATCGACAGCTCTCTCTCGTGGTTCTCGACGGCAGCAACGAGGAAGCGGGAATAACCTTCAAACCGAACTTATCCAGTCGATTGAAGATATTATAGGGGGAGATGCTGTTCAAGTTTTCCAGCACATCGTGAACCGTTCTGGTGGTACTCGCGAGACGATTCGTGTCGACGTTGCTCCAGCTGCGCTAGCCGGCATAGAGCAGGGCATGATCCACCTGCAGAGGCTTGCAGGTGTACCCACTGGTCCCAGAGTGGAACGCATTCCTCGACAGAGTGAAAACCCCCCTGACACTCGTGGCCTCGATCCTCTTTTCACGGTGCAGAGGTGGACCGAGGAGGCCAAAATTGTTAATGGAAAACATGTATCTGAACGAGCCAATCGGCTAGGCAACCATGTCGTACTTGCATTATTACCGGCTGCCATTGTAGCAAAGACAAAGGAGGAAGAGCAAAGGCGACAAGCACAGCTGAAGGCCGAGGAGGAAGCTAAACAGCGGGAGGCCGAACGATCAGCAGCTGAAGAAGCTGAGGTTACTGAAGGTGCAGACACACAACTAAAGGACGACACAGCCACGACCTCACCGGAACCTTCGGCCCCAGCTCAAGAGCACGCAGAACAAACTCCTGTCACAGACTCGGTCGCCAGTGATGTCGAGATGCGCGATGTACCTCCGTCTGAACCAGTGGCTGCTGTTCCGCAGGCAGAGGTGGCGGGGCCGTCCCAGGTCCAAGAGAGATTAACTGTCATGATTCACGGCAGCGAGGTCGACATCACGGATATGGGCATAGACCCGACATTCTTAGAGGCGCTACCAGATGATATACGAGAAGAGGTTATTAATCAACATGTTCGTGACCAACGCGCTGCAAGAATAGAGCGACCTGCCGACTCTCAGATCAGCCCCGAATTCCTTGATGCTCTACCCCCTGAAATCCGCGCGGAACTCATCCAACAGGAAAGGCTGGAACAGGCAAGACAGGTCCAGTCAGCGACAGCGAACGACAATGCTGCACCCGGAAGTGCGGCCGACATTGATCCAGCTAGCTTCATAGCCAGTCTCGATCCACACCTCCGACAAGTCGTTCTTTTGGACTCGGATGAAGGCCTTCTACAAACTTTGCCATCTTACATGATTGCTGAAGCAGGCGCATACCGCGAAGAGGCTCAGCACCCACGCAGATTTACGTTCGCAACGCGTGGGGGTCATAGGGCGCCCTCACGGCCCATCCTACCCCGTAAAGCTCCTGTACCAAGGGATGCTATCCAGCTCCTTGATAAGACTGGGGTGGCCACCCTCGTTCGCCTTCTCTTCTTCCCTCAGGTCTTGAAGAAGAACCTCCTTTTCAAAGTGTTGGTCAACATCTGTGAGAACGGCAAAACCAGAACGGAGCTCTTCAATATTCTTCTCAGCATATTGCAAAGTGGACCAGGCGACCTCACCGCTGTGGACAAAAGCTTCGCACAGATGTCTACGCGCACTCCCAAGACACCCAGTCAACAAACTTCCAAGGCTCACGGTAAACAAAAGGCACCTGAGCTCAACAATTCCGCGACTCTCACCAATCTCCAGACTGAATCTGTCCCAGATCTAGTTGCTCAGCGCTGTCTTGAAGCACTGGCGTTTATAGTCAGCGCTAACGAGTTATCGTCTCTCTTCTTCTTGAGCGAACACGAGTTACCTGCCGGACTCAGAAAGGTCAACACCAAGAAGGGGAAAGGAAAGGAGAAGCAAGCACCCCAAACCCACTATCCCATCGTTCTCCTCCTTGGCCTCCTGGACAGACAATCGCTGCTCAGAACACCATCTATCATGGATTCTGTCGTCTCATTACTCTCGACCGTTACCAAGCCGTTGGTTAGTCTGACGTCAGAAAAGGAATCTGTCCCGACTGGAGCACCAGCGAGTTCGAATGACCCAGCTTCCAGTATCTCATCTGCACCATCGCCACCTACTGCCCCGGACGCACCTCGGCATCAAGAACCAAGCGCTACAGCGGGAGCAGAAGCAGATCAGAACAAGAATGAAAACGAAAACGTTTCCGGCGAACAATCGGACGAACGGATTTTGCTGCCCAGTCCACCTCAAATACCCCACTCAGTGCTACGTCTCATCGTCAACATCCTGACGATTGGCGAGTGCTCTGCGCGCACATTCCAGCAATCACTGACCCTTATCCAAAATTTGTCGCATATTCCGGACGCTCGAGACGTGATCGCGCAGGAGTTGAAAGCTAAGGCACAAGACTGTGGGCAAAATGTTCTCACCGACCTCAACCACCTCTGGGTATCCCTGCAAAATCCCACTCGAGACATTCTCGCCTCTTCTGTAGCGTCCAAGTTCTCTTCTCCGTCATCTGATCAAACCAAACTTTTGCGTATCCTGAAGACGTTGGACTATATGTACACCCCTCGTTCAGCGGGACCCCTGACGGACGAGACTCGCAAGAGCCAGGATGCCGAGAAAGTGCAGAATATCTATGAATCATTCTGCTTCACACCACTCTGGCGACGACTCGGTGATTGTCTCGCTACCATTGAGGCTCAGCCCGACATGGAGCATGTGGCCACCGTCTTGCTGCCCTTAATCGAAGCTTTGATGGTAGTGTGCAAGTACGTGGGCCCAAAGTCGACTGCCGGAGGTGTGGCGAGGACGATAAAGGCGTCTGCATCCCCAAGGTCACCCATGACCGCCAGAGAGTCTATGGAGGATCTTTTCGTCACTTTCACCGATGCTCACAGAAAAATCCTCAATGTGATGGTCCGCAACAATCCGTCACTAATGAGTGGATCGTTTTCGCTTTTGGTCCACAACCCACGTGTCCTAGACTTCGACAACAAGCGGAACTACTTCGCACAGCAGCTTCACCGTCGCCCTGCATCCCGTGAGCACTACGGCACGCTACAACTCAATGTTCGCCGTGCACGTGTATTCGAGGACAGTTTCCAATACCTCCAACGGAAGACTGGTGATCAAATCAAGTATGGCAAACTTAGCGTCCGATTTTACGAGGAGGAAGGCGTGGACGCTGGTGGCGTCACGAGAGAATGGTTTCAAATCCTTGCACGACAGATGTTTGATCCCAACAACGCACTCTTTCAGCCATGCGCGGCCGACAGACTGACGTATCAACCAAACAAGAATTCATGGGTCAATCCGGAGCATCTATCGTTCTTCAAGTTCGTTGGTCGGGTCATCGGGAAAGCCATATACGACGGGCGGCTGCTAGATGCATACTTTGCAAAGAGTTTGTATCGACAGCTCCTTTGCAAACCAGTCGATTATCGAGACGTGGAGTGGGTTGATCCAGAGTACTACAATTCATTATGCTGGATTTTGGAAAATGATCCCACGCCATTGGAATTAACATTCAGTGTTGAAGCGGACGAGGTTTGTTGCTACTTTCATCCACGAATTTTTGCGTCATTCAATTTCTTTAAACCCCACAGTTCGGAAGGAACCGCATTTTCCCACTGAAGCCAGGAGGTGAATCCATTCCTGTCACGCAGGAAAACAGGCGGGAGTTTGTGCAGCTTTCGGCCAATTTCCGCCTGTACTCCTCCATTAGCGAGCAAATTGAGAATCTAGTTGCCGGATTCCACGAGATCATTCCCAAGGACCTCATTACTATCGTAAGCCGTGACATTCTCCACGCTTTAGAGAGTTCTCATCTCTCTTTTAGTTCAATGAACAAGAACTTGAGTTACTCATCTCCGGGACGCCTGATATTGACGTCGACGAGTGGAGAGCGGCGACGGAATACAACGGATACACAGGCTCGGACCCCGTCATCGTTTGGTGGTGGAGAGCTCTCAAGTCGTTCAATCGCGAAGAAAGGGCCAAGGTGTTGAGCTTTGCGACTGGCACTTCGCGTGTCCCTCTCAATGGTTTCGTCGATCTCCAAGGAGTACAAGGAGTACAAAGATTCTCGATTCATCGTGCCTACGGGGATCCAGATCGCCTTCCTCAAGCCCACACTTGTGAGCGCTTTGACTGACTAAGATGGATCAGATTCTGATGTCCGTCATGTTAGGTTTTAATCAGATCGATTTGCCACAATATTCTTCGTATGAGATGCTGCGACAACAGCTGTTACTAGCAATAAACGAAGGGGGAGAAGGCTTTGGATTCGCATAAACATGTATTCTTGTCCCGGAACACGATTAGATGAACGGCCAGTCATGTAGTAGAACATCATATTTGTATTTACATTACGCATAGCTTTACCATGAGGTTTGCTACCGTCGTGCATGTGCACGAGGACCATCCGGCGACTCGCCATCCGGTTACCCTGTTGACTCACCGGCCTGTGATATGCGCCTCCGGTTGAGCAAGAACCGCTATGAGAGCCTATGTGGTCAACGACTGGAAGCATCCCTCTAAACTTACCCTCGTCCATAACGCACCCGAGCCAGTGACCGGACCAGAGGACGTTCTGGTGGTCGTGTATTCTGCAGGCCTCAACTTTTTCGATGTATCTATCTCGCACACGCTGCATACGCATCGGCAGACTTGACGCATCCTCGACAGATCTTACAGGCCCAGGGTAAATATCAAGTGAAACCCCCCTTTCCGTTCACGCTCGGTGCAGAATTCGCGGGCAAGATTGCGAGCAGTTCCCCAATCCCAAAGGACTGCCCCTTTAAACCTGGAGATAGGGTATTCGGTAGTGCACAGGGCGCATTTGCGGACCGCATCGCTGTCAAATGGAAAGCAATCGTGCCCCTCCCTGACAACCTCACTTTCGACCAGGGGGCAGGTACGTCTCGCTGTTTTCAGAGTGCGAATCTTTCTTAGGACGATGTCATATGTAGGCCTTTATCTTACTTGGCCAACGAGTTACGAGGCCCTTGTAGGCCGCGCAGAACTAAAGCCAGGTTAAGCAGAACGTGCGTGTCTAGGAGAGCGATGGACTGATTCAGAACGGTATCGTAGGTGAGACCATCCTTGTAAATGCTGCAGCTGGAGGAGTCGGGCTTGCTGCCGTGCAACTGGCCAAAGGTGCCTTTTCCATATCTCGAGGCCCTGTCACCCACTCAAAAAGCGTAGTGCTGGGAGCCAAAGTGATTGCCGCTGCTGGCTCACAATTTAAACTTGACATATGTAAGCGGTATGGCGGCGCGGACTACGTTGTTAACTACACGACGTCGGAGTGGCAGAAGCAAGTGCTGCAGATTACGGAGGGTAGGGGCGTCGACGTCGTGTACGATCCCGTGGGCCGGATACAAGGCAAGTAGAGCCACATTCTCTCCTGTGGTCAGAGTTTGACAGAATTTCTAGACTCGTTGAAATGCATAGCGTTTAAAGGCAGAGCGTTGGTGATCGGTTTCGCCGCGGGATTGATCGAGAAGGTAGCGCCATCTCTGTGCCGGTGTCGATTGGGTGCCGCTCACCACGACCGTTAGTTGCCCTTGAACTTGGTGCTACTGAAAAACATCAGTATCGTGGGACTCCATTGGGGGCTCTATACACGTGTGTGGCAGACTGATGCGCTTGTGGAATCGAACGCCGCGTTAACCATCTATTTCAGAGAAAGAGGCCTCCCGAATTCCTGTCGTGTGGAAAGAACTGCTGGGGTTCGTAATTCACCATTGCGTATCCGTGATGTGACTGACCAGCCGATTCCTAGCTTGCTCTCGTCGGGTAAAGTCAAACCAATCATCTATTCCACAGTGTATCCTTTGGCGAGTGCAATGGACGGCTTGGGCGCGCTGGAAAGAAGAGAGACGTGGGGCAAAGCGGTCGTCCGTGTTCGTGATGAGGAGCATAAGACCACGGCAAGGTTGTAACTATGGGTCGGTGGGGTGTTTGGGGTCCGGGCTGTCCTCCTAGCTTAGTAGTACTTCGCCCGTTGGTCCTTTCGAACTGCTCGTCATGCAATCTTTTGAAGACACAGAACCTATCGTACGGATACGCGACTTGAGGAGAGACCGGGTGAACTTTGTGCTAGAAAATGTCGACCTGGCGTGCGTACGAAGTCCTGTGTCAACTTGACCATGCGCATTCACCTCCGTCGTTCATGGCAGATTTGCAAACTCAATTCGAAGGGTGGTCATGGCGGACATACCGACAGTCGGTTCGTACGTGCCAGAGAGTCTATGTGCAATACTAAAACCCGAGCTAGCCATCGACATGGTCGAGATTCACTCCAACACTTCGGTGTTGCCAGACGAGTTCATTGCCCATCGGCTCGGCATGATTCCGCTGAACAGCGCGAATTGCGACGAAGGCATGCGCTATACTAGAGTACGTCTCGCATCCCGTGGGCTGAGAAAATAATAATCGTGACGAGTTCTGGCGATGCTCAGGACTGTACCTGTTTGGCGGGATGCAGGTACTGTGCGATCGAGCTGAGGCTAGACGTTGTGTGCAACGACAATCGGACCATGGAAGTCACAAGTAATCACCTTGAAGTAGTTGAATTTACATCAAACGCTGGCCCGTCAGAGATAATAACGGACGGCGAAGAGCTGACGAAGCGAGGAGAGGTCTTTGGGTACCCAGTAGGGAAGAGTGCGTTGCTCTGTCTTTTTCAGCGGTCCTTCTCATTATCCCGTCCTGCCAGACGACCCGTCAGTACCTCCGGTTTTGATTTGTAAGATTCGCAAAGGGCAAGAGTTGCGCCTGCGTTGCGTGGCAAAGAAGGTGCGCACATTGAATGTTGCATGAGCATCTCACTGAGCGTGATGGCAGGGCATAGCGAAAGAACATGCAAAGTGGTCACCATGCTCTGCTGTCGCTTTCGAATACGACCCTTACAACAAGCTGAGACATACAACATACTGGTACGAAGGCGATGCGCGGGCGGAGTGGCCTGTAAGCGAAAATGCAAAGGAGGAAGAGCTACCAAGAGATGATGAAGTGTTCGACTTCAATGCGAAGCCGCGTAAATTCTACTTTGAGGTTGAAACAGACGGGAGCTTAGGTCCGCAGGAAGTCATCATGAAGGTATGTGAGCTGTAGCTGCCAGGCTAATAAATACTTATTGTAACACGCTGCAGGGTCTCGCGGAACTCCAGACAAAGCTGGCAAACTTGATCCTCGGCCTTAAAGCACCTTCGGACATGGATGTGTCAGGGGAGATGGATTCGGCAGTGAACGGCGCTGGTGCTAGTTGGAGTCAACCCACGGCGTGGGGGAACCCAGCTGCCTCTGCCGCTGGTTATGCTAGCCCGACCGCTGGTGGATGGAATGGCGGTGGGAGTTGGGGAGGCGGCCCAAGCCCGGCGCAGAACAGCAGCGGAAATATTGGTAGTTGGGGTGCAACTCCGGCAGCGAGTTCCGGAGGAGGCTCGAACTGGGGGACAAGCCCTGCTCAGAACGCCTGGGGGGGAAGCACCAGCCCGAACTCAGGCGGTGGTACGAACGCTTGGGGTGGCCAGCAGGGGTGGGGAAGTCCCAACCCACAAACCAACGGATGGAACCTGTGACCGAACGTAAAAGTATATTAGCGGTATCCTCGAAACAGAAGAGATGTGTGATCATGACATTGAAAGGACGTCGAAGGTGGTAGACTTTGACTACTGAAAGCCTCCCTGTCATCAGAATTCGAATTACCGTACGGTGGACTTGAGTGAACTGATAATATTAACGTTGCATCAGGCTTAGCCTGCGTTGCGACATTTGCAGGGACGCCACGGAACTCCATAGGAATGGAGTCTCCGACGGTCGCCTCATTCCAACGGAAACGAAAATGATGACGCCGCCACGACTCTTTCCCTATGTAAGAAGGTCTGGGAATCAATCAAACCGCACTCCGTGAATCCATCAAGTTTTGCTTCTGGGAACTAAAGCCGAACGCAAGTCCTGTGGTTAAAACAATGGATTGTCTACGCCAGGCCCTGAAGAGGTCACTCGTGGCGTAACATATGAAACAGGAATCAAGTTATCTGCCTAAAAAGGCTTTATGACATCATATCATGTGACTCCAGCCCCCTTCAAGGATCCATTATCGGACTTTGAAATGGACTTGTGGAACTTACCTTGTATATTCTTTTTCTTCCTCGCGCTGCGCATGAATTAATTGATTTAATTTTGAGTGGACCCCGCTAATATTAGTGTACGAGCTTTGCTTTGCCAAGTCACAAAAGTCACAGATGAGTCACCGATTCAAGTCCAGCTTCAATTCAGGCTCCGCTTCGCTCGCGGCATGACTATCACAGCGCGAATGTATACTGATTGTGACATTCAGGAATTAATGATAAACGAAAATCAACAATGACAACACTCTGGACGTAAATGTGAAAACACTTGACCGCAGGGAGCAAGTGGGCCAAGCGGCATCATTCAGTCCTTCAAACTTAAATGTGGACGCACCTAACCCGGATTTGAATGGCGTACTTGATTGCACCAGAAGACAGATAGACGGTCGGCGGCCGTTCTGCATCGAGGTACTAGCCTTTTTAACGGATTATTTATCTCCGGACCGACGTTGAAAAATAGACTAGCCATTTATGCCACCGTCCAATTGGCTTCAAGTCTGAATATTGCCTCTTGATAACGATGTTTTTACGATTCTGGCGAGTAGAAAGCTGTACCAACACGAGGAAAGCGGGTAATAGTAATGTTGAAGGTTGATCTTCCACTCCATGCCAGCGTCAGTGAACCGTTGGTTGTAGACGCGAAAAGCGAGCTAGACGATCCAGAAGGTGAGATGGATGTACAAATGGAACCATACAACGAACCGGAACGCTCGGAAGACAAAACGAGTCGGGTTGATGATGCGACGAACGCGTCGAATCAAATCATAGGGGGTATTACAGGAGGCATCCGGAGACCTCGAGGGCGACAGGGAGCATCAGAGCGATGGCGACGGCGAAAAATAAGATGGTAGAAGGGGCAGAACTGATAACACAACGAACGGCGCATGTCACGAGCCGGAACGAGCCGAAACGAAGACGCTAGCTGACGACGAGGCGTGTCAGCACGAATGGCTACGCGCAAGATGATCGACCTACCTGAGTCACATAAACCACCTACCAAACGGGAAAAGCGACACGTGAAACCCTTCCAACCCACCACGTCGTCCAGAACGAGTCAAAACGCAATCTAGAAAAGTTGGTCAAGCCAGTACGAGCAGAATGTGGACCAACACGAATGACCATATCGGGGCCTTATCGGACGGAACGGAGGCGTCGTACAGGGACAAGAGATGCTGCAGAAGCCAAGGAGATGAGATCGAGCTTGAAAATCGGGAAACCGCTTGAGCCGACATACCCCGCAAGTAACGGTCTCCCCAAAGCAGACCTAAAACTTCGTGGTCAGAAGACGTTCATTCTGATCATACGGGCTCCGCAAACGATCAATAGTCGTACAGAATGTCATTGACATAGGTACTACATTCCAAGATGTTATTTTTATTACTCCATACCCGCGCCGTTTGAGGGGGAGTGGGAACATCGCAAACGCTACGTAACCCGTCGTTATTCGTACCCTCGTGTCGAGTACTAGAGAGGACTACAAGGAATCTCGCATTCCTGATAGTCAATCAGCGCGGACTATCCACAACAAATTGTTCTGCGCGACACAACCCCCCGATCGCTGAGGGCGCCGTAGCAAGTCACGTGTCTTTCGCGCGTGGTGTTTTAGCATGGTCGGCCGCCCCATGTCGAACAGAATAAGAATGTGATAAATTGTAAAAATACCCTGGTCGAGGGAAAATGTACGATCTGCAGGAATTGAACGATACGAAAAATAAATAATCCAACATGATGTGTTTGAGAAATCTGTGATTGGGTGTTGTGGCGGTCTACAGGTTATTCGAGTGCGATGGTGCCATTTGGTCGAGTTCGTGATTGATACCGTCTCCGCACCAGAAATTATGTCATCAAATGGCGGTGACAAGGAACGAGATGAAAGAATGTCATCTTGTGTCGGAATCGACACATTCATTGCTCTTGTATTGTTATTCTTGGCTGTCATTGTCTGAGATATGAGTATGTACACGGTGAGGGTAGGAATTCACACAAAATCTGCCTGTTGCGAGTGTTATTAACCGCAGTAATGCCTCCTTGTTGTCCCAAGTTACTACGTTATTACTCAATTTGATGCTACTCATGTGTATTCGGATTTATCGCCTCGTGCCCGAGGCCGGCGCGCGTACTGCAGTGGATTTCTCAGTATCATGAGCCTGTGTTCCTTTCTACCACTCGGCCGCCCTGATCGCGTTTGGGTCCAGTAGCAGGCCTTGGCAGGTGCCTGTCTGTGCGCCACAAAGGCCTTTGGGATTGGTTTGGTACCTTTGGCGTTCCTGGGACAGCAGCGTGTAATCGATAACGAAACGCCGATCATTCCATCAATAAATAACACCGTTTAAGCTCATAACTTTTTCACTCCACATCGTCAGCTCATCAAGTTATACGACGTCCAGTTGAATGGTCGACGGTGACTGGAACGTTGAAATGCGGTACAATTACCGATTTGATATCACACCACACCCCGCACCGTTGGCAACTCCCAGGACCCACCACATCTTCGGTATATAGGCACAGCTACCGGTGGTAGTAAGCGATGCTGGGAATGTCTTGGGTCGTCTTTTTCGTCTGACATATAGAAAGCGACGCTGTGCCACGTCGCATCTTCGATCCATTCACAGCGAAACCCGCATCAGGCCACAGCGAAGTCAGCGAGCAACGATTTGACACGGGATCCCGCGGCTCGGGGGAATAGCCATGGATGACTTGGGATAATATAGAATTGCTCGCAAGCATGGTAATCTCACGAGCGTTTTTTTTAAATCCATTTTTTGTTCCTTGTGGGGTAATCTACCCTAGAATACGGTGCCTCCGACTGTGCGACCGACGTTGCCCCCTTGGTCCGCCGTTCTCGCCGGAACCAGCCTCCTAAGTTGTAGCAAGTTATTAGTACAGTTCGATAGGTGAATATAAGTCCTGAACGTTTGCTGCGGATATACAAATAGTCGGGCCGTCGGAAGCGACCGCTTGTACGAAAGAAGGTAGGGTGCAGTTCGGTGTAAGTAGAGGTGTAGAGTTTGTAGTCCGTCTTGATGAACCGTTGCAGACGTAGCTTGTAGCGCGCCAACGTACCGCTGTTGCTGATAAGACTTTCCCTTCCCTCTTCTTCGCCTATGCTGACTGATTCCCGCCCGGCTATCATTAACCGAATCCTCCGACAAAATGAGTGAGAATGTGAGTGAGTGTGAGTGAGAATAGTGAGAGACGCGGTGATCGAGATGTAGAGGGTGGCATGTGTGCGTGAGTGTTGTAGTTTAGCGTTATCTGTCTTTTCGCTCATTGGGGACTGCATTACCCCTTGAGGCGACTCGTGCTATTGACGAAGCGGATGAGGGGTTCGCATACCTTCGTTCGAGTGAGAAGGTGGGGGAGCGAGAAGCAGCTCTCCCAGAGCGTTGCGTAGGATGTGACGCTCGTGTACATATTGCGGGCAGTCGATGAGAGCGAGATATGCCCTGTACGTAACCATACGAAGAGACTGACGACGGTGTTTGGAGAGGTGGAAGACGTGTTGGATGGTGTGCTGGCATTGAATTTGGAAGCAAGTTCGTGTTGGGGGGATGTAATTCTTGTCCAACACTCTTTTGAATCGGTCCTCCGTGCCCTCTTAAGCGCTGAAAGACTGGTGGGGAGGACTCCACTTCAAAGGTAGTGGAATAGGCGCTCCTTTGCGCTGTTATGTTAGACCAGCCACCTACTTCTTGGGTGACAACGTCAAAAGTCAAGATTACCCTCGTCTTATCTACCTGACTTGTTGAACCATACTGCGGTTGGAGCGGATTTCATTTAAGCTTGCCCTTGGCTTTCTTGTTGACAGACTTGGCGATGGAGTCTCGTGAGTCACGATTCCATGCGAGGTTATTGTGGCACCCACCATCGCGAGAAACCTTGACTGTGCAAACGTCGCAGAATTAATTACTCCCGAGATAACATGTTTGGCATGAGTACTTCCCGTGATAATACAATGCAGGTCGGAAGTGCACCATGTTGTACATACGTGGAATACAAAATGCGCTTCATGAGTCTACTCTTTCCTCTCAGTGACTGAATGGAAAAGGTGTCAAGTACTACAAAATAGGGTATCTCAAATACCAGATATCAAAACAGATACAACATAATTCAGCCCCGGCGTGATGGTTCCCAGCTCATAAAAGCTTCGTCGCATGAAACAGAAGGATCCGAAGCACACGATGCGGCGCTCCATGATCGAAGGCCACGAAGGGAAGGTGGGGAAATAGCGAGAGCACGGATGGGTGAGATACAACTTGTCGGGGATAAAGTTGAAGCGATGGGACCGCTTGGTGCCGTGTTGGCTCGAGAACGTAGATGCATTGGTCCAAAGTCGTTGGGAGAAGTGGCGACATTCCCCAGAGCGGTCCTACCATGTCGTCAGATGGACTGCGAAGGGGGAAAAAAAGTGCGAGGAATAACTCACGTGGCGAAAACATCTAGGTCCACTATTCCCCGGTTAAGCGGACACCCGTTATTGAATCGATGGTTTGCAGAATGGCTGAGAATATCTGCAGCTTTACGCAGACGAAGTGATAGTTCGAGCACGACGTTGTAGCTTGCGACTTCGTTAAGGCAGCCGCAATGACCGTCCAAAAATCGACCATGACTGTATTTCATCGAACGGGGATCAACGTGTTGGCTGTTGGTGTTGACCCGGAGCACGTGATCAACGTTTCCTAGACCTTCGTCGCAAGCCAGTAAATCAGGGTATGACATAAAGAGGGATGCCAGATCAATGTCGTTGGCTAATTGTTGGTCCTCTGCGACCGTAACTTGCATTTGGGGATGTTCGTCCGTTGGAGTCGTGATACCGGTCGACGGGGCACTCACAGGAGATTGGATGTCGAAACAAGGAGAGTAGGGTAAAGTTGAGAAGGGTGCTGAACTCCCCGTGGCCGGTGGCGAAAATGGAGATAGAAGATAGTCTGCCTGGAGGGTCTCACTGAGTAGAGACTGCGTTCGCTTGTCCGAAGATTCTTCGTTTGAATCTACATTCGAATTCGTCGAAGGAGGCCGAGCCTCCACGACGGAATCTTCTGAAGCGGAGCGAGACCGAGCGTGTGCATGACACTTCTCAAATTCTTCATCTGGACTGGATCCAGATTTCACCCATCGAGGATGGGGTTTATTTTTCAACTGAGGTCGAATAAAATAACTTAGAGGACCCTCATGAATGTTTAGTGCCAAGCCTACCTCACGAATGACACCTTCTAGCTCAGCGACTCTCTGACGGAGCCGCGAGCCCTCATCTTTGGCATCGCTTCGTTGACTAGGGTCGTCGACTTCATAGACACACAAGCCAGTCTGTGAGAGCGTTGAGCCCAAACGACTCGCCACATCATCATTCAGAATGGCGTACCAGACCCAGCTGTGTACAGCGCCCGCAAGGACGCTTTCGATCGCACTAGAGAGGACATTTGTGGCTGCGGACATTATTTGTCAAGGTGACATACCATTCGCTTGGAGGTATGGCAATTGAGGCATGATTGTGTGGTACGGTTGCGACGACGTTTGCGATGATCACCTTCAGGGGCAAGGATGGGAGACGTAGCGTCAGAAAGTGCTCGCTTCTTGCGGATAGCCCTGAGTTCGGTGGCCATAGGTGTGATCAGAAGGAGGGGGGGATATTAGACGTGAATGTACCGAGGTGGGTGGATATTTGTAGCAGTGACAGCAATTGTCTTGGCATTTCGGGTGAACGATACGTGCCACTAGTCATAATCCCAGAAGGAATCGCCGATATAAGCGCGAGTGGGGAGAGGCGATCTAACGGATTCAAAAAAAAACAGACGCAGGAAAAAGAGAACTCCGGAACAATCTTGTCATCAAATCAGAACCATCAGAACACACGAACCGCATTCGTGGGAAGGTTCGGGAGGTAGAAAGTTTCCGGCGACCGTGTACATAATGCCACGGACGAATGGAAGGCTAGAACCAGCAGCCGTAGATAATCTACTTTTCTTGATGACTCCCAGAGTATCACATTTGCGGTATAGTCACGACTTGGTACTTCTCGAACCCACAGTCCGGGCAAGTATTACTACACTCGTATGGCTTGGCGAGTTCACAGCCGGATGAACATGGACACTGATTGGGCAACGCCTCGTTCTTGACTTGGCAGTTTTGCGTAACATGCGTTGGTGGTCGTTAGCCAAGCATTCGAGGCTGCCACCTAATGGGTACGCGAATTAAAAATGAATAGTTTGATCCCCTTGTTTGCTAGCCGTTCTCCACAACTTGAGAGTCGACCAATAACGTTACTCACCGTATTGGCCATGGTGACGTGCTCACTGACTGCGGAACGGAGGTCCGGACATGCAATCTGCCTACTAATATCTTGAAGTGGAAGGGGACCGTACTAGCAACGAGGTCGTATCGCATCGTCGTGCCCGCCGGCCATGCAACATGCAACATCGAGGGAAAGCAAGTATGCACGAGGTACACCTTGACTAACATGAAAGTGCCCGAACGCGATGCGCACGCCCGATATCCCTCGTGCTCTGCACCCTTCCCGACAAGCGCAAGCTATACTCGATCTAACTGGACTCGTCGGTTCCACACTAGCATGCTCCAAATATCGTTCATGATCAGCAAGCCGTCAAATCGGACCGAGGGTCCATGTGAATGTTTCGCCATCAAGTCTAGCAGCACGATACTCAACTGCCACTGATCACAAGAGTCCTGCAAAGTTTGCACTGAAGACACCTTCGTGGGAGACAAATCTCAAGGTACACATCTAATGGGGAAACAGCAAGCCTTTCAAGAGATAAAAAGTAACTCGACGCTGAAGCTGGTCCGAGATGCACGGTCCAGTTCAAATCTGATGTGGGTGCGCGACTGCGCTGGAAATGACAGAATCCTCGAACCGCCAGATGTGACACGACGGCGAGTGGGAAGGACGAGGCGAACGCACCTGGCACAGAAACGTGTACAAAGAGTCCAAAGGCTCTCGCTAGCCTCTGACAGGGTAAAACAAACGAATACTAATAGCGACGTTGAAACGAACAGATTCCTGCTAAAATGAAAACTAAGACGTAAAACCCACCATTTCCGTAGCGGAAATATGATGTAAATTCGGACTCAGATGGTGAATATCTCGTATGACCCCCTGGCTGGAACATTAACGCAAGGCATCTTTGACGACCCAAACATGTCCCCTCCCACAGTAGCTGTCTCGCTACTCTCGGCTACCGCCGTGTACAGCGTGGTCACGCGGTTACCATCCTTGTCAACTCCATGGAAAGCAGGAACGGCGTCGCGGACGTAGATACATGCTTGTGCCCCGCTGCACATACCGTCGAGGTCTGAGAGTATACGGTACGTCCCTCACCGTCGGAGGCATTTCAGGACTATCTCGACAAGATCACGGCGAAGCAGCCACAAAGACCTGAAGTTGGCCTGGTGGAGATTATAATTAGAGCTCCTAAACTGGGGCCGTTAAGTTCGCCTAGACCGTGCAAGGTATCTTGTGCGGAATTCAGGGCCGTTATCTTGGCGCTTTTGTTCTCACGATTACTTCCTCAGAACAGATCCATAAGATTGGTACGTGACCTTGGTGCCGAAGAAAAAATGTGGTAGTCAGCATCTGGGAAATGGTGATTGATCATTGAGATGGTCGTCCGCCTGAGCTAGGTTCCGCGAAAGGATTGCTCACCAAGAACTGTCCGGCAGGCATGCTGAAACAAGCCAATGCCAAGTCTCGCGGACGGGCGAGTATTTCTGCTGGTGCATAGTGTCCTGCTACGCCACGGGTTCGCGGCAGGAAAACAATCATCCATGTGAACAAGCTAGAGGATGTAAAAGGGGAAATTTGGACTCTTGCCGCATGCAGTGAGAGCAGATCACCTCGATTTTCTAGAAAATACGAGTTTTCGGCCGTTGCAGGAAGCCTATGAAATGATTTTTGGCCAAGCGTACTGTGTACTTGTACTAGCCCGTCAATTGAGTGGGATTACTTGGAATGGTAAGTCGTAAAGGAGGTGCGGCCGCTCTGAATTTTCAAGCTCCGATCCCATGGGCTTAGCAATTTTCTCAGGCCGGACCACTTCCAGTTGGCGCAGGTTTCCTTGAGCAACGAGAGTCGGAATTGTTCAAAATGGCTTCTCATTTGGTGCGCGTCCATCCATAGCCGTTACCTCACGGACTGGTCTCATTACTGCGTAGGCAAACATCTTTGGAACGGAGCAGGATCGTGTTAATTGCTCTTTCTACTACAAGGTCTGTCACTCAACCTTTTGTTCATTCTCCTTTGCTTGATACTTCCATTGTCTAGATTGGTGCCTGTAGACACGGGGATAGGTGTTCGCGAAAGCACATCAGACCCCCCTTTTCCCAAACAATCTTGCTGCCCAACGTCTACCACAATCCTGCTCACGACCCTGTCTGCAAATTGACGGAACAAGAGTTGCAAGAAGGTTTTGACGCAGTGTACGAGGACCTATATTGTGAACTAGCCAAATTCGGGCACTTGCTCGAGTTGCATGTGAGTTGTTTCAATTTTTTCCGTCGACCGAGGTTGACTATGCCCAGGTATGTGACAACGTTGGGGACCATCTAATTGGCAATGTATATGCACGGTATGAATGGGAAACTGAGGCGCAAGCTGCTGTCGATAACTTGAATGATCGATGGTATGCAGGTGTGTGGCTTGTCTTTTACTTGTCCGTCGCTCTCTGGTATCACACTGATACTCCTTGACAAGGCCGTCCATTGTACGCAGAACTTTCCCCTGTCACAGATTTCAGGGAAGCTTGCTGTCGACAAAACGAAAACGGAGAATGCAACCGAGGAGGGTTTTGCAATTTTATGCATCTACGACTTGCTTCCAAGGATCTTGTATCGTCCCTGCGCGCAGGTCAAAGACTGGAGAGACGGTTGAACCCTGTGAAGCATGAGGGCGGTGGTGGCGGATGGGAGCCCGCCAAGAGGGAGAAAGGCCGGAGTGCAAGCCCACCAAGAAGAGGGGGGAACAGCGGGGAGGACCGCTGGACGCGGAAATAAAAGAAGACGTTGTGTATCGCTACCAATGCATTACATTACTTAATATTGCAACTTGGCACCCGCACTTTTTCCAGAATTCGCAATCTGGCGGTGCACGTTGATATGCCTTGTTTGAGACAAGCCGAGGACCCGAAGGTTGAAATGCAAGTACGTGTGTTTACATATAGACTAGCTAATATCCTATCAAAATAACAAGCCAAATCGGGGTACAATCTAAGGTTGCTGGGGCTACAACACACTGCGTCATGTCGTATGAACCGAGATTGAGGAAGCGAAAAGATGATTATGCAGACAAAAGCCCCTACGGCACTTCTGATCAGAGCATTCCATTGGCATAAGCAGATGCCAAGATCGATCGAGTTCCGTACCCTCTCTCTGGGAGAAAGACGTTGCCAAGAAATACTCACACTGAGCTCCGCAGCATCAAACCAAGCATCCGCAGCACTCCTCGAGACCATTGCCTGACAACAGGCTTGGCCACTGAACAAGAAAACTGCGCAAGGATCAACAGGATCGCAAGGGATTATCAGCCACAAACATACCGGTCGACCAAGTAGCGCAGGATTTTCCCGGAGAAAGAGAGAGACCGTACGCGTGCATACGATTCCACGTATATCGTCTTCGGATGGGGTAAGCCGAGTAGCTGGAGTATGTCACGGTTACGAGCATTAACGTCGACTCCAAAAGGGTATTCACTTCATATGCAGAACACTTCTCACCTTATTCACCGTAACGGCGGCACAAAGCGTAACACATGTTCCGGGACCATTCAGTATCAACAGGTCCACGGTGGGTGTCCCAAACGAGTCTTCCTGGAGTAGCGGAGCAATCGTCACTAGATATATGCAGGCCAAGACGGAACGCATGAATGTCGGAAGAACGGTCCGTAGGGCTTGGTGCACGCGCCGAGCGCGGGGAATGACCAAAATCTTGTAGTTCTCCCGGACATCGTTTCCCTGAACAACACCATGAGGACGCTGAAACGAATTCGAACGAATGACGAGAGCTGACAGTGATAGGGGGACTGCGGGACGCTTTGGAATGTTCCAAGGAGATAGCCTTACTCGCGCTCAGCGTGTCGCCCTCGCTGATAATGTAAATCCGTGGGGAATAGCGGGAGAAGTCCAAGCCTGAAGTCAACATCAAGGCTTCGCTCGTATGCCCACCTGGAATTCACATAAATGCAACACCAACAAGAGGGTCGTCAGAAGAACCTGAACCGAGGAAGACACCCAAGGCGCATTTTTCGCCGTCTTTTCTCTTTCGTGACCTTGATGAAGGGTTGGATAATACCACATATATTCTAGTTAGCAGTAGAAGAACGAGGACAGTGACAGCTCGGAGGAACATGTCCTAGTAATTCTGGACAGCGCGTGCCCGTAAAGCTATATGGACGCCGTCGAGTCTGACGGTGCTGAGATAGACCGAATTTGC
Source organism: Butyriboletus loyo (assembly GCA_038093515.1). NCBI lineage: Eukaryota > Fungi > Basidiomycota > Agaricomycetes > Boletales > Boletaceae > Butyriboletus > Butyriboletus loyo. Next base: position 246,988 of record JBBPSI010000011.1, on the reverse strand, counting down.
GAAGCCCTGAAACACTCGTAGGCGGTGAACGCCAGGCCAACAACGTCACGGGGTGGGAACAGAGTCACGGGTCCCTGCCAATCACTCTCTGCGACATGGATCTACAGCTAGTGCGTGAATTGCGACATTCGATCAAAGACTGCTCAGAGAGAGGTCTCGTTGTTGCTGGTAAATGGTATATCGCTGCACTCCATCGTACGAACCTAACATTGAAAGTACATCGTGCATTAGGTCCGCCGAGCTTTATCTCTCGATACCACAACACAAACGAGACGCGCTTGTCGCTGATTCAAGAACTGCATTCTCGACCTCAACACCCGCACGCGCGTACTCACCTCGCCCTTTGCCTGCATTTGCCGCCTCACCAGCTCAAGCTGCTGGATCGACTTTCGCATCCGGGGGTCACAAAACATCCTCTGAGTTATCAGCAAGTCAGGAACGCGAAGCTGAGCTTGGGCAGGCCGATGAAGCCACTCTTCTTGCAGCCCAGTCGTATGTTACATCCAAAGACTTGAGCAGGGCGGTACACGTGCTACGCAACTGTCAAAGTGTCAAAGCGCGGTTTCTATCAATATACTGCCAATTTTTGGTTGGTACAGCTAACATATCCTGCATAAAACTGACGAATAACATGTCAACGAAGATCAGCGAGAAGAAAACGGAAAGAGATTGGTATAAACACTATAGTAAGTTGAAGTCTACGGGTAAGCGTCCAAACATCGTATCGCTTGCTCATGTTGTCACGTCCAGACATTCGGGGGCACCCTCCTGTCCCTTTCAATCGATCCTTATTGTATCATCTTGAGGCCGTGAAGGATGCTGTCGATCCATGGCTGCTATTCCTGTACGGGCTACTTCTTTTTTTTGACAACTTTGCGACCGGTTTCATACCTGCAATTTGACAGGAAAGGCATTTTCCTCTCGCGTCTCAACAGAAGAGAAGAAGCGATCGAGAGTGTCATCTTGTCCATCGGTGGGTATCCATGGAATTGGTCCGCTTGGACCCTGCTAGGACGATGTATCGGAGACGGAGAAGAGGTTAGCTAATCCATACCATTACCTACGAGCGCGACTGATTCTTTCAGTTGTCGTCTTTGCTACCACTCCTCCCTCTATCCCCAAGTCACATTCTCGTACAGTTTTTTCAGATCAAAACGATGAACGAGCTAAACAGTCCAACGGAGAACGAGCTGGTAATGTGTGATCGTCTTCTGAGTGAGGAGTTCTTTCGAGGAAGCCCATGGGTGATGAGTCTGCGCGCTTGCGTGCTGTATCATTTACACGGTCAGCAGACTGCATTTATTATCTTACTTGGTAATCGACTCATGCGAAGCTGCCCCAAGACTTTGGACAAGCGGAAAAGCAGTTTGAAAAAATTCTTGCCGTCGCCCCGTACCGAGTGGATGATATCGACGTGTATTCAAACATTCTTTATGTGACCGAAAACCGTTTAAAGCTTTCCCGCCTTGCTCATGAATTCCTTGAACTTGACAAAGATCGGCCTGAAGTATGCTGTCTGGTTGGTAAGTAGAGATTTTCCTCACCGCCAACCTGTTACGAATCAATGAGACTGCCTTAGGGAACCATTATTCACTTCGTGCCGAGCACGAGAAGGCAGTAAAATATTTCAGACGCGCAACTGAACTAGATCGGACGTATCTGTCGGCTTGGACACTCATGGGTCATGAATATGTTGAGATGAAAAACTCGCATGCGGCAATCGAGGCATATCGACGTGCAGTCGGTAGGTGTTGATATCGTTGAAGATGAACACAGCAAAATGCCAACTGCACGCCCTGTAGACGTCAACAGGAAGGACTACAGAGCGTGGTATGGTCTTGGTCAGGCTTACGAACTTTTGAGCATGCACCAATATGCCCTCTACTATTACCAGCGAGCTACAGCTCTTCGGTGAGCACCTGTCAAAGCGCTTTGTCTCCCTGGTCTCACCGGCTATAGCCCATACGACGTACGCCTGTGGCAAGCTCAGGCATCTTGCTACGAAGAAATTGGGAGGTAGGGGAGTCGTTTATGCAAAGTACAACATATGCTGATGTTTTCGTGGTAGGACGAGAGATGCTGTGGAATGCCTCAAGCGTGCATTGCTAGGTGCCGATGCGCGAGAAACGACGATAAACTTGAAACTGGCAAGGCTGTACGAGGAGCTGGAAGAGCCCGCCGAGGCTGTCGCATATCATCGGAGGGTGGTCGAGATTTGTCGTGGCGAAGGTGCGTCGATATTTTTCTGTTGGGTGTGTTGACACTCGCTCACGCCGCGCAGAGCGCCCAGTGCAGGACTATGCCAGGTCTAGCATCTATGTTGCTCGCCACCAGATGGTGACTGCTGGTGGTGATCTGTTGCTGGCGAAGGAATATCTGGAACGGGTTGCGAGCAGCAATGTTGAGGAGGTTACCCAAGCGGCAGATTTGTTGAAAAAATTGAAGCCTATGCTACTGGTAGTCCGACCCCCTACAGCGGGATCATGACATGTAATAAAGCCAGCCCTAAACGGACGGATGGTGGGCGGCCATTCACGCGGTCACGGGGATTGTCACCAGGCAAAGCATACCAAACATCACAAAGTCAAGGAAATGTTCAATCCGCAAGCCTCGTTTTCTGTCCAAAGCTTTCCTCTAAAACCCGTCCAACACTCCCCCAACGGCCTCTCGTCCTCCTCTGCCGTTCATGACCCACAAAATCCCTTCAATTTCTATCAATCCGCCGTCGCAGGACCGTCGTCCACAAAGTCTACCCCTTCTCTTGCTTCCCCTCATGATTCGAATGCCAATCTAGTTGCCTATCCGAAAGATAGGTCAGAGGAGGAGCTTCAAGTCATTCACCAAACTGCGGCGGGGTGCGTACAATACTGACATCATCGAACTCTCCTTAATCTACGCCTCTCAAGTTTTACAGCCTGTCTTGCAGCTGATCATGCTGCAGTCCTTCATCCAGATGTGGATACACCGTTCACGGACGTACCCGATGTGGTCAATAGGCTTTTACCATATCATGTCTTCCAGCAGCCAGACGAAGACTTGGGTTCGCTCTTGAACCGTACGCGTTCAAAGGGTAAAGAAAAGGCAAGACATCACGAAATCCGACAGGAAATAGAGGGTGAGACCGAGTTTGCTGACCCGGATTATCAGCTCTGATTTCGTCAATTTTCAGATACGCGGTTCGCACTGAACTGCCACAGGCGGCTTAAAAGGCTTGAAGATCGACTCTACCGCACCAAAATCAAAGCGGGAACAGTAAGTAGACGTCTTTTTACACATTGCCTTTCATACTTCCACAAAAATCACAGCGCCCCTCCCCTGATGTACAAGCATATGTCCTCGCACAGTCAATTCTTGAAGTCGAGAGGTCCGAAACAGCTGCAGTCAGCTCCGATTTACGGAATGCAAGGAACGAGCTAGACGCAATACAACGTGAAAAACGGGCTGCGTCAACTGCCACTTCTGCGCACCCAACTATAACGACATTCCGACCGACATACTACACTCAAACGACACCCTCCCAGTATTATCGCACATATTCCTATGCTTATACACAGCAGTACAACACCGCCACGCAAGGCACTTCTACGTTCTACTCTGTCCCTCCAGCCGTGCCCCAGACAACTGCTGGTGCTGCCAGCTACACCCCGTCGACGGGTCCTATACCTGTGCAGTTACCTGTCACCTCTCTCTCAGCATTGCACGCACTCGGAATAATACCCGTTCCGGCAGCATCTGTACCACCTCTGGATCAACCCCAGCCAGCTGCAGTCCTCAAAGGGTCGACATCCAATGGCACGATGCTGAGTTTGGAGATTAATGTTTCCCTCCTTCATTCGGCGCAGATGAGTGGGTTGGCAATCCTACTGAATTCATTAATGTCGCGGGGCGCGGGAACAGGACAAGCTAGCACCACGAATTTGGAACCCACAGCTGGGCAGTCTCTTCAAAACGGTGTTACCTCGGTTATCGCTCCTGGCGTGTCTATCACCACCCAGAAAGAAAGGGGCGGGACAGGATAATAGACATTACCATCGCTGTGTTTCACGAAACTCTAATCAAGATGAATTATTAAAATCTGGTAATAGCCTCGAGTATGAATACTGAAAGATTCCCGCTTCGATAACCCTCATGTGTCAATTTTTTGCCAATGGTAGTCGAGTGCTACGGGAGGCCACCAACCCGACATTTTCATGAGGTCCTCGAAGAGCAATGGTGGGGGGTACATGTTCACATTTCCATGACAGATCTAGACGCGTTTCCTGCCCCGTTGATGGTTGATGATGATTTCCAGTCTCGAGGCCAACCATATAAACTGTGGTACGCGGTCACGGAAAGCTAGCATCAGTGAAACGGTTATTGGTCGGAACCACCGGTTAGCAATCTGTAGCACTCGGCTACACTCGGTTAGCATCGGAAGCCAGCAACTATTTTACTGATTGGCAGTTCTTATCTGGTCCGGGGGATACAATAGGCGGTGAAAAGGGAATTACTATCTTCCGGGGAGACGAGTGTAAGTGTAAAGAGTTAGGCTGAGCTCATGGACAAGCGTTCTAAGAATATACTTGTTCGTTTGATCCTCACTTGACTTAGTATTCCGTTCGCGTTCGGGTCCCGGGGCTCTTGTCTTGGTAAGTTCCTGTCATTTTGGAAATCCCCAGGTCGAACCTTGGGCTTGTCCACTAAGGAATGAAAGAGCAGAATACGCTGTGCTGCCTTTTTTCCCCCTGAAAATACCTATCGAGATGGCACCGGCAAGGCGACCCAACATCGTCAACCACCAAGCACGATACCACTTCGTCGATGGTTCTTTTTTATGCAGTCAATCAGATCACATTAATGTAAGGTCCCCCCTTGGTTCTCGAGACTATCAGATTCAAATTCAGTGCTCAATAATTTTAGACGAAACCTTGAGAAACGTCGTCATCAATCCCGGCAATATTTGCCTTTCCGCTTCCCGAGAAACTGAGTTTAATTCGGGCGCGACATGATTTCGCCGTATACCGAGTCTAATGGTAATGATCTGAAGAGTGAGAAGCGTGGTGGATAACTGTGTTTAGCTAGCGCAACGGCGAAAGGATATGGTTCTTCCTTGGGAGGAGCGATCATCGGACGGGCCTTAGCCCGAGAACGACCTATGCAATATACGAGACCTGCCGCTGCGTCTGCAAGAAGGTCGGGCGATGTGCGGTGGGTGTCGACAAGATAACTAATAGCATTGAAGCGAGCTAGTGCATATTGTTGTAGTCATGTAGACCAAACAAATACAAGCTACACTCAGCCGATCATACGGTTGATAAGATAATAAATAAGGATTACTATCGACTCAATAAGATTAGAAATATAATTCAATAAAAGTTGTATATTAGAAGAGTCGTAGGAGACATAATGATTATTCTCCTGCTCCTGATTTCCCGTGCGAGATCGCTCACAAAACACTTCGCTATCTCTACACATATGACGTGGTAACCGCTCTCCCATGCTAAGGGAAGGGAATTATTTGAGGCCAAGAGATCAGCATAGTATGCGTCAGCATTCCCACCCCGATGAGTCCCGTAGTGAAGGTTGCCGTAGCCAACAAAGATAGAATGACGATGGAGATTGACAAAAGGATGGACACACTGATGCCTGTTAGTAGTTCCTCGCAAGTTGTACAACATCGGCCACCCCTGTTGGTGTTTTGAAGGCGACAAATTTTATGGTGCACGAATATCAAAGCAGAGTAGTAAAGCATACCTCAATTCTGTAGACCCTCACCGACATGGTGTAATGACTGAACTAGTAGGTCAAGTTGGAACTTGGTACGCCCTAAACCGAACGAATGCGCCAACAAGTGCTACCGAAATCACCAGCGAGATTGAAACCAACGCCGCTGGAATGGTCGCAAAAAAAAGACCACCAACAATAGCATGTCGGTGAAAGCAAGCATGTCGTCTGGAATGGATGAGAACAGGAGAGGTAAGATATTGACGTTATTACGCCAAGTCTCTTTGGCCCTTCCTCGTCAACCATCATTTCGCTTCCGGTGGGTACAGTATACCCATTTCATGGTTATCCCTTTCATGTTGTTCGACATGAGCTTCAATTTATCGTTGTTGTCTCATCCTGGGGGACGACGTAAGCACAGCATGTAAGTTTTTCGGATTATAGATACTCTTCTTACCCTTTAGAGTTTCTATTCTAGGTATGGTCACAATGGACTTAATATCGGCACTTTCATCATTCAGCGGACCTGTACGGGGAGCTATTCTCGCCATCTATGAAGCTGGCTTGAACTGCAATTTATTTTGTCCCGATGGGACAGGGAGATTGTCCGTTTCTTACTGTGTACATAACGCAAGGGTTCTTAGTCATGTTGGCAACATAACCATGTCGGGAGCCGTCCAGAGCAACCCGACATACCAGAATCGGGTCAGAACACGATCAGAATGCTAGGAATCGTCTGGGATGCGCAGCGATACCAAAAATGCTGCACGAACGGGCACGTCGGGGAAAATATGCCCGATAGACCAAGTGACTGCAGACGAAACGGTCGCATCTGGAGATGTTCAAGGTGATCTGTGGGACGATAAAGGTGGTACGGATCGGTGCGGCGTTGAGGATATTGTAGCGAACCCGAAACGACGAGGTGTGATGCACCACGGATGTGCAAGGGGCCATAGTGGACATTGGTATAAGGGACTCCAGAGTAGCGAAGAGAGTTTTGATGATATGTACAATGGGCGATGCCATGGGATGCGAGCAAGTCGGCTCCAACGAAACACGTGTGGCATGAGCCATCCATACCACCTACTGAATGTTGAAATAAACAGTCGACCCACCTCGTCGACGGGGTGGACTGAAAACAGAGCCTAGACGAGTCAGGTGCGTCGAGATCAACTCAGAGCAGTGGGAATTGTAGTAGGAGTTGAACATTGAATATTGATTGCTGTCAGGTGTGATCACCAAATTGGGAAGTCGCCCATTCAAGGGGGATCGACAGGTAAATTAAGCAGCAGGGAATGCTTGTCAAAGGCTAGCATCGCATCCATTTCGCAAGAGTCACAGAGCAAAATACACCAGCTGTACTTCCAAAATTCGGCAATACCTATCAAGAGAATGCACCAGTGAGGCAACCCAACGTCGTCAACCACCAGGCACGATACAAAGCACTCCAGCCCTCCTCGTCAATAATCCTTTTTGCGCAGTCAACGAGACCAATGTAAGGTTCCCGCTCAGTTCTCAGACTATCGGATTCGAATTCAGTGCTTGATAGTTCTTGACTAAACCTTGAGAACGTACCCAATAACGTCCTCATCAGCTCCGGCATATTCCGGCGCTTCTTCTGCATCACCTTCCTCTTCCTGAGAAACCGAATTAAATTCAGGCGCAGCATGATTTCGCTGTATCGCGAGCCTAATGGCAATGACTTCGAGTGGCGTTAGGACAACTGTGCCAGCCGCTGCAAGGACAAAGAATATGATCAGTCTGACTACCGAGATGTCTTCTTTGGAAGGTACACCAGGCTGGGCAAATTCAGGGACAAGCAGGTATCGGGCGGCCCTCAGACCGAGAACAACGTATGCAATATGCGCGATCCGTGCCGCAAGAAGGCCGGGCGTTAGGTACAGGATCCACGGGCGCCGACGTTCGGTGGGTGTCAACAAAATGCGCAGAGAATAAATAGCATTGATCCAAGGTAGCTTGTGCGGCGTGGTGATCGCTCTGTCATACTATGAGCCTGCAGTCCGAAAAGGTGGAGGTTGATGGGAAAGGAATACCGATCGGTTATGATTGTTTGAGGCAAAGATATCAGCATGGCGAATAGGCTGTAAGCCAGCGTTCCCAAGACACCGGTTGATGGGGTACTGTAGGTCCCGTGGCGAAGGTTACTGTCGCTTAGGAAGACCATCAAAAATAGAGTGATAATGGCGGTTGTCAAAAGAGTGGGCACTAATGCACTGTCAGTAGTTCGCCGTAGTTCGCCGAGAACTAAACGCACTGAGACCCTTGTACAATCCTGGCCATCCCTGTTGGCGACAGGTTTTACGGTACAATAATGTCAAAGCAGAGTAGTAAAGCGCACCTCAATTCTGTAGACCCTCACCATCATGGCAAAGAAGGAAGTGATGATTGGGCCAGTATGTGGTTGTACACCACCCTCTGGATCGAGTTGGAGACCCTTGGGGTTGTAGTGAGCCCTAAACCTAACGAGTGCGCCAGTAAGTGGTACCAGGATCGCCAGCGAGACTGCAAGCGACCCCAGTAGTAATAGCGCGTCGGTGAGAGAAAGCATGTCGTCTGGAAGAAAGGAGATAAAGGATACACCCAGCCACGCCAGCAAACTGCGCAGCTGACAGTGACACTGCTATTTCTAGGGTTGTCACGGCAAGTCCCATGAGCTGGGTAATTGCCGAAACTGTCCCACCTCTCTTGAACCCGAACCACCACCATCCCTTCAGCCACTCAACGCTCCCTGCCAACCATTAAATCTACACCAAGGACGCTGTTCCGCTTTCGACAAGCACGCTATACCTATCTCAAGGTTGGCCTTTTCATGTTGGCATTGCAGTCCAATGTTCCAGTACATGTTTCAATTAATCGTTAATGTTTCATCCTTTTGTGAATGTTTGCTTGCTGTTTAAAATTCTTGTTGTTGCCCTCGAATGGGCTCAACATTGGCACTTCTCAACTAGCAGACCTTTAAAAGGAGCGATTCTTGCGTTCATGAAGCTAGCTTGAACTGCATTTCGTTTTTTTCCCCGCTGGTGCAGACTCTTGGAAAATTGACATTTAATGGTGTTTCCAACCTTATCTGTAATGCTTGAGCTCCAACTCAAGCATGAAACAGGCCTGACCTTCAACGGCGCATCCATCCGAATCCTGGTGCGCTGAAGAGAGTGGTCAAACGAAAGTGCGCTCGAATCTGCCCTTCCCCTTTAACCTTTTTTTTCTGCATCCTGTCGATTCATAAGTACATTCTTCATCAACAATATTTATGTTGGTACGTCTGCCAGTCTAATATCCGGAGAATAATCACGCCTGAACCATTGTCACCGTTGTTTCTCGTTCTCAAAAACTTGCATGGTATAACTCGTCGTCAAACATCGACGAACTGCAGGCCATTTGATCAGTGCATCTGCATGGACCTTATGGACATGTAACATACAAGTCAGTCATTGACCCCTTAGTGTGCATCGTCCGTCCTACGTTCTTCCCGTTGGACCAATGTCACTTTCTCTTTCTTAAATCTTCGTGGCGACATTGCTTTAGAGGCTTCGCCGAGGTTGCCTCATCTTAGATGGCCACTATCCGCCCCATCTCCCTCGCCAATCGCGTATACAGCATCACCATTCTGACTGCTTTCGCTTTACATGAACAAGCACTGCGCCATAACTTTGCTTTCTTCATGTCCATCTCGCCCGCTGTGGGAGTACTTGGTCACAGTCCTCGGCCTTTGTCCCAGCACAATCTGTTCCCTTCGGATACCCGTACACCGGAAATGCCTCTCGTCTGTCGACCTTGTTCCCGCCCACTCGGCCATCCAGAGGCTCCCTACCCTTTCTGTACAGTTTTTATTCCTCGTGTACAGTAGATAGAGAAATACAGTTTTCTTTTGCCACATGTATTGACTCTCCGACGTCCTGAGTGTTCGCGGCCTTCACCTCGTCTGTCTCACTGTCTCTCCTCACACCTAAGGCGGAGGTGGAGGTCTTTCCCCTTCTTCGTATATCGTTCACGTATTTCTTCTCTGCTCATGTCTATGGAAGGTGACACCGAAACCACTAGAGTTAGTCGTGTTCGAGTGGAGGTTTCATTTGTTTTCTCACAAAGCGCCCGTTGTCTCCACAGAAAGCTGCCCTTGATAGACTAAGATTCCGCAAAACGACACGTCAGGATACCTTCGAGTGCGATTCCTCACAACCCGTGGCCGCCAACAACCCAGCGCTCTTGTTCAGTGCCCCGCCTCCGCAGTCCAGAGATGCGTCAACTTCCACTCACTACTACCCACACTCCACGCCATCAACTAGTCACGGCATCGTGCTCGTTCCCAACTCCAGTCCAGAAACCAACTACCAGTCCTATCCATCCCATCAGCAGCAGAACACACACGACGCGCTGTCGGTGGCGGGGCCGAGCCATTACAACCCATGGAGCCAACCCGCTCAACCTCACCACCCAGACCCCCTCTCCGCCTCTAGCGGGTTTGTGAACGGTGGCAGAGCAGTTTACGCGTCATTCACGCGTAACTATGGTGGAGACATACGAAGGTTATCAGAGGTGGACGGCTACGCGGAGGATGGACCTCCCAGAAAGCGTATTAATCGCGGGGGTTCCGCCGATACACTCCCGGTTGTGAATGCCCATCCTCCTGACTCCCCCGAGATCCAACGCTTAGGACAAAGGCGGAAAGCGAATATGAGCTTGGGTGGACTGTCTACATCTTCCGATGATTCCATGCCGGACATTCGACAATCCCTCGAACCGTCGATCAATGGCCAGTCTCGCATACTTCGAGGACTGCGTCCCGACTCTTTGGAGCCCACGGAGCCTCGAGACACAACCTACAACAAAGATGCTTTCGCCAAGTTCAGGCTCTCTAACATCGAGCGTGATATTAACCTCGTACAGGCCGCATGGACACAAGCGGGTGGAGACGAGAAGAAAGCCACCTATTTCTTGGACGATCCTTTGTGGAAACCTCATTCCTTGAGTGCCGAATCTAGATCACCTAAGCTTAATGCTGCTACGGATCATGCTGCTGAAACAGGCAGAGTTTCTGAGGTCGACGAGGCTACTAAAGCTAACCGTGCCGCTCTGAGGGAGAAGGCTAAGAAGTCTTCTATCTACGCGAACCGAGCCGTACTAGATACCAACCAGCCCACGCCAACGTCGGCTGTTTCAACGTCATCCATCCCTATGGTTGCATCCCCGACGTCTCCTTCCACGCCGCTGGTTATCCCACGACGTAGACGCGTCAATCAAGTTGTTTTCTCCGACTCTGACGAGTCAGACAGTGAGGATGGGGCTGGCCGCTCCCAGAATGCGCCCGTGGATGACACAGAAGGGAGGGCGTTGAACTTCCTCAATACGGCAAATACTGATGGGCTACAAGAGTTGACCGGTACGGTCTGCGGAATGCAAATCCAGTTCGAGTTTACTGAATTATTGTCAGGTTGTAGTTCGGAGCAAGCTGACAAAATCGCATCCCTTAGACCTTTCGCTTCTGTTGGCGATCTCAATGTCAAGTTAGGTCAGGGTAGGAAGAAAGCAGGACCCGCCGGCATAAGTCCTCGGCTGTTTGAGGACTGTCAAAGGGTACTTGGTGGATATGGCGCTGTTGACGGCGTCCTCGAGAAATGCGAGCGCATAGGTGCGAGCATACGTACGGCGATCGCATCTTGGTCCGTAGACGGCGTCAACAGCAAGGGTAAGGGGAAAGAGGATACGTCGAAAAGCATGTCTTCCGTGATTGATGAAACCGAGGAAGGTTCATTGGACCTGAAGTCTGTCAAGCTGGCGACGAAGGAATATTTTGCGAAACAACCTGCAACACTAACCCCAGGGGTGACGTTGAAGGACTATCAGTTGTTGGGTATCAACTGGCTATATTTGCTCTATAAAAAAGAGTACAGCTGTATACTCGCCGATGAGATGGGTGAGTGGGTTTGACATTCTTCCCTTGTCCAACGTCGTTGAAAGTTGTGTACCAGGACTTGGTAAAACCATCCAGGTCATCAGCTTCTTTGCTCACCTGAAGGAACGAGGGAACTTCGGCCCGCATCTTGTCATAGTGCCGTATGTCTCTACGGAGATATCACCATATGACTAACGACCAACGCTTCATGCTACAGATCGTCAACGCTAGAAAACTGGTGTAGAGAATTTGCCCGCTTCGCCCCTTCGATATCAATTCAGACATACTATGCTGGTAAAGACGAACGACCAGCTCTGCGCCAAACCCTCATCGATACTCAACGCCGCCGTGGCAAGAATGACAATGGTTGGGAAGTCCTCGTCACGACGTACAATTTAGCGCAGGGTGATGAAAAGGATCGCAAGTTCTTCCGAAGGGTAGAATGGGATGTGAGTGTACTGAAACCATTGGATAAACACCACTTTGCTCACACATATCGCAGTGTATTGTCTTCGACGAGGGCCATGTGTTGAAGAACTTTCAATCTCAGCGCTATCAGGCCCTTCTGAAGTTTGAAGCTAGGTGGCGTCTTCTTTTAACTGGCACGCCTTTGCAAAACAATCTACAGGAGCTTGTGGTATGTTGTTCCTATACGGTGAGGAGACGTTGGATGTCTGATATCCCAATAGTCGTTGCTCAACTTTATCCTCCCAAACCTTCTTGGGGAGACTATGGATTCATTTCGGGCGATTTTCAAAACAAAGGGCGATGCCAAAGTCGCTTTGCTCTCACAGCAGCGTATATCACGAGCAAAAAAGATAATGGCACCCTTTGTTCTTCGGCGACGGAAGGATCAAGTACGTATTGAAGACATTGAATGACCAGTTGCTCACTTTCCTCCAGGTGCTCAAGGACCTTCCTCAGAAGACAGAGCGAATAGAGTGGTGTGGCATGACCGAGCTACAGAGGTCAATCTACAACGACGCTCTGCAACGATCTAGGAAGACTATCTTAGAAGTGGATTCCGGCACCCCTGGCACGTCTGGCACTTCGACCCCAAATGACACTGTACAGTCCGGGAAGAAAAAACCTGTTAAGGCACCGCGGCCCAAGGACAAGTACGCGGAGAACAGCTCAAACGTACTTATGGAGCTTCGCAAGGCAGCCTCGCATCCCATGCTCTTCAGAAAACTCTATACGGATCAGACCTTGACGTCGATTACCAAACTTTTACTGAAAGAACCTGACTTCAGGAAACGTGGGGCAGTGTTTCAGTATGTAAAGGAGGACATGGAAGTCATGACGGATGCCGAGCTGCAGTTCTTCTGCCAGGGCTACAAGGCATGTATCTAGCTCGTTTCATTCTCGGTCTCTCGCTGACTCAAGACAAGTCAACACGAAAGTACCTTGAAGATGAGAAGTGTTTCCTTCATGCTGGCAAAGTCACTGTGCTGTTACGACTCCTCGAGGACTATGCCCAGCAAAAGCGAAAAGTCCTGATTTTCTCCCAGGCAAGCAGACCTTCCTCCCAAAGTATGTATCTGGTCTGACATATAACAGTTTACCCAAATCCTCGACATCCTCCGAGCTGTCCTAAAGCAGCAGAACATCAAATATTCACTGCTCACTGGTTCGACCGCTGTAGACGTCCGACAATCACTCGTCGACGAGTTCACGGAGGACGGATCCATATCCGTCTTCCTCCTCTCTACCAAAGCGGGTGGTATGGGAATTAATCTGACGGCAGCCAGCGTCGTCATCCTGTAAGTGGGAACGACGGTTAAGTTGGATCTTTCTAACTTGTATTCTTGCAAGGTTTGACCAAGATTTCAATCCCCACAATGATCGACAGGCACAAGACCGTGCATACCGGATAGGACAGAAACGGGATGTTGATGTTGTGAAGCTAATAACGCGGGGAACCATTGAGGAAGACATGTTGCGCTTGGGTGAAGCCAAGCTGGCGCTAGATGAAGCAGTGGCAGGCGATACCGAGGAAATAGATGGCGACAAAGGGGAGAGCAAACAGGACAGGGAGATGAAGATGTCACTGATGAACGTCCTCAGAAAACAGCTGGAACAACAAGACAGTAGACATTCTGGAACTCAGACCCCCACCTCCGCTTCATGAATCTCACGTCAGGACGTATCATTGTGTAGCATACGTAGAACATACCCTCTACAGTTTGTTTCCGTTGACAGTGTCCGTTCAAGCAAAGGCAGATAAACCGCGGATCAAACGATCAATACTAGCACGGAAGTAGTCATTGTCAATGCCTTGCTCGCGAGAGTCCATTGGCACTAGCGGATTCCTGACTACATAATCTACGAAGGGGCCGCTGTAGATCTGTCGCAGGACGAAGCGCAGGCCATCCGTAGACGGATCACTGAGGCAGACGAACTTGTAGCCTGATATCGTTTCATACAAGTGAAGTCTGTACGCGGAGGTGCGGTAGCTTGTGAACTGTTCATCTCTGGCAAAGCAGGATGGGGCTCAAACCATGCAGAACGCGAGGGTAGTGGATACCAACCCACCTTCCGGATAATTTCTTGAACATGTTGCGTAAAGACAAGATGACACCATACACGAGTTTTGCTTCTTCATCAAACGGAAGGGCGTTCGACCTTGGCCCATCTGGCGGTGCTTGTGAAGGGACGGTGACGTCTTCGCCGATAGCGACGACGAAGCCTGTCGTAGAAGAGAGAGTATTCCGAGGGCTGGTCAAGGTAGAGTTATTTGAGGTAGACGTGTCGACGGTCTGTGGGGCGACGGTGCGAGAGACGGCATTTAGAATACCGCCCTCCACGGCGGGCTTTAGGTGCGTCGTGCGGTGCCAATCCTGATAGTAGACGCAAGCGCAATGCCTGACGGTGGTTTGCATTAGACTGGGATTCTGCATCGTGGTTGAACGTACCTGTCAAAGATGTAGAGACTGTAGATGGTCATTGACGGGCGAGAACAAGGTTGAGGCATACTCTAATCTTGAGTTCGTGTATCTTATCACTTGGGAGAAACCATCACTCCATCTTCACCACCATGGCAGACGTCGAACAACCCCAAGCTACCGGCGCCGAACCGCTCGACGCTCAGGGACCCATCCCGCTGTCCTTTCCTGCTCTCCTTCGCAACCCGAAGCTTTCCGACCGGTTCGCGCATCTCCGTGTCTCGTCCCAGGATCTTCTCTCCCAGCGCAGGGCCAAGAAAGATCGACTAGAACCGGAAGGAAAACGCTGGGTCAGACGGCGCGAGAACGGTGCACCCCGTCGCTTTCCTTTGCCCGACTTGAAGACTGACTCGCCCACAGCCGCGTTCACGCATAACCCACACATCACTCTCCCAACCAGCGTCGACTTTGCACATCCACTGCAGGTTCCTTCGTCCACGTTTCCGCATCCCCTACCTACGTACCTGCCCCGCACCCTTCCCGTTCCACCCTCTCGTCCTCCACCCTCCCTCCTGTCTACATCCACCGCAGGCCTCTTCTCCCTCTCTTTGCGTGGCGCTCGCCGTACCCTCCGCGCCCGGGCCTCCTCTGCTTACCTTGTGAGAGCCGTCGAGTCCCACCTTGCAGCATGGCTCGAAGGTGGAACCTACTTGAACCCCGATCAAGCCAAGGGACTTCTCCACTTTCCTGGAGACCCAGTCGGCGACAGGGAAGATATTAGGGAAGTCGCTAGGGAAGCCGGAAGACTCGTGTGGGCTGTCAAGGCGGATCCCGCTGATGGAAACCCTGGCTATCGCGACGGCGGTTTTGAGAGATACGTCGTCCATTGCGTCGCGAGGTGGTACGGCGTCGTCAGCTTCAGTACGTCTCCTCTTCCGCACTGCCTCCTCTCACCTGCTGACTCCACTCACCAGGCAAGGAAATAGACGGTTATCGTCTCACGTACCTCCTCCGCCCCAATATCACCCGCCCGGATCTCAACGCAGCATCCCGAACGGTTGACACACCTCCCACGACCGACGCCTCCGACTCCCATGTCTCCGATGCCAGTCTCTCAGACTTCAACGCGACAGATGTCTCTGATTACAACGCTACAGACGCCTCGGACATCGATTCTGTCCCTGGCGATCTACCCACTGGCACTCGCGCACTCTCTGACATCGAAGAGTCCCGCCCTTCTTCCCCTGCCTCCTGGTCTGTCCTCGGCGGGCCCCACTTTGCCATCGATTTGGAGAACGACGACGCAGACGACCGTGGCTTCGCAGCATCAATGGAATCTCTCTCCCTTTCCACTCGTGCCGAGTTAGACGATGTTGCGACGGCGGCGGCGGACACAACGCTCACACCGTCTCATCCCTGGAACACCACGATCATGACTCGAGCTGGATTCCCTGCTGATGCTGAATTAGAAGAACAAGGCGAGAACCCAACGTCCTTTCGCGCCCGCGCCGACCGAGATCGCTTGCGCACAATCTATCCTCGTTCAACTTCTTCTCCTTCCCCAGCTCGTAGGTCCCCACAACCCCTATATACCGCTCGCAAGTTGGGTGCAAGAAGGAAGAGGAAAGCTAAGAATGACAGGAAAGGTTTCGCTGGGGCTGTAGGGACCGATAAGGGAACGTTTTATGATTACCTGTTTGCCTGAGTTTCGTACAGACGGACTAACATAATTGCACACCCGTATCCGGTTTCGAGTCATTGCAGCTTATATTGGTTGCGCGTACTAATCATACACGACCAGTGATATATCCTGCACGTCACTGCGTGAAGATCCTTGTCAACAGGTATAATGTCGACCCTCCCAGCCGCTTCGTATCACCCACATATTTAGTTCGCGCCTCTTCTTTTCTTCAAACAAGGAACAAACTCACCACAACATTCGTGATTGCCGCGAATACTAGAATGAATATCAAGTATCCCTTGGTCCGCGACACACCCGCGTCCGTACTGAACGTGCTCGAAGAGTTTGCACCTGACAGAATTAACGAGAGGAGCACACCCTACGTTGTGTCCAGACATTCGTTCAGCATCGATGGTTGGCACCGAAACAACGACAACTCGAAAAAGAACGTGTCCCACTCACGTTCGACAACACCCACGTCAACAGCACGTTGGTCCTCACGTTGGCATAATAGTCCATCGCAGCTTGCTCCTTCTCCCGTTCGCTCATCATTTTTGACATTGTTTTCCCCCGCGCCCCTTGCTTGATCTTGGCATCTCTCTGTGCATTCGCAACGTCGGAAAACTTGGCGGCGCGCAGCGAGTGGAGGGCTTCCTCGTAGATCCCGTTCACATCAGCCGCTTCTGCGAGCATCTTGATGTCCACTTGAGAATGAGAATCCTGCACAGCAGCTCCAAGGTCTGCGTCAGGTACTGCGTCTTGTTTCGTTCCCCATGAAATCTAAACAGGTGCGAAACGATGTAAACGAGACGCGGCGAAGTAAGACAGGGTACACAAACGTCATTTAGATTAGAGTACGCATATCTGGCGTGCACAAGTCAACCGGACCTTTCCACGAGAATAGGAACTCTCACATGCTCAAGATGCAAACATATGTTGGAGTCAACAACAGGTATTGCACGAAACTCGTCAGGAGATGCCATGGATCGAACGCAAGCAGGCTGCTCAGGACATAGACTGCATGTCCACAATTTACGTTCAAAAAGACGTCATCAGCGAAACGTTCTTCCACTCCTGCCATACATCGGAACCTTACCTCCGTATGTGACACCAATGCTCAATAGTACAATACTTCCTCCCGTTTGAGAGGCAGCTGCTATCCCGCAGAGCACAGATGCGATGATTAGGTAGACCATCAAGACAGCTAGAAAGATTGACGCAAGCTTGTATTTTAGATGAGCACTGG
Organism: Butyriboletus loyo; assembly: GCA_038093515.1. NCBI lineage: Eukaryota > Fungi > Basidiomycota > Agaricomycetes > Boletales > Boletaceae > Butyriboletus > Butyriboletus loyo. Next base: position 229,562 of record JBBPSI010000011.1, on the reverse strand, counting down.
AATAGGGGACTTGGTAAAAACGACTCGGACGGAAACCAGCAGGACATACGCTTTCGGCTTGTTCCCCATCGACATAAGGAAACAGGCGATGATGATCGAAGCTAGGAAATACTTGAAAGAGATGTTTCATCAGAACATGCTCGTCAGAAAGGGAATGCATCGTACTTGAACTATTGCATTGAAGTACTGGATATTCGTTAACCCAAACGATTTATCCTCCAAGGATGAGCTTAGCACAACCTATTTTCCGGTTTCGTCAGCCTAACCTATGCCACGCATAACAGCAATCGCAAGTCAGCTGCTCACAAAGAATAGATAAAAGTTTCCCTAAGACAATCCCGCTTAGCATTAGACATGCAAATATTACATCGAACTCACGATTCCAAACCACGAAAACACCATGTTGATGCAGTTGTATACTGTTTCTACAAGCAGTGTCATCTTCCTCCACGGACTATGCCCACTACGCATGATTTGACCGACATGCGCAATAGCATAGACTGCGGCGAAGAAAGAGCCATTTAGCCATCGCCGACGCTGGGATATGAACTCCGGGAGCGATTCGGGAACATCGGTCTCGCCGATCGCTCCTTTGACGTATTTGAGCACCCTGAAGAACAAACGGGTGATTTGGATTTCGAGGGCAGTGAAATGAAAACCGTACCAGCTAGAGTTGGATTTGGCTATCAGCTCGAAACAAAGAATACGCTGAAAAGCATGAATTTAGAACTCTGTAAAAATCACAAGTCCCTCACATCCTCAGCGAGATCTGCCACCCTCGTCAGTTTTCGAGCAGGTAATAAGCGTGAATTACCTACACATGTTTGACGTGAAAATATCCGTATCGCTACCGTGGAGAACCTCGCCTTTGAAGTAGGAAGCGAGAGGACCATGGCCATCCTTGTTGTTTTGCAAAGCAATATACCTATGCAGATCCAGCAAGGTCGGAGACAGCACTCTGATGTCCTTGCACACATACCTGTAAGCGGAAAACGCGCCGGGCTATGCGCATGTAAGTCGTTGATTCATATGTAGAACGACTATGCTCACCAGAACGCTGATATACCCAAACATACTCTCGGTGGGTTTGTCCAAGATATTGCTCAACTTGTATTCAAAGTTCTGCGCAGCCACTTTGCAAGGACAATTAGCCCAAGCGTGCAAATTATGCAACTGTGCCACTTTACCCAAGGGATTCAAGAGGTATTTCCAGTTTTTGCCCTTGTATGCTGCAATCTCTCCACAAGCACCACCGACATTCGAGTTAACGTCAAACGTCTTCCACAGACGATAGATGCTGTTGTTCCCGGGGCGAGTCCCAACGTCCAACAATACGCATACGTTCGGCTACGGTATGGTGGTCAATCTAGTTCTGCACGGATCCCCATTCCACCTGCCTGTAACATTGGCCCAAACGCATTAAAGAACCATCGATGGCTGTTGATCTTCTTCTGATTCTTTTCTTTCATGCAAAAAATGATTTGTGTGGGTACAATGCCTTTGTCCGGATACTTGAACTGGATGTTCGGATCCAAGGCGAAGGAAGTCGTATATTCAAATAGATGGGCGGTCACTTCTTTATTGTTCACGGCGTTTTTCATGTGGTCCCCAGGTTGGTAAACACCTAGAAGTGTTAAGCAGTCAAGGACGCGAGGATGAACCTTCTTTCGTCCATCTGCAACGATGCAGACTACGACCTACAATGTACTGTCAGCCCGAAATAAGTGAGTAGCTTACACTTCGGCAAACCTTCTTCCATGCGTCTGGTCCCCAAGTCTGTGAGTTTTTACGGGAACAGAGATGTGCAATGTTCCGCATCACACCATACAAGGTCCTGCAAAATAAAACCTCGTCTTCCTATATATAACTGCATGTTAGCAGGTTCGACAAGGGCGACGACTTGACATGCGGGACGCACATTGTACATAGTGATAACAATAAACAACTCTGTAGTACGCCCACTCTCGTTCTGACGAAGAAAGAATTTCTCTTTCTCGAAATCATCGGGATCACAAGTGACGGCAGTATACCTGGTTTTAGTCATTTCTGTTTCTCCGCGGTAGGGCAGGACAAGCTTGGGTGGGACACTGAGATCGACGACCAGGTTGCCGTTGGTGAGTTGAACACGTTTCTTTTTTAGTCTACGCCGGACGCGACCAATGGGGGCAGGTCCAAAGTGCATGGTCTCGGCCGGAGTTTCGGATTCGATGGAAGTAGACAAAGAAGGGGTCTTTTCGCCCCCTTCCATTCCATCGTCCTCACCTGGAACGTCCGCATACTGAGATATGTCATACTCGTCATTATAGTCGTCATCACGTTCGAATTCTTCAGAAACATGACTGGGGTCATATGATTGGGAATAACCAGTGTAGTGTGCGACGTTGTTCTCGTCGAGTCTATAGTCTTCGTCGTCACCAAAAGGGGTTGGGGAACGTGACCGTGGCGGGCGGTAGCTTTGACGGGGATACACGCCCGAAGCAAACGCCTCGGTATCATGCTGAAAGTGATCAAGAGTGTTATCGTATGACACTGAGAGACCGCTCGCATCATCCGGTGCGTACACGGTGGGTGTCGAGCTGAAAGGATTACCGACGAGATGAACGGGGACGCTCGCTGGTGGCTGGGGAAGCGAACGGTTGGAATGCTGACTGTGTTGGCTATACTGAGAGAGAGGGCGCGTATCTGAATGGTCGGTGTAGAGTGAATTGGGTCTCGAGTGAGGGTCGGTAAATGGATCATGGTCGTGTGCGGATGAAGAAGGGTCGTCAATGTCGAGGGTTTCACCAGTCAAGATGGTGGGCAAGAGTTGGCCTGGCTGGTACCGCTCAGGAGGCTGCCTTGGCTGGGCCTGTTGATGTTCCACTGAGTCTGGCAAGCTGCGGAGGGGTGAGCAGTGTCAGGGGAGGGTAGAGCACAAGGAGGGATACCTGCACGCGGAGTAGCGTTTCTCGTCGTCGTCGTCGTGCTCGGCTGGCGGTGGTTTTCGTCGCGCCATCGTCGATGAAGTCTGCACCGACAAGTCCGATTCAACCAGAGCGCGTATTGGTCACGTGAAATTACACATGATGTAATGACGCGTAACATGGCAGGCGCGTACGGACAAGTCTTGGAATGACTCGTCCGCCATGTCCGAGTCGATGTCGAGTCCGTGGATCCGCGACTACCTCATGGACGTCGCGGAGACGTATGGCGCCCAGTTCTACAACGCCCCAGTATCAAACAAGAAAAAGAGAGTCCAGCTCACAGACGTACGTTCCTCGTTAGTGTATTCGCCAATGCTGACATTCCCCCCAGCTGCTTACTTATCAAGAAGACGACTACGTTTGGGCTTGGATATCCGATAAGGATTACAGACTGTCCGTTCGCATTTCAAGAGACGCCGTAGACCAATACAAGAGGTCAGTTAGACTCCTGCCGCCCCACACGTCGCCTTCTCAGTCCTTGTAACAGTGTTCATGGCCGCAGCGTTATCGACTCTCGCTTCTTCCTCGTTTTTGTCTCCAGCTATCACCCTATGTTTTCTCCGCGTCCCCTCGGTCCAAATGCGTTCGGAAATACGCCCGTATCCCACATATCACTTGAAATTAATTATATCCATCCGATAGGCACCGGCGGACACCTGTTTGGCAACCCCCGTGACCTCAAATCGGACGAGAACATGAGAGAATGGGTCTTAGGTCTTCGCCAGGACGGTGGGGGTGGGTAAGTTCGCGCATATATCCAGCGTCCTGGTCTAATCCCCTCGTTTAGAAATGTCTTAAAGCTTCGCAAGCAGCAAGTAATGCAAAACAAAAAAGCACCACTATCATCCCCATCACCCCCTCCCTTTTCACTGCTTCCCGCCCCCAAACATCAAATACTCAAAGCTGTCGAGGATGTCGCGAAACCCAAACCCGAACGGCCCCAGGATTTTAAACGAGCGTATGCTAAACGCTGGCGGGTGAGCTAATTTATTTCTTGTAACATCCGAAATGTGTTAAGTTGAATGACTAGAAAATTGAGGTCGATCCATGGAAATTCGCGATCAAGCCAGCAGGGGAAGAACGACCTATACGTACGTGTATCCCCCCTACGCGATAGGTGGGCTCACGATCCAACCCTGACCATGCAGAAACAGAACTCAGTCATCCTCCCGTTGAACCACTCTTGAGCACTGCGAGCCAACTGGAATCCCGCGGGCCTTTAATATGTCCCACACCACCACATCGCACCCCTTCGCCTACCTCCTTACAACGGCAAGGGACCCCAACAGATTGGTCGATATCGAACAGGGGCAGTCCGGTTACTCCAGCCGAGGCCAATATATTCGCTCTTGGGAATGGAATCCAACAACATGACGAATCAAAGGTCTTGCCTATTACCCCGCACCCACCCTCCGATACAGAGGGGCACACCACAACGGATACCGTGTTCACGTTAGATACCCGTTCTCTTCAACCACCTACACCTGCGCAACGCATCAAACACTCTCCAATACGTCGCTCCTCCTCCCCTCCTTGCAGTTCTCCTGAACCATTTGCTTATTCCTCCCCTCGCCATTCCCAACAGCTTCCTCGTTCGTCTCCACCTCCCCTCAGTTCGTCTCTACCCCCTCCATCGTCCTCGCTGCTAGCGCCTATGGGTATTCGGAAGAACATTCAAAGAAAGGTTCCCCATCCAGGACTCCCCTTTTCCCGACCAGATCCCACCAATCAAGGCCCAGTTCAGATTCTAGTACCCAATTCTGATGCATCTGGTACAGGATCGTCCCAGTCAAATTCACAATTGCAATATATTTCACAGTCGCAGTTGCTGTCACATTCACCTGCTTTCTCATCATCTCTGGCAAAAGAGTTTAAACCTGCTAATGCATCCACGCCTAGAGAGGAAAAGCTAGTCAACACGTCAATATGTACGTCGAAGATGCTTGCAGAGTCTTCGGCCATATATGGCGATATCGATGAACAGGAAACTGCCTCGGCGGATGACAAGTACACGACTGAAAACATAGGAAAGCCTCGCCCCCCCGCCCAGAGTGCTCCAAAGATTGAACTACTTGGAGTAGGAAAGTCTGGTGTTAAAGAGACCGACGGGTTGCAATCGACACACAGTACCATGCGGACAGAAGTGAGGTTGGACACACACACCAGAACACATGACGCGGGCGAAGGGGGCGCCAATGTCGACCACGAAGATAAGCAATTATTCGTTGATAAGGCCCAAATGCACTCTACGCTCCAAAGTAGTCCACCTCGTCAGCCCTCACGTCTGGCTAGTGCCTCGGCCATACAACACCCGTCTCCCAATAAGCAAGACACTGACGGGGTTTCCGTCCGCAGTTCCACTCAATCGTTTGATTGCCCTGGGTCCCGGAGCTCTATGCATTCACTTTTCTCAGATTCATTGGAAGATGAGCGGGCAGTATCCTCACGTGCTCCCGTCCTTCCCGTCGGTCGGACTGAGGATAAGGCACAAGAAAAGGCAAGCCTTGCCCACGTTCCAAGACACGACCCAGAAGCATGGAAAGAGCCTAGTTTCATTGCGAAGAACAAGGACAAGGGGAAAGCGCGCGCTGTCGAGCTAGACATACCGAGTGTAAAAGTGGACAAGAAACGCCGACGGTCCGCTCAGCACGAGTCACGAGTACCGAAGCAGGCGAAGGTTGCCGCAACAGAAATGCGTCGGGCACCATCGAACCGGACTGCTAGTGAGATTTTGGGCTACATGCAGCCCCAAGCTGAGGCATCGGCCGTTGGAAAAATACATTCAAACAATCGACCTTCAACCTCTCCGACAGATGCTGCCGAGACGACGACGACGCCACCCCCTGCCTTTCAGTTATCCAAGCCTCGTCTAGCAAATTTCGTTGTCGACTTTGAAACAATCAACCTGGGCAAAGGAGTATCGAGGTTGGATTTGGAGAAGGATATCAAAAGTATGTTGTTGAGAACAGGGAAGATTCGAACACTTCGGGAGGGGGTAGAAAGCGATGGGAGTGTTTACATCATGAGGTAACATACGCATACTTTGTCTGCGGGCCTATAAAATATACTCCTTCAAAATCTACTGATCCGCCACGACGATGACACTCTTGCCCGTGTTCGTACCCTTCTGTACTGCTAAAATCGCCTCCCCTGCACTTTGAAGTCCCTTTGCGAGGTCCTCTTTGAACATGAGCTCGCCGGATGCGATCAGTGCAGGTACTTCAGCATAGAAAGCGTCCTTGTACTTTGGAAGAACGGACCACGCAAGGAAACCGTAAAGTTTAAGCTGCTTCGTCACAATGTTGAACAGGTTCTGGTGGTCACAAAACAGCAGGCTCAGACTCGGAATCGTGGACCCGGACAGTTGGATTTGATACTCACCATCGATGGGTAGGGTTTCGTGTTATACGTGGAGATCATTCCGCATTCCTCAAAAAAAAACGTAAAGTTATGATGACAAAATTATTGGTTAGTCGGACTCACAATGAAGCGTGCATATGTAGCTGCAGCTTCCAGCGCTGCCTCGAGCGTTTCGCCTCCGACATTGTCCCAATACCTATACAAGAAGTCAACCATCATCATCGCCCTTATTCAAATGGGTAAAACAACAACATACACGTCGATCGGACCTTCCTTCTCGAGCACCTCGGATGTATTTGTGGTCTTGTAGTTGAAGGCTACATCTGCACCAAGTTCCTTCATAAATGCAACCTTCTCATCTGAGCCTGCCGAGGCAATCACTTTGAGGCCGTCGCGCTTCGCGAACTGAACGACGAGACTAAAACATCGTGATCATGCATTTCATGGATGGGTACTTGTCAATGAAGAATGAAGGGACGTACGATCCGACCGCGCCGGCTCCAGTACTTATGAATACCACTTCCCCCTTCAGATCGCGATAAGCTAGGAGCGCCAGCGATTGCCGTCATTGCTTACCTTCTTTACCTGGGCGTACTCCTTCCAAGCACAGTACGCCGTTTGACCTTTAAGAGACGAATGAACTACATGATGTTCTCCTGACAGGCTGGGAGATCGTACCTGGCATGCCAGCTGCCCCAATAAACACACTCCAAGGGAGATTGTAATTGTTCTCTATCTTGCTGAAGCCCTCGACTTGGGTGTGTACCGAGTACTCCTCGAACGCTGTGCCGAACTAAGATCCACTGACATCGAATGTTATACTTACTATTATGATTACTCACGGAAAATCCCATATACATGATCGCCAGCATTGAAAGCGGGATTCTCGGAACGAACGACGACGCACACACCATAATTTCGAAGCCTAAGAAAGCATGATACATTATACTCAGAGCGTAACGCGGCGAAAAAGAAGACACGTACGGCTGTCCGAGTTGAAATGCAGGCTAACCACAAGACCACGAGTTATCAGAGAATCGACTCTGCATACGTTTTGCGATTTAGAACGATAACTCACGCTATAGGACTTGATGGTTGGGTCTCTCATAAGGCCTCTCATGTAGGGATCTATCGATAAGACCAATGTTTTCAGGAGGATACCTCCGCGCAAGGGTACGTTCTCGAGGTCGACTGTTTGGCTTGCATCGTACACCACTGTGCGACCAGGAATAGGGTAATCTGTCCTGACGGTGAGCATATATGCCCCAAACTTGGCTTGCTGACCCACCCGTCGGGATGTCGTTAAAGGTTAGGCGAGCATTCGTGGTGGGTGCCATTGTCTTGGTATGAACTTAGAAGTTATGGGGGGCGATGAGGGTTTTGATTTATATCCTCGGCTACACTGACCCGTATGTCCGACATGTTCTCAAACTTCCCTGTCGGTGGTCACTAGAATAGTTTTCATGGGACGCATCTGCCCATATTCGTTTTGGCTCACCGAGCTACGTGTGCAACAACAGGGGTTACGATTGCTCCGGACTCCGAGTTACAGAAACCGGTACTTCAGCACTACTTTCAAGGGTATAAGGGAAACTTCAAAGAGGACATATATGGTGGAACATCTGCACATATATTCCCACCGCAAATATTTCGTCTGATCGCAGTTTATTATCACCCGCCGTGCTGCGCTTCGAGCAATTCACAACCGCACACACGCTTTTTTTTTCATCTGATTGCACCCACCATGCCATGGAAGTTCTAGGTAGGACTTGAGCCAACCCAGAACTAGGCCTTCATGCAAGAGCTTAGCCAATGCTGACACTGTGAGCTTCTCTCAGAGCTCGACATTGTTCAGGTCGCTATAGATAGATGGGCTGTGGGTATCTCTCCCTGCAGTTTCCCTTTCTTCTCTCTCCCTCACTATCGTGTGCCATCTCAGATGCTCTCTCTTTCACTTTATCACACCCACCCACCCTTTGTGCCTGTCCTTGTGCCTGCCTCTTGTCTTCTGGTGGGCCCTTTTTTTGTGCAATTCAACCTTCCAAAGTGCTCAGAAGGTCAGGTCCCCCAGTTCTCACTGATCCTTTCTCTTTTCTCAGGTTTCCTTGCCCAGTCACATGACTTCAGTTTTTGACTCTGATTGGTTGCCACCTGATCACATGACCTGATATTTTGTAGGCAACAACCCAGCACACACCTGCAAAATCTAACATCTAGATTTTTTGTGCTTTTTTCTGTGTCATCTCCTTGTTTGCACTTGTCTGTTGTACCTAGCACAATCTAAGTTCTCATTCATTACTTTCATAGCATAGTGTATCCAAGCAACACTACTCATTCTCCTCATCTCATCTCACTGAGCAACCACCTCATGAAGGATGGCCCTCACCCTCTTGCTTCCTAGCCCTTCTGTCTTTTCCTCATTGCCCTCCCTTGATGCTGCCCTCACCTTCATGCACTCACCCTCAACAAATAAGCATGCATAGTATAGCTATATGACAGACCCTTGGGTAAACCTGTGGCAGGTCTGTACCCTAGTGGGGTGTGGGAGTACAGGTTTACCCCTGCAGTTCACTATATACGGTTGGTGTAACTTTGACTACATACATGTGATGTGTATTATAATATTCTTTCTACTCATATTGCAAGAAATTGTGTGGTTGTGAATTGCATGAAGCACAGCACAGTGGGTGATAATAAACTGCAATCAGACGAAATATTTGAGGTGGGAATATATGTGCAGATGTTCCGTCATAATGTTCCGCCATATCGCAGGGCATGGCATTCTCGATGATCAGTACCTTCTTGAGTATGGTCATTTTCCTCGAGGCAAGGCCTGTGGTGTTGGGAAAGATAAGTGATGTCCATCGGGATCACGGTGATGCTGGTGGTGGTTTTCAGAGGCAAAATCGTGGATACGAGCCAGCCAAAGATCGGACTACGCAGTTTCAGACCAAATGACCTTCTCTGGAGGAGATCAACGGGTTATCTGCAGACGAGGGTGCCGTACACTTCTCAGACGTTCGAAAAAAGGCTTCCTCACAAGGGCAGCTGCTCATGAGAAGAAAGAGGATATATCACATTTGGAGAGTTCCTTGTCGTCACCATCTTCGCAATGATCCCTATACGAGTCGCATCATGGCGAAATACATGTGTCAAATACCAGCAACAGAATGACACAATATACTAGTCCAAGACGGCATATTTTTTCAAGTGTTCTGGTATAACGTCGTACAATTCCTTGGACCGCAACCATTGCTTGGAGAAGAGCCGGCTCTGGTAACGGTATGCGCCGTCGCACAAGACGGTGACGACGGTCGATCCTGACGATCATCCCCGTGTTAGTCATGTCTCTGAAGAGAAGTCATCGAACGTACCCTTGTCGACTTTTTGGGCAAGCTCCACGGCGGCAACGACGTTCAGAGCCGAGCTTGCGCCAAGGTATAAACCTTCAGTGTCCAAAAGTTGGTACAACATCACTATCGACTTTTCATCCGAAATCGTGAGCGATCCGTCCACGTCATTGATAAAGGTCGCCAAATTGTCCGTGACACGGCCCTGACCAATGCCTGCAGAATCACAGGCTTCAGCATGACGACTCCGACACTCGTCAATGGGGGACAGGCGGACCTTCAGTGATTGAGCTGCCCGTGCGCTCGACGAGTTTCCCACCGCTCGACACGTAGGCATGCAAAATGCTCCCTGGAGGATCCGCAAGCCACACTTGGGTCTTCCCATCGCTCTTCTCCTTCAGATACTTTCCCACACCAGCTAGCGTCCCACCGGTACCTGTTGCACACACGAACGCATCGATTGTACCTTGCGTTTGCGCCCAAATCTCAGGACCGGTCGTGAGATAGTGTGCGTGAGCGTTCGAGGTATTGTCAAACTGGTCAGTCCATATCGCGTTCTCCAATTTATCAGCATACGCTCGAGCCTGGTGGTTGTAGTTCTGTGGGTTCTCAAAAGGGACCGCGGGAACGGGGTATACCTCTGCGCCGAGCATGCGCAAGAGGTCAATCTTCTCTTGACTCTAATAGATGACGGTTGATAGCGTCAATGTGCACGTCCTAGTGATGGACGCGAGTCACAGGCTCACCTGAGTGTTGGGCATGAATATCACGCATTTGTAGCCCCTGGCTCGACACACATGAGCCAAACCAATGCCAGTGTTCCCAGCGGTTCCTTCGACGATCGTTCCACCGGGTCGTATGCTGAAGCATCGGATACACATACACCCATCAGTCCCTCCGATCCTTGCGAACTAAAAGTTGGGCATACGCTCACCGGCCCTTTTCCTCTGCATCCAGAACGATGCCAACAGCGGCACGGTCCTTGATGCTCCCGCCAGGATTCTGAAAATCCGCCTTGCCGAGTATGTTACATCCAGTCTGTTCAGATATTGATTTAAGATATATCTGTGTGTGAAGTCTCGTCAGAGTACTTTGATGATGCCCCGACAGTATTAGTCTCACTAGAGGTGTGTTTCCCACGGCATCGGTGAAGCCTTGGACAGCGGACCCGAACCCCCTCCTGCCGACCTGAAGCTCATGTGAGTGAGCGAGTCTGCTTGCGCGAAGGAACGAGAGCATTGGGATGGTTGTTGGACGTCAAGGACGGATCTATGCGGGCAGGAGCGAGTGCGAGGTTAGTCACAACTTCCCAGGTGCCTGCTCCTTATCCAATAGCAGGTTGATGACTCGCATAGTAGACGATAGACTCTAAATGATGATGTCCACGATATTTAACGTCATGTGTCACAAATTCACGAGGGAGATCATTAAATGACTGGGAGAAGAATAGCCAACATCGAGATGGAAGAAATAAAACTACGGCTGAGGAAAGTGGTGTACCAGAATTTTGATGAAACAATCAAATAGGGAAGAGCGTCCTCGCTGCACATGGTGAACTGCGCAAGACAAATGATGAAATCTGTGTATGGAAGGACATGACGAGAATCAGATAGTCTGTCGTGCGTGCAAGAAACGGGTCGTCGCAGGCCGTGAGAGAAATAGCATAACATGGGTATCGACGAGACTGAGAGACAGAATTAAGACTTCTATAAACTAGATGAGAAGACGAGCAACACGAAGAAAGACATTAGACGTGCATGTTCATGGTTGACGCTTCTTCACGTTCTGATTCAACCATTGAAGTCCCTCGAAAAGACCTTCACCCGTCGTTGCGCAACTATCGCCACCCCACTCCGATCAGGCACGCGCAAGAAAAAAAAACGACAGAAAGCTTACCTGGGGTGAACATACCACGAGCGGTCGCGCATACGGTGCAGACCCAACTTCTCGGTGACCTCGGCAGGTGACATGGCTAGAGAGGAATGAGGAATGTGGATATCGGATCAGGGATCGGTCACGCACCTCCGGGAAGATCCTGCTTGTTAGCAAACACGAGCAATAAGCATTCCTTCATCTCTCTGTCGCTGAGTATGCGGTGGAGTTCTTGCTTTGCTTCATCAATTCTCTGCCGGTCTTGACTGTCGACGACGAAAACGAGACCCTGGGTGCCGGTGTAATAGTGTCTCCACAATGGACGGATCTTGTCTTGACCTCCAACGTCCCAAACGTTGAACTTGACGTTCTTGTATGTGACCGTCTCGACATTGAAACCAACTGGGCCATGGTGTGAGTAAGGCGGATGGAGAAACGGAAGAGGACTGACCGGTTGGGATCGTCGTCACGGACTGGTTCAACTTGAGTTTGTATAGAATGGCTAAGTGGCAGCAAGTCAGTAAGCGGATGGGGACTTGAAGGGGCGACATACTCGTCTTGCCGGCAGCATCAAGGCCAAGCATGAGGAGCCGCATTTCCTTGTTACCAAACAGGCGACCTGGAAGGGCGATGAGCAAGGAGTGGAAAGGAGCGGAATATCGAGCTCACCGAGGGTTTTTGACAAGTTGGCACCCATGGTAGAAAGAGAAAGAAGAGAGAGATGTGTGGTGGAGTAAAGAGCGACGAAGGCGAGGATAATGCCACAAGCAACTTGGCTGGAAACGGGATTGGTGTGAGAATTCAACAAAGTCGTCGAAGACATACACCCTCCTGGGACCCCAGTCACCCATCATACTACTACTATCGCGTATTATCCTCAACCTGGCTCTGGCTAAACACCTTCAACCATCCATCTCCCATGTCCGTCCGCAACGCCTCAATCCGTGCCCGGTACAGCTCCGCCTCCCTCATTCCACCGTCCCCGCCCGCACCCACAGAGCTGTCAGGTGGCTCAAACACCAAATACGATCGTCCGTCTGCCGAAAGCGGGCTCGATCTCTGCGGCGATGTAGACGGCGAGCGCGGCGTCGCCAATGCAGCAACAGATGGCAACGCCATCGACCGAGAGCCCGGCGAAAACACATGCTGCTCTCCGCCGTTCAGATCGACAATACGTTTCGCTTTGCGTTTCTTCGGTCTGCCTGAAATAGTAACCGACGTCTGTGAGCCCGCTGACGGCGACACTGGCAGTACCGTCTCGGGTGCCGTCACAGCCTCCGTTGCCATGCCATGGTTTCCCTTCGACTTCGCTAGCCCGATCGGAACGATAGGAGGGGATGCTGGTGTTGGTATGTCTTTCGCAGAATTCGTCTGCTCCTGCGCAACGGGCGTAAGCCCCCTCCTCTCGTAGAACGTCGGCGCACTGCCATCCAAAGAGATGGTTTTCCCCTCTTTGTGAAAGAAGTCGAGGCATGCAATGCGGTAGTTGTCCTCTATATCCGTCAGCGGGTTTCCCTCTATCCACACCTCCCCGATGTTTGGGAGTGTCGCAAGACGACCAACCTCGGCACTCTCATCAATGTGATTGAAGCGGAGGTCTACCCGCTCAAGCGCCATGAGGCGTTCGAGACCGCAGATGGACTCAAGACGATTACCGGAAAGATTCAAGCAGAGAACCTGTCCGAGGTGGGTATAGATTCCCAGAACAGAATCGATCATATTGTCAGAGAGATTGAGCGAAACAAGATTATGAAGGACCGAGAGGCCATGCGGCACAGAGACAAGCAGATTTGAAGATAGATCAAGGTGCGTCATGGAAACGAGGTATGGGAATGTGTCTGCTGGCAAGAACGTGAGGGCATTGTCTGTGAGGGACAGGTGTTTAAGGAGCCCCCATTTGTAAGGAGAGAGGGCCGAAGAGGTGCAAGGCAGTACGGGATGATCTCGGATAGCTGCCGCTTCCTCATCGCCCTCGGGAACGGAGGCAGGCAGTGGTGTATTCTGCCAAGAGCGTTGTCTGCGAGGGATCTGTCTCGACCTCTGGTCCTTGAGTGATCCGTCCCTGCGCGCCTGGTCGTCAAGTACTGCTCCGATAAATATGTCGGCAACGTCCTCAAGTCCACTCCGCTTGATAGTCAAGCTACGAAGGGATTCCGCGAGCCTATCCCAACCAAGCAATGCGCGGGGATCAATATCGACGGTCTCGAGCGAGCGGAGGTTCTTGAATGCGTCAAGCGGGAGGGCACTCCGGTTCGGAGGATCGTCTTTAAGTTCGAAAATAACTTTGGGTCCAGGTGCCTTGAGTAGAAGAACAGGGATCTTGGTGAAGCTACTATAAATGTATCTAAGTTCAGCATCGATGCTCTGCTGCTCAGGTCTGCCCCACCAGCCGGTGCCCATAGAGAGACCGGAGACGGCGGATAGTGAGGAACGGAAAGAGGAAAGAGAAAGGGTTTCGGATTTGTCGAGGGCTGAGCCAATGTCGATGTGTGTATAATGCATTGGCTTGGAGGGGTTCTCGACGGTTACGTCGAGGGAGCCGACATCGATGCCGAGAGACTCGATGCGCATGAGGACGTAAAAGAGACGGTGGGTGTCAATGGCAAAAGTTACAGGGCGGGGTGAAGGTGGTTCGTGGACGCTGGTGGGCATGAACCAGCCAACAGGGTTGAAGGCGGAGGGCTGAGGGGTAGTGGTACGGTGACCGCGACGACGTTGGAAACCGGCCTCTGCAAGACCCTTCTCGTTTAGTCTGATAAACGCAGCAATTCTGCGTAGATACTCGTCGCCGTGGATTGGCTCCATCGCGCGAGTCGTCGTCGTCGTCGTCACTGTCGGTGTCGTCGTCGAGCTCGTTCGCCGCGCCGCTCCTGCCCCTCTACCGCATGCCGACCAGTACCCTCGACACCCCTGTCTTGTGTGACGTGACAGTTGTGACTATGATTACACATACTGTCACGTACGATTGGTGTTACGCGTTTGCTCCTGGTCCATAATGAAGATAACAATAAAAACAGTGCAGCAAAAGGTCTTCCAGGTGTGTACGACCAGCCGAGTCCGATGTCGTGTCCCAAAACGCTCTTAGATCGACGCCGATGGTGAAGACACCATTGGAACACTCAAGGAAAAGATCTTCCAAGCCCATAACCACCCCGTCGAGGATCAAAAGCTGATCTATGCTGGTATGTATGCTCATCTCTGTTGATCCCTGTGTCACTTATCCGACTGGCGATCAGGTAGAATACTCCCTGATTCCAAGACTGTGGCATCATGCGAGATCAAGGAAAAGGACTTTTTGGTCCTCATGGTAGCAAAGGTATCGATGACCCCATTGTCAGTGCAATCGATCTCACCTCCTTTTAAATCCTAGCCTAAACCAAATTTTACCATGCCTGACACCACTTCATCTACATCTGCTGTACTCGCCGTTCCACCCCCACCTGCACGACCTGCTGTACCAACAGCACCCGAAGTTGCTCCGCCCCCTGCGCCCGTATCTGCGCCTGCTTCTGCCGCCCAGACAACACTCGTCACGGACAACTTTCTCGCTGGAGATGCACTCCAAAGTTCGATACAGAACATCATGCTGATGGGTTTTGAGCGTGACCAAGTTGTACGCGCCCTGAGGGCGAGTTTCAACAATGCCGACCGTGCTGTTGAATACTTGCTCAACGTGAGTGGCTGTATGTACAGACAGGCCTGAATCTCAATCGTGTGGCAACAGGGTATTCCTCAGCATCTTAATCTTGAGCAGGAACCTGCGCTGTCTAACGCCCCAGCTCAACAGGCCCCTCTTCCTCCCCCTGCCACTGCAGCAGCAGCAGCAACAGGTCAGCCTCAAAACCTGTTTCAGGTATGCCCGCAGCCTCTTGGTTTGCGTTTTTTTTTCATCACCTTTTCTTGTTTCAGCTCGCGCAGCAACGGCAACAGCAACAGCAGGGAGGCGGTGGGCTCGGTGCAGGTGCTGGCCCGGGTGGAGGTGTGGGTGGTCCAGACCTGTCAGCACTCCGAGACAACAATCAGATCGCCCAATTAAGGGAGCTGGTGTCGCAGAACCCTACGCTCATTCAGCCACTTATCCAGCAGCTTGCTGCAGGGAATCCTCAACTTGCGCAAATACTTTCAGCAAATCCAGAGGCGCTATTAAATATGTTCGAAGAGAGTGGCGAAGGGAGCGAGGATGCAGGAGAGGGACTTCCGGGGGTGCAAGTTGTGAACGTTACGCCGGAGGAACAAGCAGCCATTGAGCGGGTGAGTTGGGAGACATGGAAAAAAAAAGGACGAATGCTGATGCGGCGATGCAGCTTCAAGCGCTCGGATTCTCTCGGCAGGCGGCGATTCAGGCATATTTTGCATGCGACAAGAACGAGGAGCTAGCAGCAAATTATTTGTTCGAGATGGGGGAGGAGTGAGAAGGAGATGTAATATTGTCGTGTACATTTTTTTTGTGAATGTCGAGCACCATCACCGCAACCACATTGTTTGCACGTTGGACGGCCGCGTGTGAAGACAAGATCACGTACAAAAACTTGACCACCTCTTCACGTCCTCCGCCTCTCCTCCTCCATCCACCCCATCCCCTTTTCTTTCCCCCTCCTCTCCCATACCCACAAATACCCCACACAACACCCCGCAACACCCCCTGCAGCCTCGCTCGTCTTCTCTTCCTTTTCTTCCACTTTTTTCTCCTCGTTTTCGACGTCGGCACACCCCATGGCAACTCCTCAAGCCTCTTCGTCTCCCTCGGAAGATTTGGTGACCGAGAAGCGCAACGATGCTTCCGTCTCTCTGCCTCAGACATCCGTAAACGGGAACGGGGCACCCCACGTCGAACCCGGTGCGCAGGTGCACGACCTCACGCCTACCTCATCCACCGAAGTAGACAAGGACAACACACAGAACCCGTCCATCACCGTCTCTACCTTCGTTTCCCCAGACGAGCGTGACAGCACGCGCCATGCAGAGAAAGACAGGGACAAGAGTTCTCTTGCCGCCACCTCCACCACTCAACCGAATACCACCCCAACTGGATCTTCCGCCACAACATCCAGCAACACCAGTCGCAGGTTCTCCCGCAAGTCAAAGGCCCCCAAGCCTCCCACTTCCACAGGCACTGTCCCTGACAAAAGCCCTCCTGTACGTGCTCCCTCGAAAGAGGTGAACAAGTCCAAGGGTGGCTCACAACATTCCCCCAAGAAGGCTTCTTTTATTTCAAAACTTGTCCGCAAACTTGTACCATGTGTCGCACCCAGCGACCGGGCCCATGCCGTCGACATCGACGTCACCGATATAACACATCCTCATCAAGGTTCGAGCACCAGCAATCCGGCAGATCCCCCAGTACCAAATGAGAAACAGCGGTCTGAGGGTGAGTCCCAGGAGAAGGAACGGGAAAAGGTTGCTCTGCCACCTATTTCGGTTCCCAAGGACCCATCCCCAACAACCAACCAGAATGTTGAAGTCGTCGTCCCTCCAACGCCAACCAAAGTGTTGTTACCCATCTCAGAAACCGAGGGTCTCACAAGTGGTGCAGTACAGCCACCTGGCTCAACTGGCTCGGATATTTTCTCCCCACAACCCATCCCGCGTTCAGATACATCACACGCGTCTTCGGCTGGCGCGCAACCTCATGCCGGGGACATCTCACATTCAACGACAACCGATTCCGATGGTAGCTTTACAGACGAAGAGGGTCGTGGCGAGAGCGAAGAACCAGAACCAGAGGAAGGAGAGCCCATGGAAGAGGACGACGAAGATGCCCTCATAATGAATGGGGGAGCTGGCATCCCAATTGGATCAGTAGGTGTTACCCCGACTGCTTGTCCTATATCTAGTTGACCCTCCATTTAGGACGGTACACCACGGCCGCTCCTGCCCCCGATTGCACCCCAGCACGCGGGACGCAAATGTCTCGTTTTGGACTTGGACGAAACTCTTGTTCACAGCAGCTTCAAGGTATAAACACCAATTTCGTTCATTTCACTCTCGGCTCAGCCTCTGTCTTGTAGTCCATACAACATGCAGATTACGTCGTGCCAGTGGAGATCGAATATCATTGGCATAACGTGTACGTCATAAAGCGGCCAGGTGTCGACAACTTTTTGAAGAAGATGGGTGAGATATACGAGGTGGTGGTGTTTACCGCCAGCCTAAGCAAGGTTGGTTTTGTTTTTCGGCTCGCGAGTTCGACAAGTCGACCCAATCATCGTTTAGTACGCAGACCCGGTCTTGGACAAACTCGACATCCACCATGTCGTCTCTCACCGTTTATTTCGTGAAAGTTGTTACAACCACAAGGGTAATTATGTCAAGGTACGCACTATCGTCAATGACTGCGGGTGTATCTCAAGTTCTCTACAGGACCTTTCGCAATTAGGACGCCCTATCGCCGATACCATCATCCTGGATAATTCCCCGGCGTCATATATCTTCCACCCTAATAATGCAGTTCCTGTCTCTTCGTGGTTTAATGATCCCCACGACACTGAACTCACGGACCTGTGTCCCTTCCTCACTGATCTTGGTGAGGTCAGGGATGTGCGAGGTGTCCTTGACGGCGGACTTTGAGCACTGGCCGTGCGGAATGGTGCGTACTGGAGAGGACTAGGAGGCGAACCCGGAGCAGTCTGCTTGCGAACACGCAATTTACTGTGTTGTAATGCACTGTTCCGCTTGTTTTCGTGATAAGAGAAATACCAGGGCTCTGCACCTATCCCGATGCCAAGCATCTCAAGCAATGTCAACGCAGCTACTCGTCGCTCTATCCTATCCTATCCTCTCCGTTACCGCGCCATCCTCTGTCGACCAGGGTGTACATCTTGTACAACAAATTTTCGCGCATCCACCTCCTGCAATCAGCTCCATTCTCAATTATACCCATTACACTCATGCGTCGATAATTCTTAACGTTCTGTATCCATCCTGCTCACATACGCACCATACCCTCACGCACTTGCGGTTGTCCATTTGGGTATCCACGACGTGGAGTATCTGCGTGGCTTTCCTCACTCTTCGACATCACACATTCCGTTCTCTTCCTTGATGCAGGTATACAAGAAACTCCACATTACACCTTTATGACATGCATTATGGACTACTCGCATACTGTCCTGGTTGGTGCGAACATTGCTCGGCGAGCACCACTGTCGACTGATCCGACATGTATCACTGGCAGGACTTTCAGAGAAGCTTCTTATTGCGTGACCTTTAATTTATTTTCCCCCCCACATCCGCGTCCCCTTGATTTACTGCGAGACTGCTATGCCAGGGCATATGCGGCCTTTTACATTTCCCCTACATTTCATTACTGCTCTTCTTCCTTTGATTTTATGTCTTGACACTCTTGTTTCGGTACCGTTCCCCTCCCCATTTTGTTTGCATGACCGTTACGACCTTTTACGATGTTACATACGATGAAATGATGCACATATTTGAACCTCTCTCGACGCGACTGATTTCGATCATGTGATGTTTTGTGTCGCGTTTGTTTGGCCGTATTTGGTTTTAGTCCCGTACTGCTACCGTTTACAATATTCGCCTGTACCCATACAACGACGACATGCTATTTAACAAAGGTCCACGATTGAACTCTGAGAAAGGCAAGTAATGTATGGTGAAACAATCCCTTTGATTAATCAAAGGTTTGTAGTAGCTTCCGACAAAGCCTCAGGTACAATGAATCTCATAAATCAAAAGCTTTTCTGACTTGAACACAGCACCCAGTACACACAGTACGACCGCGCGACCTGCCTCACGAAACTCTAAACCGCCAACGATTACCGGAAAACACGCAGGGGACAACCGCTATGCGGTTCTCTTGAGACGAATCCAAGATCTGGAAAGAGTCCATGCAGACGACAAGAAAAACGTACGCCATCCGCTTTGATGCGCACATGCAACATCCAATTTCTTGACCGTGTCTTTTTTTATAGCACCAAGTCGAACTCGACCGCCACAAGTCTGAACTCGCTCGTTTGACAAGGACGAACACGGAACAATCCGAGAAGCTAGACAGGTTGAGGAAACAAAACGATGCGTACGAGCTACGCGTCCAGGAGTTAAAAAAGACGAGTTCTACTGAGCAGACCGAGATCAGGGAGCTTCGTACCAAGCTGTGCATGTGTGAACACGAGCGCAGTCAGCTTGCGAAGCGAGAAGTCGAGAATGGGGATACCAAGAGGGTGCTCTCGAGTGTGGAGGCGAAGCGGAGCGAGGAAGTCAAGGAACGTGATCGGAAAGTGGCGGAGTTGGAGAAGAGGCTGGCAGCGGAGATGAAGAAGCGAGAGATGATCGAGTCTTGTTTTGACGATTTCAAGAAGGGAGCGAATGAAGAAGCCGCGAAACTATGGGCCGATTCCACGAGGTTGCAGCAGCAACTCGACGTTGCGTGCGAGGATGGTGAAGAGGCCCGACGAGCCGCGGAAACGGCCTGGGATGAGGCACAGGATCGAGAGGAGGAACTTTTAATTCAGCTGGAACAGTGCAGGACGGCCCTCAGTCGCGTGGCAAAAGAATATGCGCGGCTGGCATCCACGACGGTAACCGCCAAGGCGCATGCCACCCTCAAGGAGGAACATCTTGCACTGCAATCTCGCTCATTACGTTTGGAGCGGAAGCTTGCCAACTCGGAGGATCAAGTAATAGAGCTAGCACACCTCATACATCAGACCAAGGAGGAGAACATACTCCTCTTTGAACAGCTACGAAATACTGAAGAAGAGGTTACTTTCTATTCTCGACTACTCGAGGAGAATGCTCTCGATCAAACCCGCGGCCGCGCCGACGATATCTCTAGCTTGGAAAACGAGCTTGTAGCTGTTTGTCTCGACATTGTACAAGGCCATGCTCTAGCAACCCTTGTCGAGTACCATGGTGCAGCCCATAATTTCTACCGTGATCTAGCGGTTGAAATGCGGTTGCAAGTTGATGTTTTGGAGAACACCATTCATCAAGAACAATCTACAAACCGCGCTTTGGCAGAGGAAGTAGCTAGTCATGTTGCACTCCGCGAAGCATCCAGCGTCGAGCTTCAAAGACTCCAAACGGAGTTAGCGGAGGCAAACCGCAATCTCGCCAACGAACAGGTCTCACTAGCAGAGATTTGCCAATCTCGAGATGTCCTACAGGACAGGATTAATGTGCTGGAGAAACAACTCGGCGAACATATATCTCAGCACAAGGGGGTCTTGCAGAAGGAACGAGATATAGCCCAAAAACTTTCTATGCAACTTTCAATGAGCAAGACGGCCGAAGAAACGCTCAAGGCAGAGATGGAGCAGTGCGTCCGCATTTCGATTGACTGTCATCCATTACTTATTGTATCCACAGTTTGAACGTCGAACTCGCCGACGCTTCCCGATTCCGAGACGCATACTACAAGTTATTGAATCAGACGGAAGGACTTTTGGCACGTAACGACTTGGCGGAGGAGGAAGCCGAACGTCTCAGTCGATTCAACGCAGAGATACTCGGGCATCACAATCCAGCTCAAAGGATAGTCTACGTGGACCGGATACGGAGGGAGCTGGCAGATACGAAGCAGGTTCATACGGTTTTCATTCTCCGAGCAATGTTTCTCAACGTGTCTTTGTCGGTTTACAGCAATTGCTTGTGTGCACGTGCGAACGGGATACGTTGGCATCGTCAAACGATGATCTGCGTCACGAACTCGAGTTGTACAAGTCGTCGGTGGTGCCGATGGACAGCAAGCCACGTTCGCTGTTCATTCGGGTCTCCCGACCACCTCTGACTAACCAGAGCCTGAACGCGCCTTCTCAAGGTCCAACCAAGCATAGGATATTGGAGCATCTACCTGAACCTGGCGATATGACTTTGGATGAACTAACGTGATATACCTCTTGTGCATGCTTTATTTATCGTGTGAATGTCATCATTGGTTTTGTATCTCGCAACGTCCTTCGCGCAAGTGTAATGAAGACAGGTCCGTTACTTGTATAAGGAGTAGAAATTTTCAAAGTGTCCTGAATTCTATAATACTATCGCAAAAGACTCGTGTACGCCTAAAAGAGCGATAACCGATGCACCTCATGTTCCGTAGGATAACTTTCATAATATTTCCAAGGCTCGTCGTCGTCTCTTAACTCGTGCACGCGAGTGTACCGATTTTTACGTTCCCTCCGCCTCCGCCACCAAAAACTGCAGCACATCGTGCAAACATCAGCCGGAAACCAATGCCAAGGTCATTTCGGACAGAAAAAAGATCACTCACATGAACGCGATCCCTCCTCCGATCAAGAACGCCACGGCCACCGCCCCACCGATGATGGCACCCTTGTCGCGACTCAAGAAGTCCTCAACCTTGTCCAACCCGCCCGGGTCCGGATCCGAATAGACGTAGTTCCTGCCTGGAAGCTCCTTCGCGCTCGGTGGGTTGCTTAGGTCATAGCAGTACTGCGAGAAACACTGCGCACAGATGTCTGATCGCGGCGGTACCGGCGGCGGGAGCCCAAGTCGAGCCCGATCGAGCGCGGCGCATTGTAGACATTGTCCCCAGTTTGGGTCGGGAGAGGTGGTGTTTGGTGTGAAGCCATCGAGGGTGTTTTGGAAAGCCTGATTGATGAGTACGGCGGTTTGAACAGGGGTATAGGAGAATTGGAGGTCTCCGGTACTTGATGTCGATGCACAAGCATGAGTGCAGGAAGGAGGAGCAAACAAGTTGGGGACCTACTTGGACGCGGGGGGGCTTCCGTCCAACGGGGGTGAATTAGGAATGTAGATGATCAAAGGGTATTCTGCGGGTGTTTGAGTTGGATTACACCCAAAGAACGTTGGTCTTTGATTAACTCCCATGGTGACAAAGTCCTGCGCTGACGATGGAATAGGAGGAAATGCCTGATGGGATGAAGAGAGAAAAGAAGATATTCGTTGCGAGGTGGTGAGAAGCGTCGTTCCACTGTCATACATTTAGTCCGCGGGGTCATTCGTACAACGCAATGACTGAGACTGACTTTGGCCATCGATTAGAATCGTCTGAACTTGCGTCCACAGCGACAATGACGTCGACAGCTCTTGCTTTCGTGAATAGAGTCTCAAGGGGTATTCGTTCCAAGTTGGAACCACCGTCCACAAGTGAGAGCCATTGTGAAGAGGCATCCTGAAATATGGCAGGGTTGATACCTTGAAATGCCTTCCATACCATAAGATGTGGTTCTTTGGTCCGCAGCAGAGCTCCTACTCACATTCGGCCAATTGGCGACATTAAAGGAACGTGATCGCACCCTCGACGAAAGTTGTTCATAAAGAAACTGCATCCCAGTGACATCACCATTCTGGTCGTTAAAACCCGTGAAATTGCCATTCGACCCGTCTACAACCTGCCAGGAGAAAAGTCGTGAGCAACACGGATGAGAGAACACAAAGAACTATATACGTTGAAGATGCTCGCACTCGAACCCATCATAAAAGCCACTTGGTCAAACCCGGTCACGCAAGCGGATGCACTAGAGGCAAGTCCATTCACTAGATGCGTGCCAGAGTAAGCGATTGGAGCCATAGCAGACAAATTTGGATCCCAGGACCCGAACTCGAATGGTGTAAACTGCTACCATCAGCCGAACGGACAAATGAAAACGTTGGAGTACTTGCCTCATAGACAACCGAATCCAAAGACACAACCGATGTTGAATTAGATCCCGAGGGTAGTGAATCAGCAGTTATGATAGGGAATGGCATTGATTGATTGGCATAAGAAGGTAAGAGTGGTATCTGTGACCAAAGCTGGCCTGCGCCATGACCAGTATTATTAGTGTAGAAGTTACTCCTAGTGGTTTGATTCAAGAAATGGTACGAGACTGCTCGCCCCCAGAGGTCTGTGATGCTAGTATCGCTACGGTGGGACGTGTCAACATCAGCACATCAAGACGAGAGAAGGACGGACATTGATGTATTGGCCTTTGCCTCGACGCTTGCAAGGATGCTTCCCCAATATTCTTGGTTATTTATGTCGCCCAGATTTAGACTGGATGGTGCAACGAGATCCAGGTCCAACATCCACCCTGATAGACCAGCACCGTCTCCGTACACCAACGTAGACGGACTTGGCCAATCATTCAGCGTCAACGACGCCGCAAGCCAAGATCCACCTACAAGATTTTGGTCAAGAGATTGCACGATAGTGCCCAGGATGTTTGGAAGTACCTGACGAGCCAGCGAGATATGAGGCGACTTGGAGTAGTCCGCCTGTACCCGATGATTTCGCGGTGGTGTTTCTCGCATCCAGCGCTGAGAAGACACCTGCGCCGAACTGTGCTGCGCGATAACCCTCGCCGCCGAGTGCGATACCTATCCTCGGCAAGGACGCGTTGAACAGGGAGAAACTGTACCCGATGGCTGAACCGTTCCCGACCCAAACTGACCATGCGCTGGGAATGACATTCGACTCCCTTGCGGTAATGTACGACGCTTCCTGGGGATTCAACGCCTGAGTTTGTGGGGTAAACGTGCGCACGAGGACACTGTTGGGTGTCTGTGGGCAGGACGCATTGACGGTTGGGGCATAGTCAGCGATAGAACCCTGGGCGACAGCGGACGATATCTGGGTCGCAAACAGCAGGAAGGAGAAAGAAACAATCATGAAGCACGAGACAGCATTATTGTCGCAGGAAGAAATTGGCTGCCGTTTTTCATATGTCGCTGCACCGCGTTTGATCAAACTCAAGGGCTGTGTCGCTCTGGTTTCCAAAGCACCGACATCAAGTAGTATAGTATCGCATCCTCCGCAGTCCGCAGCTTGTGTTCTCTGCACTAGCGTCTGGCTTGATAGCTTGAAAATGCATATTCGCTGTTCCTGACTCAAAGTCTACTGTGTATGCGATGACCATGACAGTCATCGACGCTGAACTGGTGCTAGTGCAGCGCAATTCCGGGTGATCCGACATGGAGGAATAGCGATACCCCACATCGGAAGTGACGCAACGCAAGGTACGCGATGCGCCAGGATGGTGGCAAGTCGTCAGAGACTGTGCCACGACGAGCACAGGCCACATCCGCGAAGAATGACCACGACAGTGACCGGGTCAGAAACGTGAACGTCGCCGGGGGGTCACCGTTTTACACGACGGAACGAGGAGATGACAAAGCTTTGTGGTTACATAAAACGTCCCATCCGCTGCTCTTGTCAGCATTTCCAGCTCTTCGTCTCCTCTCACCATCACGACCTCCCGACTGTGTTTTGAGCAACTTGCAAAAAGACACGCACTCATGAACAAATAAGACATGTCTAACACCGCAGAGTACGTTGTGGTCACTACTACAAGTCTCGGGTTCGGAAAAAGGGAGGGACAATTTCGGTGCGTGGTCCGGTTCGGGTTGCTATTGAAGAGATGAACAAATACGAACGGGCAGATGCGGAAACAACAATGCGTGACCCTGCGCCGCACCAGGGCTGCTTCTGTTACTCTTTGAGCGTCTCCAGTTTTTCCCCTTCTGGCCTGCCTTCCTGCGCCTGTTGTGATGGCTGCGGCGGTGCGCCGGCCAATATTTGGCCTGGGGCCAACGAGCCACTCAGCTGAGCTTGGCCGCTAAGAGCAGCGCGGAGAGCGGCATTCTCGATGCGGAGTTGATCGACGAGCGCTCTGCATTCTTCCCATCGCCGATTTGCTTCGTCGGCAGATGCCAATGCGGCGTCGAGAAGTTGGGAACGAGACTCGAGGGCCTTGACACGTCTAGGGCGAAGAGGTGAGTGTGAGCAGACTGACGAAGCGACAAGAGAAACCGGATCGTACTGGTCTCTGCGCTCTCTGAAGGCCCTCTGGGCTTTCCTGTTCTGCTCGGCGCGCTTGCTCTGGCTGAGCTGGCGACCAACGGACTTTTGGGGCTCCTGTGACGAATCGGGGCTCTGGCCGTTGAGTCCCTGCTGAGAGGGGTCACCCTGTGGTGGCAAGGGTGGTGGATGTGCATATTCAGGAGGTGCGTACTGATACATTGGGGGATGGCCCATGCCGGGGGGGATGAGTGCATGCGGAGGGGGAAGCATCTGGCCGAGATGAATGCCTGGGGGAGGGGGATGCTGCTGTTGGGGCTGAGGGTGAGGGGGCTGGGTTAGAGCGGGTGCGGATGACGGGGGTGTTTTGCGCTTGCGGGAATGACGGGTGGTCGCTGGGGGCTGCTGCTGTGCGGGTTGGGACGAAGACGGGGTTGGTTTCGCGGGTTGTGGATCATCGCGCAGACGCATGACGGGAGTTGCGTGGGAGGTGAGTGCATCCGATGGCTGTTGCTGCTGCTGCTGTTGGTACTGGAGCATGTCGGGGGAGAGGATGACAATGATCGACTCGCGTTTGGGGAGGGGCGCGAGTATTAGTAAGAAAAAACGGGGACGACAGCAAGTTGTTGTCTCTTGTTTGTAGCACCGCCTTGCCAATATTACATAATTCCCGCTCTTCAGTCGCTTTCGCCATGTATTTGCTCGCGTTCAACGTCGTCGCCGCGCTCGGTTGGGCCGTCGTCCTCGTCGCCACCCTCATCGGCCTCGCCACCAACCCCGCGACTTATCATTCCTCTCCCAACGCGTTGTCGACTCACATCGCCGCCTTCCTGCTCCCCTACGTACCCCCCACCTACCAGCACTCTTGGTCCGTGCTTGCCCCCGTCCAGTCCCTCGCCGCACTCGAGGTCCTCCATGTCCTCCTCGGTCTCGTCAGGTCTCCTCTCCCTACCACCCTCATGCAGGTCTCTTCCCGTCTGATCCTCATCTGGGCCGTCGTCGCCCGCTTCTCCTCCACCCATGCGAGCCCCATCTACACCACCATGGTCTTGGCTTGGTCCCTCACCGAGGTACCCCGCTACTCCTACTACGCCCTCGGTCTTCTTGGTTTCCACCCCCCTCCTTGGCTCACCTGGCTGCGCTACTCCACTTTTTATATCCTCTACCCTCTTGGCGCAGGTAGTGAGGCTCTCCTCGCCCTCAGTACCATCTCAGAGTGGCAGCATGGCCTCCACACCAACTGGGCTCTCGAGGATTGGCTCAAAGCCGCAATGGTCTTGATCTGGATTCCTGGTACTTCTCATCACCTCTCCCCTACCCCTCGCTAATATCTTTCTTAGGCCTCTATGTCATGTATACCCACATGATTCGTACCCGCCGCAAGGTCCTTGGTCCACAAAGGGCTCAAAAACTCGGCTCAAAGCCACAGGATAGAGCAAAAGCAAACTGATAACAATTTCTCACTCACGACCTTTACCTAATTCATTTGTCTTTCCGTGACGAGCTGTACTGTCCTTCTCTAATACACTTTTTTCCACCGTTGGTCAGAATTAAAACTTGCCCGATACTGCCCAATTCAGGTGACCATACCCGCTCGGATCGTAATCCGTCGGTCTCAGACACAATCGCTGATCATTCATAACGCGCGTATTCTGTTTTCTTGAGTGCCTCACCTCCCGTGTCTCTCACAACGATGCTTCTTCGCATAGCGCTCTTCATGCTCTGGTTAACTACTAACTCTCTTAGTACGCCACTACACAAGGGTCGTCACCACCCAAAGTATATCAATCGGGCATCTCACAAATTTCTGACTAAACGCTCCCCATCCCTCCCTCCCCTCGACAGACACGCTGCAGTGTGTATGCTCCCTCCATCGCTTTCGAACTCGCTGACAAAGAGCGACGTAGCTCGCTGCGCAAGCTGCCGCCCTGCGGAAATTCCGAAATGCCCCAGCCATACTGGCAGCTCAGGGTACATCTCCTGGCTACGCCATTCCCTTATCGCTGCAAGACACCTACGATCGCGCATCCGACTACGCGACCAACATTACCTTCCTTAGTTTTCAACCCAAGTCATTTGCAAACCCACCTTCTTATTCCTCTTCCGCAATTAGAGTAGCCGACGCTGGAACTCTCGGGAGCGAAAATAGCACTGTCACCACTCCCCTCACTGACGAAACCGACGATGGCGATGATCTCGAGTATTACGGCTCTTTGATCTTTGGGAGCCCGGCGCAGATGCTGCAGGTCGACTTTGATACGGGTTCCACTGGTGGGCCTTCCCTTCTTTCAGTAAAGGACTCCATCAACTCGTTGGCATAGACCTCTGGGTTCCCGCCAACTGCAGTAATTGTGGTCAACTTAGACAGTTCCAGGCGAACGCTAGTAGCACATTTCGCAATACAAGTCAGCCATTCTCCATCGCATACGTGAGTTTGATTCGTCTCATGCCTTGCTTGACTCTGCAACGTTCGATAGGGAATGGGCCAGGTGAATGGGACATTCGTTACGGACACGGTCAAAATAGGGCCCCTCGAGGTATACAACCAGACTTTTGGCGCAGCCTCTTCTGTTTCCGATAACTTTGTCGACTCGCCAAGCGATGGAATTGTTGGCCTGGCGTTTCCCGCGCTCGCACATTCGAGTAATCCAACGTTTCTTCAGAACCTATTTCCGCTTCTAGCGGCACCCCTTTTCAGTTTCTACTTGGCTCGGACGCAAGCTCGTGGCTCCGAGGTGAGCTGATCACTTTGTCGTGACTGATGCGTGCCTCGGGGTTCGATGGTTGCCGCTAGGTCTGTTTTGGATGTATCGATGCGTCGAAAGCCCGTGGGACGACCATTTCCTGGGTACCGGTAGCTTCACAGGTGTCACTGTCGTTTGGTTTCCCCCGTCGCACCTACTGATATATGCATCACCCAGAATTGGTGGACAGTTAGCATGAGCGGTATTTGGGTAAACAACGTGTTTGTTTCTGCTAGTTACTACGCCGTACGTCCACCTTGACAACAGCGTTTCATTTTACCAATCCTTCCACATCAAGATCGTTGACACAGGCACTTCTTTCATCTACCTCCCCTCCGACGTCGTCACTAACATATACAGACTGGTGAGCCCTCCAGCTCTTTGCCGTCAACGACACCGACGCTGCTTACACGTCCCCGCTCTCGCCACTCACAGATCCCCGGATCCGAGCCTGCCCCGTATTACGGCGACGGCTTCTACGCCTACCCGTGCAATAGCGTAATCGCAGTGTCGTTCGTGCTCGATTCGACAAAGTTGACGTTGGATCCGCGCGATATGAACCTTGGAGGGTACATGGATGATTCCACGGGCAGGTACAGTGGTGTTTTCTCTGTCACGTTTTCGAGCGAAATCGTTTCTTCTTTCTTTTCTTAGCAAATGTATCGGAGCGATCGTCAGCGGAGGGCCATCCTTTGATCTCGTCATTCTCGGTGGGTCGTTGCACATCTTTATTTTTGGATTCTCAGAGAGCTCATGTGTGCGCTTTTGCACTCTAGGCGACTCGTTCTTAAAGTCGTGTAAGCGCCCGGGCCGGGATTCAGTCATTTCTCTGTCTGACGATGATACGCAGATGTATCCATCTATGACGTCTCGCACGGAGCGAGGGTAGGGTTCGTGGAAAGCATCAACGAGTGAAGGTCAGTGCCTCGCCCTGCCAGCGTCAAGTAAGATTGACATCACGCCAGGGGGGTTGTTCACTAGAAAGAAAGTAAATGATTCGAGGACGACTGATCTGTACCGATCTGATCACGATTAATCGATGGAGTACATGACTTTGGCTTTATTCGCGAGTTGCATTCAGCGTCACCGCCAAATGGACCGAAGCGAATTCGAAGCGGCACTCTATCTTACTGCTGGACCTAAAATGTTAGACCGCTTTCGCGCGTGTTCTACCTGGCTAAACGGCCTACCAACCATAGCTCCGCCATGTTGTACTCAGTTTTCGGTTTACTGCTGGTTTACTGGATCAGTATTATAGCACTAAAATTTACCCCTAACCCGGTTTGGCAGTCTCAGACCAGACGTTCTTGGCTGGCCGAGATTGTGAAAAGCGGACCCAACCTGGATAGCTACAGATCGTTGACAGTGGTTGTTAATGAGCTCGAGGTCATTCAGCTCTTGCGAAGTTCTTTGAAGTGATAAGTTTACAAGCAGCATAGTGTACACCGTGGTTTGGTGGTTCGATTGCAGCAAGATCCAAAGTGAAAGAATGACCATCTTCTGCTTAACGGTGAATGATTGAAGTGCACCCTAGACATGTTCGTGCCCTGAAGTGGTAGGTTACTTGCAGTGGATGGCAAGCTGGTATGCATCTCCCAAAAACGATCCGACAAAGCTTTAAACCAAGTTGTAACACTGCCCTAGCATCGGCAAGAATTTTGTCCGGGGTGATCTGTTACTTGGGCATTGTCAAATACTTCTCTCGTAGACTCGTATGCAAGACAGTTGCAAGCTACACAACGGGAGATTTATGCATGTCCAAAAATCCGTGAAACAGGGAACAGATCTACAGGCTACATGATACAGAAAAACATCCATCGAGGCAAGCGGGCCCCGTGAAGATATTTCAATGCACACGAGATAACTAACGTAGTAAGTAAACCAAGAACAAATCAAGACAAAAAGGTCATGGGCGGGCCTACCCCATCGCAGAAACCATCGATGGGGCGGTTGATCCATGTCTCTGGTGTTCCCAAAGCTTGTCCTTCGCACGAACTTCGATATTCTCAAACGCCGCGCTCTGAGACAATTTGACGCAATCGCGTGTTCCAAGGACAAGTAACTCAAAGAAAAACGCCGACGTTGCTCGCCTGGATGCTTTGTGAGATACCTGGGCAAAGCTGATCGCCTTCTCTTCCTCGTCGTCCTCGGGTTGCAATTCCCGGCGGATGATCCCGAGGGCTTTCACAGTATTTCTGCTATAGCCCTTGCCCTCTCCATCATTGATCGATTCTTGACTTTGAGAAGACTGTGAAGGCCGGACGTCGAACACAGCAATAGCAGAATCGACGTCGGCATAGGTTTCCTCTCCTTCCTCTGCATCGACTGCAGGAGTCGACAGTCGGCTTCTCTCCGACGGCGCAACACTTTTCGCACGTTCAGCCCCCATTTCGTCGTGTGCCACAGGGAAATCGCCACCGACGTCCATTCGGAAATCATCCATTCCACCACTCACGTCGCCGAAATCGAACCCGCCCTCCGGGGCAATGCTCGCACGATCGCCGAGCGCTTCACTGGCGATGACAACGCTCGGTGCAATACTGGCGTCGCGTCTTCCTTGTTCAACCTCTTCTTCCTCACGTGTACTTTCGTCGACACGTGGTTTCTTTCTCCCGCCTTTGTCAGGGGATGCTCCTCTCTTCTTGGAGGGTAATCCGCCCTGCACGGGGCGCATAAACAGTTCAGACAACTCGGGCGCCAGGCCAGGAGGGCCAGCACAAAAGAATGTTCCTTCTGGTGTGACCTTTGTCGGCAAGAAGTGAGCGAGGGGGTCATCTCGTATCTCCAAAAGACGCATGATCATGGTAGACCGTGGAAGGAATTGTTGCTCGGCTACAATATCACTGATGTCCCGGACCACTGGGGCACCCAGTCCACGACCCGCTCTAGCTCCGGGGCCATCCGCCAGCTCGATCACAGAGTCGATGATTTGCTTCTTTTCCTTGGGCTTCCGCTTAGCTTTGGTTGCGTCCGGTTCTGGTTCTGGTTCTTCAAGTAGCTCTGGTTGAGCCACACGAGGGGTAAGGTTAATGTTAATTGGTGGAGGGGTTTGAGGAGGTTCTGTGAGTGGGGATGCTGGTATGGAGTCAGGATCACGCACAACAGCGATCAATAAATGAGCCTACACATCCGCGAAGGAGAGCGTGTTTGACCAGGCGTCTTTTCTCGCTCTGACGGCGGGCCGTCTCCGAAATCGAGTCCAAGATCCAAGTCTGCGCCTGCAACGTCCGGGCCGAATGGCATGTCAATGTCCATATCTGTAGCAAACGGATGCTCGGATGCCTCCCTGCTTCTGTAGGAAAAGACGTCAAGATCCTTGTCTGCTGCACGTCCACGCCCTATCATGGCCGAGTCCAGAGACTCGCGTGCACTCCGCGGCATTGGCGCCTCCCTTCCCACTTCGACGCTGCCGTCAGCAACGCTGGTTCCATCCTGGGCGCTGACTGGGCCGTCGCCGAAATCAAGACCCAGGTCAAGCTCGCCGAAATCCTGCGAACCGATACCGTCAGAGGGACCGAGATCGAACCCATAACCTGGATCATCTAGGTCGAATTGAAAATCCTCGGCAGTCTGGAGCGTGATGTCGGCCTGACGGGCGACATGATGTCCTTGCGGCTCAGCAATGCGATCTTCGAAATCAATGTCCCTGAGTGCATCGTTAGTTGCGCCTTGGTATTTGAAGTCAGCAGAGTCACCAGTTGATATCCGGAATAAGCACATCCAAGTCGAGGTTTCCACCTTGGAGTGTGATGGCATTGCGGTTGACAGCTAGTTGGTCCTCGGTCATGTCGACAAGACCTGGTCGAAACGCCTGCAACATAGGTGTTACTTTGACAGAGACAGAGGAAAGGCGATACCAACCATCTTTATTTTCAACAAGGCCTCATTACAATCGTCCAAAAGATATTTCGCTTTCCTGCTGTAGATTCGGACGACACCGAGCAAGAGCTGACCACTTAGACGAAGAGCCATGATCTCGACTTCCTGGCCCATAATGGCGCCTGTGAGGGAACGATTGGCAAGATATCGCGCGCGTGACATTTAGATAGACTTGCCTGCGGCTTGCTGAATGTCAGTCTGCAGCGTCTGTGTTTTGGAGAGCTTGCGCTCCATGTGTGCGGCAAGCCATACTCTGGCCAACGGGCCGCGACGGGAGAGGATAGCCTCTGAGTAGAACTGGAGAAGTTTCGTTACAAACCGAGTCGTGCGATGTAGGTTGACGTACCATGTTATAAAATCAAGAAAATAAGGATAAGATATACAACAAAAAGGAGGAGGTCGCGGTCGTGGCACAAGTCAACCAGTGGTGGCTGTGCAACTTGCTGGGTGGACATGCTCGGGCGTGTCTGGCAACGAGTCAAACCAGGTCTGTATCTTTTTGCGCGCTCACTTCCCTGCTAACCTTGTTCACAGGTCATTTCTACCGTCAGATATCCACCCATTCCACACCAAGACCAAAGCGAACGCCGTGGGCCTTCCATCCGGATACGACCTTTGCACAAACTTCCTCCTTGATCACCCGTTGTCAGAAAGAGGCCCTCAGTCATGCCAGGGCAGAGCGCCGTCTCATTCCAATGTTGCGGCTCGTCCGCGAGATGAAAGCAGAGGGCGTCAAACCCGACCTCATCATATACAACGCGCTACTCGCGTGCATCGCTCAGGAAGGACTGCCCTTGGAGGCCTGGGCCGTCGTCGATGACATGACCGCCGTGGGCATACCACTGGATCGTCAGTCTTACCATAATCTCTTGCACGTGAGCCTAACTCTCTCTGACCATGCAGCGCACTGATCCCTTCTAGGCGTCCAGATGGTCTTTGGCGGATACCATGTGGCAAATCGTGGATGAGATGAGAAAGCAAGGTATCGAACCAGACGCTGAAACATACGCCTTCATCATCGAACGTGCCACGTCCACAGAGAGTCTCGAGCTTGCTCTCCAGTATATGCATGAAATGGACACCCTCGGACTTGTCCCTCGGCTCACCACCGCACAGGCCGTCATAAAGCTCGCCGCAGATATGGATCTGCCAAAATTCGCCATCGAGATTGCTCAGGACTTTGAGTCTCGCTCCCCTCACAGACTCGGCGGCGAAACATGGATGTCATGTCTTATATCGTCTGCAGAGATGCTTTATGTACGTTCATGTTCGTATGTGATGTTCCCGCCTCCGCCAACCGATAGTTCTGTTCTAGGGAGATGGCGTCAAGTTTTGCTGGCAAAAGGTCGTTCATGAATTGAACCTCACTCCCGACGAAGGGGCCTGTCTGTCCGTTCTCCACACATGTGCTCGTCGTGGCCTTTCAGATCTGGCTTTGGATGTCATGCGTGTACTTCGAGGAATGGGCGTGGATCCTTGGTACGAACACCACTTTGCTCCCCTGGTCGAAGCTCTTTGCAAAGATGGGAAGCTCAAGCAAGCTTTGTCCACCATGGATGCGATGCGTAAACAGTGCATCAATCCTACTACCGAAACAGTACAACCCTTCACAGAATTCTTGAAACAAGACGTAGACCATGTCGACGGCGTTTGGCATGTCCTTGATCAATGGCGGCGGGAGGGGAACACGATGAACCCCCTCATCCTCAATTCAATCATTCAGGCATCTGTCTTCTTGGACGACCTGCAACGTGCGGTGGGTGCATACAAATCCTTCTCCGACTATGACTGCAAGCCCAACGTCGAGACGTTCAACTCCCTTCTCTCGGGCTGCGTCGCTGCAAAGCATCGCCAACTTGGTGACAAACTCCTCTTGGACCTGAAACAAGCCGCCGTCAAGCCCAACGCCATAACATACGAACACATCATACTGCTGTGTCTGACCCAACCGACGTACGACGATGCGTTTTTCTATCTCGAAGAGATGAAGACCCAAAAGTTTGTCCCCTCGGCAAGAGTGTACGCCGCGATCATCCAAGTGTGTGTAGCCGCGAGGGATTCGCGGTACTCGATAGCTCTCGCAGAAATGCGCAAGTGCGGTTACGTGCTGTCTCCAAGTCTGCGTCGGTTTCTGTCAGATTATGGCTTACTTTCCCCGCAAGACGCTACGACCGAGGAGCCGGACAAGGGGAGGGAATAATGGGGCGAGGGTATAGCACATCTTCGTGTCCGCCAGTATGATAATATGATCTGGTTCCTGATCCATGTCGCCTGTTCCGTCGGCATAACTTACTAGTATCGTTTGCAACAAGTCTCGAGCTCGTCGCCCGTCTACTCAGACAATCAGACGGCTTTTGAGGGGTTCACGACATCCGGCGTATCTCCCGTGAAGCTAGAGGCGTACGAATGTGGGTCCTTCTGGTGCGGTAGGTCATCCGTCGGAGAACTGCCAACACGCGCGGGGGTATGGTTCAACATACTCTTGCATTGCGACATATATACGGGCGAAGCAACGGTACCAGCTGAAAAGGATCAGCCCATCACCTCCTCCCAGGCTTTTCTCTATTTCAACGCGACGACGCAACCAGCAACCGGCTACAAACGTTGCCACACATTACAACCTAAACTCCTCTCCCCCACCTCCAACTTTCGCCATCCTTCATTTTTACTTCCTCTTTACCTCGGTGGACACCGGTTCCTCGTCCTCCCAGGGACTGAAATTGGGCTTCCGAATCAACGGCAATGATTGTAGCCAAGCAGGGAGCGCACAGTCCTTCTCCCCAATGCTCCTCCTTTGGGCTTCTGCATGGACAAGCGCGGGCGACGAAGGAATACTTGCTACGTCGCTGAGGCTTGGGAGGCGTTCGAGACTCGCGTTCGTTGCGCCTCCGAGTGCCCGCTGCAATGCCTCGCGCTCCGCACGAGAAGGGGCGAAAGCACGAAGCAGGGACGGTGTGGAAGATGTGATGCTGGGGGTCAGACCAGTCGGATTCAATGCATCATAGGAGGATGCAGAAGGCGCGGAGGTGTCGGCGCTGCCATTCCTGTCTGATGTAAGTCTTGTAAGACGGAACACCTTTGCATCTGGATTGAGGCCACTGCGATGTTTTTCATTCCTAGAAGTGGAGAACCACCCCTTGGAAGTGGTCTCCCTGCCTTTCCTCGCCATTTCCTGGAGGTCATCCGGTCCCTGTGTCTCGTAAGGGGTGGTATCATCGCGCATAGACAATTGATCATGGCTAGACTGTCCCTGAGCACGACGAAGGTCAGACGAATCATGGTCAGATTCAACCTCCAAAGAGTGTCCAGTGTATTCAATAGGCGAGGATGTCAAAGAACCGTTCTGGATGCCGAACCCTCCCTTAAAGTCTGCCGAGGGAGAATCGAGGACACTGATCAAGCTGCTTGGAATGAATGCTGCTGAAGGCGTTGGGGGATCACAGAAAGGTGAGAATGGAATTGCTTGTCCGGGTTGGAAGCAACCATCATGGCCGTGACTAGGACGAGGCGGTAGTGATGCTGAATCAACGCAGGATGTATCATCATCAAAAATGGCATAACCCTGAGCACGGAGGACTAGCAAAACGCTCGAATCAATGTTCATAGTTTTTGGGAAATTGATGACGCACCCGAGGAGAGCCCCACAAGCTTCGGAGAGCGCGAAGTATCCCTCACTTCTGATCCAGTGTCGCTCCGGACGTGTTCTGACCCCGTCGACGATGCTAGAACATCATCTACGGGGACGTCAAACGGGTTGTAAGACGAAGACCACGTAGAATTATCCGTTTTCCCATAGTTCAACTGGTGGGCGACACTGCTGTTCCCAACGCCGGAGTAAGACGCGTCAGTCGATTCGAGGTATACCTTGGTACGCTGAGCGCGGTGTTGCGCAGAAAGGAGTCGAGACTTGCTCTGGTCGATCTTCTCCTCTAGTTCCCGTGCACGGGTGTTCAGCGCGACGACGACGTCCTCTGCTACTCGTACTTCTTTCCTCTTCCTTTCCAACTCCAAGATCAATTCCCGTTCTTCTACTGTGTCGGCATCATTGGGTTCAGCAGCAAGCACTGCACGATCGTGTTCCATCCGTTCCTTCAACCTTTGGATTTCCAGTTCCAGCTCCTCCACTCTATGCATTGCGGAGTCCTTGGTGTTGCGGGCAACTTTCATCTTCTTTTCCCCCTCCCGTTTGCTTGTCTCTGTCAGACGCCTGGTTTCTTCTAAAGTCTTGATACGAGCCCGACCGTCCAATCGTTTGTGATCTTCTTCCCGCCTCCTCGAACGGAGATCGCCAAGCTCGGTCTCGAGCAAATCATGGGACTGATTAGTGGCATTCTGAGCCTCCTGGAGCTGGTTCTGAAGGTCATGGATGGACGCTTGCGCAGCCGATATCAGTCTCAAAACTTCGGCTATGGTTGGAGAATGATCGGATGTCCCAGAGGCAGAGGAAGTGCGAGTAACCGGAGGTGCAGCGATTCGCTTCTGGTCCGTAATCAAGTGAGAGGACGACTGCGGTGCCACTGGAAGGAAATCATGGTGACGATGATCGGCATGCAGAGGGAGGGATGCAGACTTTGGCAGTGGTGGTGGCGAAGAATTACGATGTGGGATAGAGCCAGGCCGCTGAGTGGAACGTTCTCGATTACGAAGTTTGGGTGGCGATTCACGTAATGACGGGCGAGGAAACGATGGAAACTTGGCGAATGGGAGGTCTAATCGAGCGTCAAATCACAAGGATATCTGGGTCTTTGCGAGGGATTTACCGTTATAATCATGGAATTTGTCCAGGGCCTTGAAGCCAAGAATGCCAGAACTCCAACCTTGAGCGTCTTTTGAACGGATCATGGCATCATAATACCAGGACTCGACAAGGCCACCACGCCACCAGCGTCCAAAGGCACCGATGAACCAGGAATCCGCAGAAACGAAGCCATCGAGATCCGAGCGATGGGGAGGGTGATTATGTGTGATGCTTGTGCTGCGACCACCGGCGGGGACTGCAGCACCTCGAGTTGTGGCAATTGTGCAGATACCGAAGTTGTGGAGAACATGCTTTGGGGTGCGGAGGGAAACGGAAGCACGGTTAGCGAAATGAAAGGGAAGCGTGGCACGGTCTACTGTGGTATTGCGGTCCGAGCTGTGGGTGCGCGAACGAGGGAGGGTGCAATCGAGTTCCGCTCCAGAGTCATCTGCAAGATCATCCAAATGACTCAAATGCTGGCGGAAAGACTGTTCGGTAAGATAAGTCCTGAAAGAGATTTCGGTCGGATTGGCGAGGTATGCTGATGGTGGGGGTGATGGGGAGAATTCGAGTGGAAGATGTAAGAATTAGAAGAGTCAAGAGGTTGGACGCTCACCGAGGACGAGGACGACTGCGAGGACGACGAGAGCACAGATGAAGGATCGAAAGCCAGGTCTAGTGAGTACGGATTGGTCCCAGACGGGGACGGGCGTCCACGGGGAGAGAAGGCTGAGACCGCCGACGGATAAGCTCATGAGCCAGAAGACGAAGGTTGGGTGTTTTCGTACAAGCCAAGTGGCCTGGTGAGAGTGGGGATGGGATGTGTGCTGGGTGTGATTAATTGCAGACACCGTTGCGAAGGGATGGTCGCGCCAGAGACGAACAAAATGAATGCTCGCCGTTTCCGACGACGACGATGAGAAAGAAGAAGAAAAGTGAGCAAAGTGAGTAGCGTGAGGGCCGTGCAATCACGAACTAGAGTAGGAAAATTTGTACGTAAATTGTAGACAAATTTCCCACAGCGCTACACGTCGAACGCCTCAACCTCTTCGCGGTACGAACGCAGTCTCGAGATCACCCTAAGCTGCCTCGATGTTTGGTGGAAAAAAGTGAATGTCCCAGGGAGGATTCGAACTTCCGGCTTCACGGTTTGCTATTCCACAACGTGATGATTTAACCACTAATCGACAAGGACGCGACACTTTTTGGCAACACTGGCTGCGAATTGCGGGGGGCGAATCTTGGTGGACATTAAATTGACGCTTGAAAGTACGGCAAAATTCGAGGATCAGCAACAGCAGTGAAGCATGCGTAAGATTCAGATTCGTCAAGAGTTGATCTACTCGCTACGAGATAGTAACTCGGGTGAAATTTTGGTGCTCATTAGCACTTGCGACGAGCCGGTCAACGTCTCGGCTGCGATTTGTCAACAGTGGCGGGCGATAAGGAAGATAACACGGCGCGGGCCAATCGCAGTAGGGCTACTTTATGTAAGCTCTGAAACTTCAAATCGGAAAGTGGAGCGGCGGACTGTAGCTGAGATCTTGATGGCCTAAAGCTCTCTTCACCACCCTCCTGCCATGAGGAAAACATCTTATGTCCTCACCTTCCTCGCCGTCTTTGTCGTCCTTGTCGTCGTACGTGCTTTCGACCTCCCTTTGCGCAG
The DNA here is from genome assembly GCA_038093515.1 of Butyriboletus loyo. Taxonomy (NCBI): domain Eukaryota; kingdom Fungi; phylum Basidiomycota; class Agaricomycetes; order Boletales; family Boletaceae; genus Butyriboletus; species Butyriboletus loyo. The sequence goes on along the minus strand of JBBPSI010000011.1, from coordinate 191,270 downwards.
CCCTCGCTCACCCCTCCCCCAAGAATGTGTTGTCTGCACGTCTCCCCGACTGGTTCGCCAGAAATGTTTTCAACGTCACCAAACCTGACACCTTAGTTTGAAGGCTCCTCGCAACCTATAACACCCCAAACACAAAAGCGACCATTCGCTACGGATTGATGCAACGTTGCGAACGCTCCTCGGTCAACATCCCTGGCTCAAGCAACGGACGTCTCGAATACTCCGACTTTCAGTGTCGCTCCTTCCCTCTCAAGGTTCAGGACGGATGCGAAGACGAAAACGCCCTAGCCTGTGCCGAATGGGTCTCCGCTCAATATTTCACCGAGCTCGGCATCGGTTTCGCTGCCATGGCCTTGGCCGCCTTGCTCATCGGCGTCAGCACACACTCTAGGCGCCGCAGGGTCTGGAGAGCCGTTGCGGGCCTAATCTTGCTCCACGGTACGCATCTCGTCATCTCGCCGTGGGCTGATACCAACCTTGCCCAGCCGTCTTCCAACTAGCCACATTCGCACTTGTGACCGACGTCTACAACAAGAGCACGTTTTACGCATTTCAACATGCCAAACCCGGTAAGGTGTCTTCGTACCAGAAATTCGACTGGTACTCATCCATTGCAGGTCTGGGCTACATGTTCAATGTCATCTCTTGGGTCGGTGGCTTCCTCGTCGGCGCTGCTGTCATTGTGACCGGCATTGCTGCTGACCGCGGTCACCACTGGGCCGCTGGAAACAGAGCCTATCGACGCATCCGGGGATGAATGAGCGTCTTTCACGTTGCAATATTTCTGCTACACCCTAGGTCTTCTCTGCCCCTATTTTATTTTTTTGATTCCATGATCCAATATTGTACCTACGTCGTCCACGCCTGATTTAACTAGAGTCGGATCCATTTTGTCGATACATCACGAGGAAAACGAATCAACGGATATCGTTCATATGATCATAACCCAATGCAAAAATCAAAATCTATAATCGTCACAGTCGTTCGTCCGGATAATCTACCTTGTCGTATAACCGTAGTGTTTCGTTCCAATCTCTTTTCCTCCTCCTCCGCACCGAAAAGTATTTGGCACCACTCTCCCATTTACTTTTGACTCGGCCTTTCTGGTGACCCCCGCTTTCCAAAAAATCTTTCTCTGGGTTTTGCGGGAGACCCAGCGTTCCTACTGCCAGGTTCATGATACGCGAATGTAGATCATGCCGTGTTTCGCGTACTGCCTTCAATGTAGTCGGACCCACCCAGAGCAGACGTAACAAAGCGGTGAACGCCCTGAAAGCCGAGATTGCATCCTCTAGCCATCTCAACGTCATCCACATCAATGCCGGCACCACAAACACGGTGATCATCGCAAACGGGAGAGTGAGCAGGACGGATAAAATCCAGACACATAGACCCGAGAGCAGGCCGTACACGAGCTTGTACTGAGCAATTTCATCCCATGTGTCCCAGATGGGCCTGACCTTCTTGAAATTCCGTACAGCGTAAAAGGTCGTGACAAAGACCGGCGTCCACAGTGCAAGTCCGGGAAGGGAAATCGAAATCAGACAGATGAACCAGGTAAAACGGATGACCATCCGGAATATGATCGTACGCCGGCGCAATGGTCGCCGAATTCGATCGTCCTTGAGGCCCCAGTATACAAGCTTGTCTTGGTATCTCTGTGGGACGTACATAGTAAACAAGAGGAGTCGCTTGTCCAGCGAAGCGCTACTTACCTTCAAATCGTCACGTAGGGCCTTGATCTCGTCGTCTTCCTTTTTACGCTGGTCAGAATCCTCGCCTTTTGCTTCGGATAGCTTGAATGCTTCGACAAAGGTTCGCGTTACGCGCACAAAGTCCCCTAAAGTCATCGATGTCCCTAATGGGGCATAGATACGAGCACCAAGCTTGGCAGACCGAACCAGATCCCAAGAAGGCGCATCAATAGTTTGAGAACTAATCAACTGATGCATCCGTGCTGTGACGTCTCGAACGCAGGTGAAGTTCACAGGGGCGAGAAGCTCTGGGTTCTCCTATACGAAGAAACGTTAGGACAAAGGTGTGTGAAGCAAACATCATTGCACGTACCCTTGGGGTGAACCTCATGGGAGGATTAAAGGTAACCAGTACATCAGAGCGGAAATCCTGTCGATGCCTTTGAAAATTGACTGACGGGTAGAAGCCGGCCATACAGAACTGCTTACATATATGTCAACGAACAAGTGAGAATAGATATGGAGAAATCGCGATTATCGCGATTTCGGGTGAGAACATCAGAGACGAGTCTGGCAACTGAGATGGATGTTTCAACGTATGTGGTCGATGGGGGCCATGAACAGACGAACCACCAGTTTTCAGAGGAGCTATAGTAGGATGATAGCGGCTCATGCCCTCCGGAAATAGACATACAGCATCACCAGCTTCGAGTGCCTAGAAGGTTTGGGTGAGCTGCATTACACCCGAGGGCTAAGGATGTATGGTTTTTACCTCCATGAGTGTTTCCATCACCTCGGAGTTGTCAGTATCACCTTCAGGAAAGTCCTTGCGTCTCTTGATGGGGACGGTTCCAGCAGACTCGATAAGCCAACTAGTGAACGTCTTGCGCCCGAACTGGGTAGACTTGGCGGTCAGGCGTAACATATTGCGCGTCTAGCAGATTTGGCTCAGCAGGTGAGTATTGAAGTGACTGCTCATGGTTACCCCGGAGGGAACGGTGGTGACTAGGATGCTATGGGAAAGGGATGTGCGGTAAGTAAAGTAAAGAACATCGGATAGGGCGAGGGCACACATACAGAGCATCGGTCAGTGAGTTGGGGTGATTTGCACACACGATGCTGGATCTGGATTAAGGCCGCCGCTAGGAATTGGACACGGTGGAACTTCTCGCACCAAGGTTCTCCGGTCTTGGGTATGTATTCAGTATTCTCCACGACTATCGTTCCATAGAAAATCTTGAGGACAATGTGAAAGAGAAGGCTGGCAGGCAATTGAATGGTAGTGTAGGGAGAGGAGAAGGAAGTACAGACCGAACGAGAATGTACGACCAAGGAGTGGGAGAACCCTGTGGCATGAGGGCCCAAGTCAAGCTGTGCAGCTCGGTGAATTTTGACCTGATACGACGAGATCTCCTCATAACTAGTAGAATGATGGAGACGGCGTTGGCAAAAATTCGACCGCACACGTCTTCTTCTCTTCCCCATCAAAAGACACCCGCGACCCTCCTCCATGCACTCGAGTCCACCTTGACAGAGACGCACACAGATCGCACACCGACCGCCTACTTCGCGGCACTGATAACCACTCTCGATGGTACATTGCAAAAGAAAAACACCGCGCTAGGTGACGGTGATGTTATATCAGCCGTTCTCTACTTGCTTGCCTTGGTAGCACCTTTCGTCCCCCATCCGGTCATCCAATCCAATCTGAATACCATCCTTTCCCTCACCGCCCCGCTATTTCCCTCTCTTTCAGGCCATGCCCCTCCGCTAAGGTCTCAGCTCACCTTGTACGACTTCATTTTCCGTGCACTTGACCGACCACAATTGGACACGCCGGCCGTGCGCCAATCGTTTGCAACCATCTTGCAACTGTGTCTAGATAACCGACCAAAGGTGCGCAAGCGAGCCATCGATCTAGTCGACGATGTATTGTCAAATCCACCAAGCCCACTTCTACGACATCCCTATGCCGAGCGCGTCGCGGAGTGGATGCAAAATTCACTTCATCAGACTAGCTCTGGGGCCTTACCAAAATCGAAATCCGCTACAAAGGAGTTTTCGGCTGACAACGCAATCCGTCTCCTTGCATTGCTGCGTCCCATTCTACCCAATCTCCCACTCGATGTGAGCACTAAGTTCCAGTGCTCGAATTAGCCCCTGACTGGCAAGAAAAGGTCATTCCACCCATTACAACCATCCTTCTTACTTTGCCTAGACTTGGCAACCCATATTTATCACAGTCCTCCTACTCAATTCTTTCAGACTTACTCTCGGCCTCAGTCAACTCAGGTACTGAAAGCAGTACAGAGCAAATCCCCGTAGTGTTGAGTGCCGTGCTATCGTCCCCACCCCCAAAGTCGGATATTACCGTTGCTCCATCGTGGTTGCGACTCTTAGGAGATGTCATGCTTGCTTATCGCTCTGCAGACCCAGAGGCGTCGTCACAGGAATTTTTAAAAGTTTGGAAAACCGTGTGGTCCTTCTTCGAGACAAGCCATTCGCAAACACGGAAAGCTGCTGCACAAGCACTCGAATCGCTCGCCAAATGTATTACATTGCCTATGGCTCGCACAGCTGTGGCGGACGCACCAGATGGTAAATCACCCATCAGGGTTGCTGTTGCGCAAATTACGAAAGCATTGGATTCCTTGGCCTTCGCGTCGGCCATCCCAGAATTGCTGCGTGTCGTATCCTCGCTCATCTTCAGCCTCGATATACGCTTCGAAAACGGCCAATCGCATCTCGCAGCCGAGATATTGCTCTTACCACTGGTACAGAAAATTGCTGACCTTCGGATTCAAAAGAATTTCGAACACAAGGAAACTGCAGACATTGTCATATCGACAGCGATGAGAGTTCTGGGACCTGCCGTCGTGCTCGAGGCAATACCTTTGAGCCTGGAGCCTCAGGACCGGTTCGTGATCATCCCACTTTTTTTCGCAATTGACCGAACCGTTCTACAGCCAAGCAGGACGTGAACCCCGCGCTTTCTTGTTACCAATGCTTGCGCAGCCAAATTCCTCTCCCTTGGGACATTTCGTCTCTTACTTCGTTCCTCTGAGCGAACGGATGTTTAATCTTCAAAATAAAGCAGAAGCCGATGGCAGACAGTCCGAGGCAAAGGTCTGGAACGTGCTCGTTTCTCAGGTTTGGGTGGGCTTCGCAGGGTATTGTCATGCACCTCCGGACGTTAAAAACGCAAGTACTCGAATATCATGCCTTCATGTCCTTTCATCTGATGCCCTACAGGCGCTCACGCCGGCCTTTTCTCAACTTTTATCTCAAATACTGTATACGCAACACGAGCTTCGACTCTCGGTGCTCAGGGGCCTCAAGTCATTGGTTGAATCCAGTCTCTCCGTATCACAAGCTGACCTCGAACATTCTACTGAAACCTCCGTTGTGGGAGGTTCCATCACCCGCGAAGAAGCGAGTCAGAACATCACTTTCCTGAAAACACAGGTGGAGAGCTGGTTCGCTGTATTCTTCAATGTGTTTGGTAGTGTCGAGAGGGAGACCAGGGGCTTTGTCGGAGCCGTCATCAGTGTCTGGGCAAACATTGCTGACCCTCGGGAAATCTCGAAAGCATATCGCAAAATTGTCGAGCTGTTCCGGCAGAACCTTCAGAGGCTCACTACTGTGCCGGACGTGCAGCAGAACGCGAATGTGACCACCATGACACAAGATCTACTCATATTGCTCTTGCCCTTCCTAGAAGCACAAGAAATGATGTCCCTCGTGCAGACCTGCATGACCAACGAAGTGCTGTGCTGCAAGGACAACGGGGTACAGAAGCGAGGCTACAAAATTCTCGCCAAGGCATTGAGCAACGGGAAAGTGCAAGCTGATACGTTTGCCACCTTACAGCAACTTGATTCTTTCACTACGGGACTTTCACCTGCCGCTAAAAAGGATCGTTTTGTGTTACTGGCCAATCTCATACCAAACATACCACCAACGTCGCTACATATAATCCCATCTATAATTCCTGAGGCCGTGTTAGGCACCAAGGAACCGTCCGAAAAAGCTCGATCTGCTGCCTTCGAGCTGATCGTGTGTATGGGCCAAAAGATGAGTCGGGGAGGTCTAGTTCAGAGACAGATGGTTGATGGTATGGATGAAGACGTTGCTCCTGAAGGTTTGTGCTTCCAGATATGCATCTCTATCAGTGACTTCACTATTATCATGCACACCACCCAGCAAATGCAAGCATAAACGAGTACATGACCATGGTCGCTGGTGGGCTGGCCGGGGCAACACCTCACATGATTAGCGCAACCGTGACTGCAATCTCGCGGCTCGTTTTCGAGTTCAAAGGTGGACACGGCATGCCTTGCCTTGCATACACGCTGTCTGCTAATTTGCTATGTTATGCAGATACCATCGGTTCGGAGATGCAGATCGAAATCTTTATGACTCTTCTTGTTTTCTTGTCTTCGTCGAATCGCGAGATTATCAAGTCTACTCTTGGTTATGTCAAGCTCGCGGTCCATACACTACCCGCCGACCTCCTCCGGCCACATCTGAGCAATTTGGTCCCTGCGCTTCTGACGTGGTCACACGACCACAAGAATCATTTCAAGGCAAAAGTACGCCACATTTTCGAGCGGATGATACGACGCTTCGGATGGAACGACGTATATCAGGCTTCCGGTGAAGAGCAGGCTTCCAAGGTCCTTGTAAACATTAAGAAACGCAAGGAAAGGGCCAAGCGCAGAAGGGCTCGCGAAGAGGACGAAGAGGAGGAGGTAGTACATTCCTGTGTGATGTTTACCAGGTACTGATCAGTTTCTTAGGTACGCCCTGGGAAGGTGGTGGCGGGCGACGCTTTCGAAGATGTTCTCTACGGAAGCGAGAGCGAGCTCGATGAAAGTGATGACGAAGGCCAAGCACAACATGAGGGTGGCTCCAAACACAAGGGGGACGACCATGGATTACGCCTTCGCGTGGACGATGACGAACCAATGGATCTTTTGCAGGGTGCTGTCTCACGAATTACGAGTACGTCGTAAGGCGCGAATGTCATTCGGGTCTTTGTTGATCATGCCTGCCACGCAGACGCGAAAATAGATCGCAGGCGAAAACCTGGGCAGGATGCCAACCGTTTCAAAACCGACGAAGAAAGCGGGAAGCTGGTCATTCCTGCAGAAGAGTCCGATTCGGACATCGGGGTCAGCGCTCGCAAGGCTGGCAAAGACGCCACAGGGAATGCATACAGAGAAAGCGTCACCTCTGTGGACGGCTTCGCACGCGGACCCAACGGACGTATCAAATTCAGTAAAGACACGAAGAAGCGCAGACGAGAGAACGAGGATAACGATGGAGACATTGAAATGGCCGATGCAGAGACACCAGCGAAACCACAAAAGAACAAACGACGTTCGGAAGTCAAACTTGGCAACGAATTCAAGGCGAAGGTATGTTATTCGTGAAGACGATTTGCATCGATGGACTTAATGGCAATGTTCGTGTACAGAAAGCAGGAGGTGATGTTACAAAGGGGAAACTTGATCCCTACGCTTATTTACCTCTATCTCAAGCTGCTAAAAGAAAAGGCCGCGATCGGATCGGGATTGCTGGAAAGCGGTGACAATCGTATATCTAGATAACTCTTTCGTCGCGGTGTAACGCAGAGAGACTGTTAGCCATATAGCGTCTGGTCATGTGGCGTGCCAAAAAGACCATGAGCCCATGCTGTGGGTTGTGTCCAGGTCGATATGACTATTATACTCCCAAGTGCCTTGGCTGCCACCGTCGCGAGGAGTTGCGCATCCGACCTGTTGTCTCCCTCCATAGCGTACTGCAATAGACAGACAGTTGGTATCTGCCATGAATTGGGGATGGACGATAGCAGCCTGCGAGCAATACCGCCACCGGGAATGAATGGCACATGCCAGGAACTGCCTTCAGGACGAAGATCTCGAGGTAACGGGGAATAATATGGGGGCACCAGTAAACCGCTCAGGGATGCGAGTGGACCTCCAGTCAGGGGTGGAGATACTGGGGGTTGAATAAACGTCGTTGGCGTGCTATGAGACAACTGCCAGTGAGACGACAGACAGTACGTCATGGGGATCCTCGTGTACTTACTGCATTTGCGTGTCCGTTCTATCAGACGTGTCGACACCTCCCATGAAGATCACCGCCGATACGCCAGAATTGCGGATAAACTCGAGGAGAGCGTCGGTAAACTGTTGCTTGAACGACTACCAGAGATGATGATCGGCAAGAAATGGACGTCGACTTGGCGCCGACCTACCTTGAGCACAGGGGAACGTTGCTGGATGACCGCGATCTTGCTGTTCGCCTTGCCAAACACTGCGCGAGTACGATTCGTTTAGATGTCTCTGATGTAGGCGGGGACTTACGTTCAATGGGGGTAGTTAAACCGACACCGCTGTCCTCGCGCGCACCGACTACTGGAACCAAATACTTTGGATCGAATACGCCTACGCGATCCAGCTCGAGTGACGTGATGAATAGATCGGCCGCTAGTTGTGCTACATTTCCGACAGATACTACAGGCTGTGCGCGATCGTAAGATCCTTTCGAGGGAGACGGCACACTACTCACCACGAGGAGTACCCTCCCCGAGAGCTTGTACGTGGTACTGAGCGGTCGATGGAAAGACATACCGACATCGCCATAGCCTCACCCAGACAAGTACCCCACAGTGGCGCACCGGACTATATTTTCATGCCAGACTAACATCAGCGTGGTCTCTGGTAGTATATCGGATAGTACATCCGCCTGTCATTTGTCCTGTGACGCGGAAGAGCGGGGTTCGACTCCCCGCCAGAGAGTAATCTCTGGGGTTTGTTTTTGATTTTTGTCTCTGGGTGCCCCCGGGCAGGATCTATGAAATGCGCCAACATGCAGCTTCGTAGCGTCCTTATGACATACAAATATACCAGTCTACCACACTATTTCAACTTCTCCACCATCTCAGGTACGACCTCGAAGAGGTCTGCCACAAGCCCAACATCAGCTACCTGGAATATTGGGGCGTCGGGGTCCTTGATAATGTCAGACAGTGCCACATCAGAAAGCTGTGATTTACCTTATTGACGGCAACAATGAGCTTAGAGTCTTTCATGCCAGCGAGGTGTTGGATTGCCCCCGATATTCCAAGTGCCATGTACAATTCAGGCGCAACAACCTTGCCAGTTTGTCCCACTTGCAGTGAGTTGTCTGCGTAGCCTGCGTCAACAGCTGCTCGCGAAGCACCGACTGCTGCCCCCAGTGCATCTGCGAGAGGATACAAGGTGGCTCGGAATGTCTCGGCGTCTTTGAGTGCCCGTCCACCAGAGACCACTCGGCTGGCAACCCCCAAGTCGGGACGATCGGATTTGCTTAGCAAAGTGGAAATGTGGCTTGATGGAGAGTCGGAAACTTCCACAGGATCAAGGACCTCTGTTTCTGATTCTGCTTCACCTGGTGCAGCGGCGGGGAAGGCAGTCGACCGCACGGTAAAAAATTTGATGGGTATCGAAGACGATGCTCGAATCGTTGAGATGGCATTTCCTGCGTAAATGGGACGCGAAAATGTCGTACTGTTGGAGGAAATATCATGTTCGACTGAGGTGATGTCAGACACAGCTGGAACATCAAGTTTTGCAGCCACTCGAGGGAGAATCGATTTAGCGGACGAAGAGTGTGCTGATACGACGTGGGTAAACATAGAACTGCCAGAGAGGACCTTTTCCAAGAGTGGGGCGACAATCTCCGGTAATGGCGTGGAGTACTGCTGGGAGACGGAATGGAGTACAGTATCCAGTCCCTTTATCCTACGGTGATGCACGGGTTAGTAGGCGTTGTGAGAATGGCAAGGACAGACATGCTTCTTTGCCTTGTCTAACACGCCCGGGACTTGGTCCGGGGCACCTGCAAGGAGACCGGTCACCTTACCACCAAGTTGGGAAGCCGCGGTTAATGCAGAAAGAGACGCAGAGTCGAGTTCGCCGTCACGATGCTCCAGGAACACTAGCGCGTGTGGTGATGGAGATGGAGATGTGGCATAACTTCTGACGAGCGCCCTGCTCAACGTTGCTGTTCTGATGCGGAGCATAACAGATGGCGAGGGGGAAACAATGAAAGAGCCGGCCCCGGATTCCTTCTCCGTAAGCACGTGATTTGACAATTCTTGAGTTCGTCCGCAACACTCCTCATCGACATGTCATTACAAGGCTTGATATCTGGCTCCGAGTGCGCCGTGCCTTCGAATCCGTTGGCACAAGTCCTCAAGCACACTGAAGGCGACAGGAGCTTGCAACAGGTGTGTACTCTTCAGGTCCACATCTGGCAATCAGACACTCATAGACTGATCAGGATCGGGTCGGAGGACCTTCGTCGTCTCGGGTACGATGATCTCTTTCATTTCTGCAATCTTCACCAAGTATTCATACAGTTACAACACCTGCCGGGGAGTACGCCAGCTCAAGCTGCAGAACAAAATGTTGAGATGGCACGGCAGTTTTTCGGAGGACCGATGGCGTCGTCGGCCCCGTCTCTTACACTCACATCTCCAGGCCCCCACGCCGAGCTTTCCCGCTTTCTCGAGGTCACCGGAAGGGTCGATCTCAACCAAGCTTGGGCCAGAGGGATACCGCAACAGCAACAGCCGGCATTCCCCGACAACGCAACCCGAGTCCCGTGGGCTTCTGAGTTCAGTGGGGTGCGCAATCAAGCCATTCCAGGATCTTCCGCACAGCAACCGGGGCAACAAATCTCGGACGGTATGTACTGGTACTAAATATTTGCTTTGGTGCAATTTCTGAGGCGAATCAACAAGTACAACGCCCTTACACGAGTCTCGGTATTCCGTACAACTATTCTATGGCTACGACCATGCATGGACCCAGTCTAACTGGCCCTACTTTGTACCAAAGCTTCAATCCCACTCTTCACACCATGTCGGCGGATAAAGGAAAGGCCAAGGCCCAGGACGCGGACTTTGAGGCTGCATTTGCACAGGCGGTTGCCTCCCTCACGATCACTGACACAAATAGTTCCGCAAGGATCGTGGAATTGGAGACCAGCTCTACTGCCGCTGAGCCAGTATCTGAAGATGCCAAAGCTAGCACAGAATTCTCCGAGTTAGTTTTTATTCGAATTAAATTTTTGTGTGTTGATGTGACCTCACACTTGATCAGGGTCTGGCGGCATTTACAAGAATCCGATGCACCATCGAAGGGTGAAGATCTAGCGAAGTGGGAATCGGAGTTCAATCAACTCATGACAGCCCAGCGCGAAGAACTGGAACAAGCTTATGGTGGGGCGATGCAAAATGCATGGGAGAGTGGATTAGGCGAATTCACCGACAGCGTGAATCCCAAGTTCGATGATCTCGGATACCCGATTCTAGACGATTATGTCTTCAGTGAGCTTCACTTTGCGTCTCTTCCCGCGTATAGCTGTCGAGGTTGAATCAGAGGAAAACAATACGTTCTTGCAACCTTCCACATCCATCCGATCTCCGTTGAGCGAGGCGAAGGCACTCCTGGAACGCAACGGATCATTGTCGGAGGCCGCGCTGTTATTAGAAGCTGCCATACAGAAAGGTGAACTTGGTGATCGTGGATATGAGGCTTGGATACTTCTAGGAGAAACAAGAAGTATGGATGAGCGCGAGGAACAGGGCATGCGCGCTCTTAAGGAAGGAGTTCGGAGGGCAGAAGCCGCTGGTGCAGAGGGAGCGGGCATGTTGGTGCGAATATGCCATTCTCGCAGTACTGACGAGGTTCGATGACCTTTTCTAGTCGCTTGCGATATCATTCACTAATGAATCATATGACCGGGCATCATACCATATGCTCTGGCGCTGGTTGCGTGCACGTTTCCCAACGTTCCCGATACATGATGACGTCGAGAAAGCCATCCAGTCTCATTCGACATGGGATTCTCATGATCGCCTCACCGATGTCTTTCTGTCCCTCGCAAGACAGCAGTATGATCAAGGTATAGTTGATCCTGACGTCCAGGTGGGACTTGGCGTCCTGTTTTATAACAAAGGGGAATACAATCGTGCGAAGGATTGCTTCGAGAGTGCGTTGTCTCAACGTCCTCAGGTGGGTTCCGCGCAGTTTTTGGGATGTCATCAACACTGACCCACCCGCAGGACTATCTCCTGTGGAACCGGCTTGGGTCATCTTTGTCCAATGGCAGCAAGCCAGAGGAAGCTCTGGGTGCATATAGAGAAGCGCTAAGTCTGCGTCCGACGTACACGCGTGCGATCTACAATGTCGGAGTTGCCTGTGAGTAAGACGGCCCTGGTTTCTTGGAAAATACCGATGGTTGTACAGGTCTGAACATCGGTGCCCACAAAGAAGCCGCGGAGCATTTTCTTAGTGCTCTACAGTTGCAGGAGTCGACAGGGGATAAACGAACGAGTGATCAACTTTGGTTTGCTTTGAGACGTGCCTTTTTACAAATGGTGAGCCGACCCGTTATCGCTATCTTTTTTTCCTCTCATAAAGCCCATTCCAAAGGGCCGTAATGACCTAGCAGAGTTGGTTAGACCCGAGAGTCGCTCTACATTGGACATTTTCCGGCAGCACGGCTTTGACTTCTAGATAGGCAACGTAGTTGACATGGACAGCCTGTCGGAAAAACTTGTACCAATGTATCTAGAGATGCACATGCCGGTGGGTGTACAATTAGCTTTGATCTGTGACCTCGGAATTCCCTCGGAGGTGCCAGAAACTGAAGGGGGTTGCGCAGTGTCCGCTCCAAATTGCCCGGGGACCTATTGCAACTCGCCTTGTTCGTCGCCAATTCAGCAACTGGTCGGGTCACTGCCATGTTTCAGCCCGGCGACCTCATGCTCATGCAGAAGAGGCCTTATTCGCATTTTTTTGCCCAGCCGCCGATCAATCAGCCTCAGATAGGCCCCAGAGTCAGCACAGACTTTTCCTTACAGCTGGATCCAAAACCTTGGACTGCTTTCGCTTATGTTCTACTCAGTTTGGGGTTTACTGCAAATAACACTACAGTCGATATGCTCATAATGCATAACAACGGTTCCTATTGACCATTAAGCGAGACTAGGCTAGGTTTAGTCAAGGTTTGGGTCACCCTGAGTGTAGGGTTTATGCAGTATGAGCATATCGACTGTATTCCTAATCCAGCTTGACAAAACCCCCGACTTGGTGGAGCAATGATCAAAGTCTACAGCAAGTGTATGCTTCGATGCTATCCCAGCTACCCGCATCATCACAGGTGGAGTTGAAGTTGATTGCGGGAATGTGTCGACGGTTTCGGTTGAAGATCTAGTCTCGGACCATGTCTTTTCAGAAGCTCGGGTCCTAGGAAGTGTTCGCACACGCCTGGCCGGGTACCTCTAGAACGTCTGATTCGAAACTAGTGGAGATCTGAGGCGAACTTTGCAGCGTAATACATCAGGTATAATATTGTTTGCCCAGTAAAACACAATTCATGGACGAAAGCGGTCTAACGTGTTGCATCACACTGTAAGCCAGTCGTGAGATTTCCGTTCCCATTCCTCCATACGCTCCAAGTTGGACCGGGGGAAATCTGGTCGAGGAATGTATGTTGATGGTGTCACATTTCACTTGGACGGGAAGCCGTCGTGGGTGTGAAGGGCAGAAAATATGATGGGATCTGGATAATCCGGGTCCACGGTCCTGGTCATGGGATACTCCAGCCGGGCCGGTCTGAGCGTTATAAGTAGCTCATCACATCCTTCGACCTTTCGACCGTCCGTACAACAATCATGTCCGGCGTCGAGATGTAAGTTCCTAAACTTTCACTGCAGATCAAACAATCAACCCGTCCACCACTAGTCACACTGTTTCCAAGCCCTCAGTGGGGACTTCCAGCAATGTCAAGCTCAACAAATTCTCTAGTCAGCTGACGCAGGACAAGGTGAGCATACTACTAGCATGCATCCAACGTGATATGAAAGGGGTCACTAACTAGTGCATGCAAGGCCCGAGGTGGAGCTCAAGCCATGCGTTCGCAGCGTATATCCCTTCCAGCCGGTATATTCTAATATGATGTTGCCCGCAGTCTACGCCACTGGCTTGACCGAAGAGGATATGGATAAGCCTCAGGTATGAGCGCATAACTGGGTTTCCAAGGACGAGCCCATCTCCTGACTTTTTCTGGTAGATCGGTATCTCTCCGATCTGGTGGGAGGGTGAGTGTGAAATGAGGTTCTGTTGCAAGGCAATCATTTGATTACCATCAAGGGAATCCGTGTAATATGCACCTTGTGAGCTCTATCAATTGTTCTTTGTCCGCGAGTTGGACTGATTCTTTCCATAAAAAGCTCGACCTCGCGAAAAAGGTCAAGGAGGGTTGCAGGGAGGAGGGCCTCGTTGGCTTGCTCTTCAATACTATCGGTGTCAGGTCTGTACAATGCAGCCTCATCGACGATATTAATCTCATCATGATTTCCAGCGATGCAATCACTATGGGTACTGACGGTATGTTTTACGCCTTCCCATGAAGTGTATTTCTTTATCTCTGTTTTTACAGGAATGCGTTACTCGTGCGTATTTATTGGATGGTCAAGGCTAGGTGGGGAGTCTTGATCGATCCGTCTCCCCACAGGCTGCCTAGTCGTGACCTGATTGCGGACTCTATCGAGGCTGTGAGTCTCTTTCTGAAAAAACCTATTCGATAGCTAACGACAAAGCCAGGTCACTTTGGTGAGTTGAGCGATGTTTGCCGTGGTGATGTCGCCTCGCGAACGCAAAGTCACCTTGTTAGGCACAACATTATGACGGCAACATCTCCGTCCCTGGATGCGATAAGAACATGCCTGGTTGTTTACTCGCTGCCGCGCGTCACAATCGTCCCACCATAATTGTTTATGGTGGAACCATCCAAGTGGGTACTCGTCATGTCGATTGTCCCTCGATGGGATTCAATAAGGGTGGCACCGTCAACATCTCAGACGCCTTTGAGTCATACGGTACAAGGATTTTCATTTTGTTCATCTTTCGTGATACCTATGGTCGTCAGGTGCATATGCGGTTGGTCTCATCAATGACGAGGAACGGTTTGACGTGGTCAGGCATTCCTGCCCCGGCGCGGGTGCTTGTGGTGGGATGTACACGTGAGCGAGTTCATCCCGAAAATTTCGTTATGCGTGAGCCCTGTTATGACGACGCAGCGCAAACACCATGAGTTCTGCCCTCGAAGTTTTGGGCATGTCCTTGCCCTATTCCTCTAGTACGCCAGCGACTTATCCAGGTTAGTGAATATTCTCGAGTTAAAGATGGTGATTCACCCTCTGTTCACAGAAAAAATTCAGGAATGTTTCAGGGCTGCGAAATATATGAGACGTCTGCTCGAGCTAGACTTGAAGCCTAGGGACATTCTTACTCGCCAGTCGTTCTTGAATGCAATCACTATCGTCAATATCCTTGGTGGATCAACCAATGCAGTATGTCTCCCAAATCTCCCTATCTCATATATCTGATAGCAGGAAGGTACTCCACTTGCTCGCCATCGCACGGGCTGCTGATATACCTCTCACCATCGATGACTTCCAGGAAGTTTCTGACAGAACGCCTTACATTGCTGACCTCAAGTACGCACACAGTTGTGTCCGTAAAGTTCCTTGGACTGACCATGACTCAAGGCCTTCTGGAAAGTACTACATGGAAGACGTGCACAAAATTGGAGGAATCCCGGCCCTGCTTAAATATCTTCTTAAGCACACCGATCTGATCGATGGTAGTCAGATGACTGTCACGGGAAAGACGCTCGCAGAGAATCTCGAAGACGTGCCAGAACTTGACTTTAAAACGCAGGATATCATCAAGAGAGTGGAGAACCCAATCAAACCGACGGGCCATTTGACGATTTTGCGCGGGAGCTTGGCGCCCGGAACCGCTGTCGCTAAATTGACTAGCAAGGAAGGTTTGAGATTTGAGGTCCGTCTTTGCGTTTTGTATGATCTAAAGTCCAATGTCTGAGTCAGAGATGACAGGGCGTTGCGAAATGCTTCGACAGGTAATCTATATTCCGGGGTCCCGCAATAAAAGCTAAATTCGTCACCAGTGTGCACGACTTTTACCCCGCTCTCGAAAAAGGAGAGGTCAAACCAGGCACTGTCCTTATCTTCAGATACCAAGGCCCGAAGGGTGCACCTGGGATGCCTGAGGTCTGTTGTTTGGTCTGCCTACCCTACATCTCTAAGCTTTCTTCTATAGATGTTAGGTGAATTTGGGAGGGTGACCCACTCTAATTGTTCTCTCACCAGATTTTATCACAGGACCCACCGCTGCTTTGATGGGAGCTGGTCTTGGTAACTCTACCGCTCTCATTACTGATGGACGATTCTCAGGGGCGTCCAGAGGGTTCATCATTGGTATGTCGCGTATGAGCTTGAAATCATGCTTGGGGTATTTACGACCACTCTCACCAGGTCATGTTGTCCCTGAAGCCCTCTTGGGTGGCCCTATCGCTCTCGTCAAAGATGGTGATCGCATCATCATAGATGCGGCGTCGCGAACCATCAATTGGCTAGTAGACGAGGATGAGAAGGCGGCGCGCAGAAAAGAATGGGACGTTTCGGGTAAGAGTGCGCTGAAAGAAAGAAGAGGTATTCTGTACCGATATGCAAGGGACGTTGCCGTGAGTGATGTTGATGCGTCTTGTCTGTGCGTTGCTGATTTAGTCGCAAAAGCCGGCCAGCGAAGGCGCATACTGCGACTGATTCCCCGACGTTGTTTGTGTGTTGCATGTATGTACGGATTGTTTGTATGTAACAGTAAATCCATGCGCAATTGTGAACTTGTGGAACTGCTCTCATGCTCGTCCAGGTTCGAGTGCATTCAACGCCGAGATGTCGCACTCCATCACCACAACCGTTTCGTATGTTCTCAACAAGTACTCTCGTTCCTACCCATCTACGTCGTCTCTCAGTGGCACTCCAGTCGAATCTGAATGGCAGCATTTTACGAATCCAGTCATGAGGATCATCCTGGATGCCAAAAAGTCACCGTCCGGACAGCTGGTCTCTATGCGCCTCAGGATATTGTGGAGCTTGCATACAGAGTCCAACGACTTGCATATTGATCAGAGGGAAGTTGTTTTCGTGAGCAACAGTTCAGATTGTTGGCGAATAGGCTTTGCAGATTCCCCTGATGTTGTTCATCTTAGGAAGACTTGGAGCTACTGTCCTTTTCATCTTTGCCGACATTCCAAACGTCCGTCGTCCAATCGGACCAGGGCCTTCCTCTGAAGGCAGTGTATCGTGATGCAGTGGTCGGCATCCGCTACCTGCATCCAAGGATAGTTCCTCCTGGTTCCCAGTCAGCAAGTCATCATTGCCAATTACGACGAGTTGTTCCCTGACTCTAGTCTCCCACTGGCAGACGTACCGTCGCTTCCAGATCACGTTCAAGGATGCACCGGATGCATCACAATGCATCGATGCCATCAAGTCCGTCTGCCCCTGCAAAGCGAATCCCCATCCGACGCATATCAATCAACATGCTACGATGCTCTCGGCTTCGTTGACCCGGTCTGCAACGACTGTATCGCGTCCTTCACCTGTGCAGACCGCCGGATTGACTGAGCGTCAGAACACCATATCGGCACCCGTTGATTCGCGGCCAATTCCGTCGACCATGCTAGGCCACCCTCTGGAGAACCGAGCCTTGTCTATCGCGTCATCCTCGGTGGCGACGAGTCTGTCATCGGACGACAGTGCCTTCGTGACATGTTCCGAGACATCCCACAGGGATTGTCAGAAAGACGGCCAGAGAAACCGTGGTCATGACTCAGTTCAAAGTTCCTTGCCAAACTCATCACAGCCTTCGTCATCAGATCAAAACATAGCTATGCCTCCACCCCCTGTTCCGCGACGTGCAACGCACTCTACCGATACAACGGTGCAGGAGCCATCAAGAGCGGTGAACACGGGTGACGAGAGATCACAGCTTCTTGCATCTCTGAGCAAGCATCCTTCTCTGTATGAACTGTCTCGAATTGATCTGGAAACCCTCGTTAGTCAGGTCATTCGAGAGGAAGGATTCCTCCATCTGGTATCATGAAATTGTCTCATGGCAGTACCCCGCAACTCACGCCGTTACTCCCTAGCTTGAGTCCCTTGACTCTTTGTGGAGAGTCAAGGGATTCCTTGGTCGTTAATCGACGTAGCATTGTGCGATACTTCTCCATGTCTATGCTTTACCCTGTAAACATATCTTCTATTCACCATACACATGAGGCATGAGGCACATCCTAGGGAGCTTCAAGTGACGTGCCAGCGACCTGCAATTCGTGCACACTCTCGAGACCCACCCCTCGAAGTATTTTGCTGATTCCCTCATTTTTCATAGTCTCTAGTTCCGAGTCGCTCTTAGCAAGCAGCAAGCCAGCGAAGCCAAGTGAATTAACACTGATTAGTTCCTGCGTCTCCTCGACCTTGTAGGCTTCGTGACGTCGAGGTATCAGATGCATGTGTTCCAAGGTAAAAATGACGTTGTAAGAAGGAGAGCCAGGGGGGTAATCGGGGTCATGTCGTATGGTTGATATGACCAAGTCGAGAAGCGACAAGAAGGGAGGAAAGAGTGCTTGACTCAGTTCGGCTACGGAAAGGTTTCCCGAAAGAGAGGGCAACCGGAACACATGATTGGCATAAGGTAGCGAAGAAATCGCGAAAGGCCTCCCTACATGCGATTCCTTCAGTTATTCTTCGTCGCCGTCATGCTTGAATTCAGTTACCTAACACTTGGAGTACGGTCTTCCTAGCCAACGCTTCAATGGGTGGGCCATCGTTCTCAACTTCAATGAACTGGATATGCTTGTGTGGTTGGCTCGCACCGCTCATTGACCCACCTGATACATTGCTCGGGCTAGTGTCTTTCAATTGGATCCTGGGAAGGAGTACTTACAATTGTAAAAAGCGATGAGATGTATATTCGCCTGTCGAGCGGCGAGTAAGAGTTGGTATGTCTGGACCAAATCCTGCGGCAAGAGGGGTGATGTCTGTGGCTGGAATTCTTTGATCACAGTTGGGCAGACGATCTCGAACGTTATGCACGACAAGTACTCGAGCACGTACCCTTGGTCACCAACACAAAATGATGGGGAGCCACAGAAAATTTGTTCACCTAGGTGGATTGGTCACGATTCAAGATGACGACGACGACCGACGACCACTCACCAGGAGGACGTAGTCGGATACATCATCGCCATCTCGCAAGGACAGTTCCCCTATGTATAGATGTGGATTGTAAGGAGGAGCAAAGGGGTCCTTTTTGGCTACTGCACTGGGTTCCGAGGAAAGGGAGAGTTGGCCTGCAGCATCCCGTTCCACTGGCTTTTTCTGTAGCGCAGTGCATAGTCGCAACTGAAGCTAGCTCGGGAAAGGTAGATGAAACATCGCGTCAGCACATTGTACGAATCTTACCTCCAGACCGATATCCTGGTGTTGGTAGATTACAGATGGGAAGAGGATTTGTTCTCCGGATTCATGTGCGTTTTTGAATTTCTCAGGCAATGCGGAAATGACATCGGATGGCTGCATCGTTGTCGTTGCTGGATGGTACCCGTAATCTACGTGGATGGGCCCCGCTCTGTGGCGTGCGAGCGCCGTCTCTAAGTAGCATCTGGGTAACAGAGCAATGCAGCAACTAGACTACATTAATGATCAAGCAAATACCGTAAAACTCGAGTGCCAAACACTGGAAATAACGATAGCCGAAAGGGACCTGCACCAATAGCCATATTCACGGCTCAGTGACGGTTGCCACATCGCGAAGACTCGGAGTTGGCGTGGAGTAACCTCAAGCCTGGCCGGCGCGTCCCTTGTCTGCTTTTGGGCCCTCCATACGTTCGCCGTGGGTGAGGGCTCTGATATAGAAGACGGCAGCTATGAGTGACCAAAGAGAGGCATTCGTGCCCTAGGAGATTGTGTGGTCAACAATCGGAGCATCTCGCCACTCGGCCCTGGGTACCTGATAAAATAGGACCGCGAGGAAAGATTGCAGGATGAGTAACACCACTCTTAACGGTATGCTACGATGCATAGGAAACCCCTTGACGGAAAGGAGGGGGTAATCTAGTCCAATCATGACAAAACCCAGGACCATGGTGAGAATTTGGACAATGGGAAACTTCACGATGACGGTAATGAAGACATGGACTTTCGGGGAGGGTCTACGAGGGGAGTGTCAATAGAAATGGGTTTGCAGGCAGTGGAAGAACGGACTGAATGCCACCTGGGTTACGGAGAATACCGCCGACAAAGTCCCAGAAGAACTTGCGGAAGAGCATGCCCTAGAAACTCGCCCAAACTGCATCTGATGCTGTTGTCAGATAAGATGGGAGAGATGGGAGAGAACAGGGCACGAACAAATACTTGCAGCGACGGAGATGAAACGACTCAAGTCATGCCAGATCAAGTTTCCCATAGAGGACGAATGAATGTGAGTGATGTACTAGTCTGGAGGCCAGCCTCGGCATGAAAAGGAAGAGAGCGCTGCTCTGGGGAGTGACGAAAGACGGGAGGGAAAATGTTTTGTTTTCCAAGATCAGGGAGATCGAGTTTTATACAAAGTGCTACTGATTACAATGCGGTGGAACCGTCTCCAAGGCAAGCACTACCCCGCAGCCTATTTTTGCAACGAGCTTGGGCTTGAGGATTTACCGACGCGATCGTCGTAGTACGAGTACATGTCGAGAAAGACGTAAATCAGCGTACACGAGAGGTGAAACATTGCATCTGTGAGACGGATGTCACTTATCGCGAAGATGAACTCATATGGGTATGTGCGACTTGTCCTTCTTCATCCACAATGTCCAGGAAAAAGCAGAACAAGCATCTCCAGCTTCCAGCCTCGCACGATCTCGTACCGGTGGGCCCGAGGCATGTACAATCAAACTATCACCGCAAACGCGACGAGAATGGCCTCAAGCCGTCTACCTCTCGCGCACTCATCTTGCGCAACGGCAAGTATGGGGCTCGCGGAACGGGTGAAGTCATCCTCGCCGGAAGAATAACCGGTAGAGAGAAGCTCGATCT
The DNA here is from genome assembly GCA_038093515.1 of Butyriboletus loyo. Lineage (NCBI taxonomy): Eukaryota > Fungi > Basidiomycota > Agaricomycetes > Boletales > Boletaceae > Butyriboletus > Butyriboletus loyo. Next base: position 170,567 of record JBBPSI010000011.1, on the reverse strand, counting down.
TCTAGCAGGTACATTCACCTCATTCTTGTTATCCCACCTGCTGACCACTTCTCCAGAGGACCTCATATCGCAGAAATCACGTACAGCTCTCATGGCTCCCTTCAGGCTCGACAAGTGCATCAGAATTGCCGACTCACAATACAATGGTATGCTTAGTCACTTTCGTCCTGTTTCGATCTCTACCCTCACTCTCTTCAAGCTTACCTCGACGACATTGCTGACCTCAAGGATCCTGACTTGTTCTACGATAGGATTGTGGCCGAGTTACTTGCGAGATCTCCTCATGGGCAAGATGTCCAACAATCTGTTCGGAACGCTTCATACGTCGCCTCAGTCGTGTCAACAAGGTATAGGCTTTATGTCACACCACTTGTACATTACCCACCATCCCTCAGGATACACAATGCCTACATGGTCGCTTCGGCATGGAAACTTGTCATCGACGCCCTCCGCGACCTCCAGGATTCTGATTTGAATGATACGACAGCCCGTACTCAGCTTCAAAGTGATGACAACTTACGGTCACAATACTTGGTCTTGTGTGATATAGTTGGCGTTCTGGTTGACCTTGGGCAGGCATATTTCTCTATTCTTGCCATGACCGCACGTATGCCATCCCAGCCCTATGTTAATATCTATGCCTGAACCTTATTCTCCACTCAGCCCACTACTCCCGGTACTTCAAAGAGGTCGAGAACGTGCAACCCGGGGAGCTTTCCGTAGCTTTCGACTGGGCCGGGCTCAAGGATGCTTGCAAATCGTTTTTGGACTCCATTATAATCGAGTTATGTTTCCCAAGAGTACCGTATCCGAAGCGAATCCTATATCACATATTGCACGACGCAGTTGATGAATCCCCCCGAGAAGCCAAGAAGTTCCCGCAGTCGATGTGGGATGCTATCGGCGACCTTTCGGTAAGTCTTTACTCCCGTAGGTATCTCAGGTGTTGCACACAGAGAGTGAGCCAACCTTTCACGCAGATTTCGTTGGAACTACAAGATCTCTTGGAAAGCCCTCTGTTAGGCCCCCAAGGCGAGAAGCTCAGAACCCTTCCACGTCAGATGCCAGAGCAATACGAAAGGTGGCTCGATGCTCAGATTTACTCAAAACAAGCATCGGAATCATACGCCAACTTCAAGGACCTCATCAACCCCTTGGAAAGAACCAAGGATCCCTCCGTGCTTGATAATATGTGGAAATTTATAAATCTCGTATGTTTCCGAGATTTCCCAGACCACTTATTCTGATCCTCTATCAGAACTACAAATCAATCTCGCGATTGTCCATTGATTCACTTTGGCGGTTAGACGAGGCGCTTCACCGTACTCCTCAATGGAGCTCCTTCTATATGCCCAGCCTTCGCACCTACGACTCCAACTCCGACGGCGAGCGATCCTCAATGCCTCTTGTAAAGAACACTGGACAAAAAAGGACTGGTGGGAAGAGGAAACCAAAGAAGCCGCTTGCAATCACGGACGGGCATGGGGATGATGTCGGTAACGATTCAATGCCTGAACTCCAGACTGTATCAGACAGTTCTGGTGAGAACGACGAGGATATACATGTTTCCGAGAACGATGAAGAAGAGAACGACTACGATGACGAGAGTGGCTATGATTCGGAAGAAGACGAAGTGCACCGGACCATGGAGAGGGAGGCAATGGATGCCACGATGGCGATACCTGAGTTCTTCGATCCCAAATCAACCGTTCCCGATTTCGATGCGCTGGTAGAGGAAAGGAAGGGGAACCCCTTCCTGAAACTCCTTGGATCATTAAGAGGCGAGATGATCATACACTGTGTTGCAGAAGTACATAAACTAATATATCCGCAGGGCGTATGTTTTCCTCCGACCCGAAGCTCAGCTCGACCACACGTACTGAACCACGAAAGGGCCCCTTCGGGCAGAACGGGCAGACTGCCAAAACTTCGACTAAGTAGGCCTCTGTTTCTGCACCAAGTGCAAAGATGTCTGACGTTCCTGATAGTAAAGTTTCCCCCACGCAGCCCATACCGGGCAAGGAGCGCCCACCTGGTACGTAGAAAACGCTGAAATGGGTGTCAACCTCCTTGACGTTTGTTGTTATTCGACCACAAGACTATCATGGAACCGTTGAAGACGCGGAGGATGAGGATGATGATGATGTCTCCTCCATAGCAAGTAAAAAGAAGAAGAAACCGAAGAAGAAGAAGAAGAAGAAGAAAGTGACAAACGAGCTACCTACAGTTCACGAGGACTCTGTGCCCGGTACCTCGACTCCGCCGAAGAACCCTCCTTCAAGCAAGCTTGCCGAAACTCCTGCTAAAGCACCTTCAAACAACCTTCCTGCATCTAATGCCTCGCTCAATTCGCTTGCACACATGTCGACATCCTCACTGCCTATTGAGCCCACCGTCGCGCAGTCTTCTCATTCTTACCTACAGGAACTGGGAGCACCAAAAGAGAAGGTTAAATCCCGTCCTGACCATGCATCCCTCTTCTCAGAGAAAAGGGGAATCCTCTCGAAGCTCAGAGAAAAGGACAAGGCAACGAAGGAGAATGAGGGTAATCCAACTACCAACAAGAGGTTCACGTGGTTTACCAAACTGGGGAAAAAAACGGCCGGATACATGCACCAACTGTTGCGTACGAGTGCGGAAGAGAAGGTCGGGTCGTTGAAGTGGGATAATTTCCTGAAGGTGAGCCTTCCTACATGTTCTCCATGGCCATGATCAAATGTCATTCCAGGTTATGCGAGATATGGGTTTCAAGTATGATCCTAGTACCGCAGGTTCGTCTGTTCGCTTCGACCCGCCAAACCCAAAGGATAGGGTAAGTCTTACTCATTCCCAAGTTATCGAGCTGATAATATGGGACATCTCATAGTCTATCACCTTCCATAAGCGTGCGCTCTTTTCGTACTCGTGGTAATTCCATCAGTTCACGTTTATAAAAATTCACAGCACACCCTGATTCGACGCTACATCCAAACCATTTGAGAGATTTTGGAAAGAAGCTACAGGATTACTACGGTTGGTCAGAGGAAGATTTCCTGAGGCGAGCCAGCACAATCTGAGCGTGCGCAGTTAGCTGTATACTGTATGTTGTATATATACGACGATGACATCCTCGCGCTAGGTAGAGGTACGGTAAGTCGAAGATATCCAGAACCCTGTGTGTGTCCAGTGACGAAAAAATACCGTGAAGTCATGTAGGTAGACGAGAAACCTTGCACTTTAAGCTATCCACGCTTGAAGATGGCCCTAAACGGATCAGACAGGAGGAAGAGATATACCCAACTTTGCATGTACTCACGTTGGCCAGCATTAATCGCTGCGATTAAGTATCGTTCCCAGTTTTCTGCAAGAGTCCGAGAAAACGCTGGATCACATTGTCTTAACGAGGCCCCACCATCGCGGATAGAAAACCACAAGAATCGTATTAAATCTTCGCAGATGACGATAATGTGTGCTGTGTCGTTGCTACGTCGTTCATTTACACTCGAAACGATCTCGTCGTTGAGTCCATTAAGTGCGCGCAGGCGAGCAAGGAAGCTTTCGGGTGTCATGATCTCGCCGCCGTGCATCTTGCAAATTGATTAGGACAACACTAAGATGAATCAGAGTCCTCAGTCCTGTGTTACCTTGAAGTAAAGGGCCTGGTTTGGAGGATTAGGACGGCGTTCCAGCTCAATTACCAAACTGGGTTTTGGATTAGAAGCGACGAGTCGAGAAACAAGTTCAATGTTCCTCACGAATGGGTAGCCAGACGGTCTTCCGGATGATTTGCTAGATCCAAGGCCCAAACCGCCCAGTTATGCAGCTCAGACCTCCAACGATTGATCCATTTAGAAAGTGCTGTGTTTAATGCATTTGCTTTTGGGTCTCTTGCCAGGCTGTGTCGGAGGGTAGAAGTACACCTCTGTTTGTGGGTCTTCCACGCAGCCACTTGGCATTCTTTGGAGCAGTATCGTACCAAGCTTGGAGAGCAGAAAGTCAGCAGATGTCCAAGGGGTTCCTGGGGAATTTAGTGACCAACCGGCATCGACTACAGGTCTTGACCTGGTCTCTTCCGGCGTACACGTTGCAGTAGTTGCATCTACCTTTGGGATCAATTGTCTGCATGTCGCTCTTACCGAACACGGAGACAGCGTCGAACTGCATGTGAGATAATTATATAATCATGTCCAAAGAGGATACTTATTCTCACAGTCGATGTAGATCGACCCTCCGTGAAGACGTCAAAACGAACGCTCCGCGTCGTCGAGATCGATGGCAGCGAGGCCTCCCCCAGCACGTCCACACATCGGAATACACCCCTCGTTCAATGCCAATTCAAACATGGACTGGGCTGAGGACGATGTCTGGGACAGCGCTTCCGACTCGGAGTCTCCACGTCACTCGACGATAGCGCATTCTTGGAGATACTCGTCGAATACCCAGCCGAAGCGCCAACCCTCGTCTGCGACCGCACCCAAGCCTGTTCCGAAGCCACCTACCAACTCCTCTTCGTCTACCCTTGCCCAATCTTACACCCACCTCCACCCCCCGAGCCCAAGTTCGTATCCTCCCAAGTCCGAGTCTGGTCAAGCTGCCCCAGCTAAAGGCGGATGGACCATGGTCAGAAAATCGAGCATCTCGCAAATTAGCACGAATGCGACAGCCTCCAAGTATTCTGACCTCCACCGAGACGCCGATGTCGATGGCGATATGGTCGTCGGCGACTTTGATTCAGAAATTGTTGAATCTGGAACTGCGAACAAAATTAGACAAGAGCGAGGCTCAATTAAATCTGATGCTGAGGAGATAATGAACGGTATAGATAAATCTTTGCCGTTACCATGCTCTTCTAAGTAAACGAATAGATCCCTTTCGTAGGCTCTTGCATTCACCGACCCCACAAGTATCTTCACATCAACCATCGCTCAGTTCTGGTGACGGCGTGGGTTCTTCCCACCGTCCGGGTGATGCAGGGAAACATTCCCGGGAATCGTCCATTCGTAGTAACCGACGACTGAAATTTATCGACTGCTTGAGCAAAGAGGACCTAAATATCTGTGAGTAGTTGGTACCATTATTCAATGGTGACACCATCCGACGATGTTCGTTTAGCTGATCTCCGAAAGCTCGCATGGTCTGGGACACCGAGTGGCCTTAGACCAATCGTTTGGCCGATACTTCTCGTACGTACATCTGCTTCCCGAACGTCAGTCGGTTGACATGTTCCTCAAGGGATATATACCTCTACCTTCAAACCTGCGTGCAGCCACGCTCGCTCGCAAACGAGGAGAGTATCTCTCGTTGGTTGAGCTCGCCTTCGCTCGAGACCGCCAAGGCGTTGATCAGCAAATTTGGCACCAGATTGAGATAGACGTTCCACGGACGCGCCCTGGCATACGTCTTTGGATGCAGGCATCCACGCAGCGCGTACGCGGTCTTCACTGGTTTGTCATACTTTCTGACATCCCTGCAAGTAGAGTCTCGAGCGGATACTCTACGTCTGGGCTATACGCCATCCGGCGAGCGGATATGTTCAAGGGATAAACGATCTTGTAACTCCCTTCTTTCAAGTTTTTCTTTCAGCATATATCGGCAAGTTCGCCATTGTCCGCAATTTTTATCGCCTTTTGATTCTTACCCATTCCAAAAAGACTCGGATCCAGAGCAGTTTGATACCTCCCTCCTTCCGGAGAATCTCCTAAATGCCGTTGAAGCCGATTCATTCTGGTGCCTCTCCCGACTTCTGGACGGTATACAAGACAACTACATATCTGCCCAACCAGGCATACATCGTAGCGTAAAACGCATGTCGGAGCTCGTGGCGCGTATCGATGGTTCGTCTAGTCTCCCTCTGAGCGACATTCTACGCACTAATGAATTTAATGAATCACAGCACCACTTCACACACATCTTCAGTCTCACAACGTCGAGTTTATGCAATTCGCATTCCGATGGATGAATTGCCTGCTTATGCGAGAAATCAGCGTGCAGAACACGATACGCATGTGGGATACTTATTTGGTCGGTATACGCTTTCTTTCGCTGTCGTTGACCGCCAACCAATGATTTCTACTAGGCGGAGGGGGCTGACGCGTTTTCCCAATTCCACCTTTACGTTTGTTCTGCTTTCCTCGTCAAATGGAGCGCAAAACTTCGACAAATGGATTTCCAGGCAAGTTTTAAAGCGACTCTTGCGCGCGCGCCTTACTCACTCTTTTTCCGTAGGGTATAATCATGTTTCTACAGTCCCCTCCAACCCAAGACTGGGGAGACCATGAAATCGAACTCCTCCTCAGCGAGGCCTTTGTTCTTAACTCAATATGGCATAACGCGCAAAGTCATCTCAACGTCAAATAAGTGCTCAGGGGCTTGTATGGCGATGATCAAGGTTAATGATTTAGATGAATAGCAAGGCAGGATGTAGCAATAGGCGTAATGCTATGTGAAATGGCAAAAAAGCCAAGTCTGGACGGAGCAGAACAAACCAAGAATCATTCTGCCTGTATGGCGGCGATTTCTCGCTCCATGGCTTGTTTCAGATCTGCGGCTTGCTCTTCGGTTTTGACCCGGATTCGGAAAGACGTTGGTGTACTGTTTTCATATCCGATGAGCGAGATAAAAGTCTTTGCCACAGCAGGCTTCAGGCTCGCATATATCCGGAAGTTCTGTCAGGAAAACGATAAGAAAGGAAAATAGAGATGAACACCATATACTGACAATAAGGATTCTACCCGTGTTACTATTCCGCATCAGAACACGCCGAACATGAGTTTCCTTATGTTTTTTCAATCGGAACATCCCTGTTGGCAAAGGTTTATACATCAGGGCTAATTTGGGCCAGGATGGGAAGGACGAACCGACTCCAAGGTCCTTCCATTCGCTTTTATCCTCTGACTTGGATAGTCGATAAACCTTGCACCTCACAACATGCGTCGTCTCCTCGTCTTCTTCACCCTCGCCTTCCTCATCGTGGTTATGCGAAGGCAGCAGCTTCGCCGCTTCCTCCTCCCCTCCTTCCTCGTTCCCTTCCGCCTCGGGCTGCGGAGTCGACTCGGATGACTTGTCGGTCGTAGGCGGCGAGAACAAACGCTCGCTGGGCTTCATTGATGGTGCCCCAAAGGTGAACCCTGAACTTGACGATGCTGGTATAGTAGCGTCGCCAGTGCTAGGTGCAAAACTGCCGAATCCAAAGCCTACGGGATTCCCGATACTTCCACCTGGTTTTCCAAAAGCGAACGCGCCAGTTTTAGCCGGGGAAGCACTGCCAAAGAAACTAACAGGTTTATCAGAAGATGACCCAAAGATGCTTGCAGATGTAGAGGAGGATGTTGTAGTTGTATTGCCGAAGAAAGTGGCAGTAACCTTAGAACTATCCTTGCTATCAGAGGGTGTTGTGTTGAACGGCAATGGTTTGCTGGACTCGGACATGCTGCTGCTGCCAAAGATCGAACTGCCGAATACTGACGTTGGTTTGGATGCTGCATCTGAGGTACTGAATGTGCTCGTGGGCTTGGTGGTGGCAAAGAAATTCAGCACGCTGCTGGAACCAAGGCTAGGCGCAATCGAAATTGGTTGTAACGATGGACTAGCGGACGAACTCGCTGTTTCCTGGCTTGAAGTTCCAGGAACCGACTTGGATGTGGTGTTCTCGGTGCTTGAGGGAGTAGCGAATGAAAAACCAGAAGTGGACGGCAGGCTTGACGTTGAAGCGAATGTACTTGAAGCAGCAAATGTAAAAGCAGACTTTGGAGGTTCTGGGGAAGTAGTAGATGAAGTTGTGGATAATTCACTCGGCTTGGGCGCGAGGGCGAAGGGCAATTGCGCAGGCATAGAACTTGAGGTCGGTAAAAAGGGTGGGAACGTGAAATCACCAGTCTTTGAACCAGTTTCGCTGGTCAAGGGAGATTTGGAAGATGCTTCAGCAAACCCTACATACGGTTTTGGCATGGAGAATGGGGTGGTTTTCTCTTGCGGTGCCTTGGCACCAAAAAGGGGGGTAGAATTAGTCGTAACGGAACCACGGATTGTAACTGACTGTGAAGAGCCATCAAATTCGGACTGGATTGTAGTCCGCAGGTTCTTGTAAGACTCTACTAAGCCGGCAACGTCAAAGAAGGGATCCTTCTTGACTGTATCCGATATGGCGGAAATGAAGGAAGCATTCAGACCCCGGAGAGACTTGAAATACTTCAACGCCATGGCGTCTACCTCCTCTGCAGGGGGAGACGTTGTGGGTTTTGGAGTGGGTGCATCGGAGTCTGAGGGGGACAGTTTGGGTGTCCCCAAAGGCGGTGACACGAGGGTTTGGTTGAGTGTAGAGGCTGATTGTGTGGTCTTGAATGCGGTGTCGAGTGCAGAGGACGCGGAGGCAGATACAGGTGGTGGCTGGGCGATGAAAGTGAACGGATTGGAAACAGAGGTTCCTGCTCCAAAACCAGCGAACCCCGCAAATTTGGGTTGAGGAACGGCCTCCTGGGTAAGATGTGAGGGGTGGCTATTACAGAACACGCGTCTCACTCACGATTTTGTCTGCATCAGGAGCGAGAGCTGGTGGCAGTCCATTTAGAGATGGTGGCTTCGAAGCAGCCAAGGCGCGCTTGGGTAGAGCGCGTATTCTTAAACACGTTTAGATGTGTGGTATGTACAGTGAAGGAGCCGGAGTGGCGTACTCTCTCCTGGCTAGGGCAGACTCGCCTGCCTTTTGAAAGCCCTGAGGGTCTTGAATTTCCTTGTATACGTGAGCCAGGGAAGACGGTGAGTATGAGCAATACACACCTCAATTTCGTCGTCGTGGTCGTCGTCGGGGCCATCCTTGGTGATCTGTCTCTCTGCGCCGCGCTTCATGGTGTGGACGATCCCTTCAAGTTGTCGGTCAACAAATATTCGCGCAAGCTGGGTCAAGTAATGGGAAAATATCATGTAAGCTGCGTCCTTGGGGTCCGTGTCTGTGCGGGTGGCTGGGGTCCTTGACTTTGTCCTGTACCTCTCTCGCTGTCTGTCGTCGACGTCGAGTGTCACTGTTATCGTCTGCCAGCCCGTCGCTGAGCTCGTTGTTCGCGCTCGCGCTCGTCACAGATGTCAACGACGACCGCAGCAACAATGGACTCCCGCTCATCGTCCCCAGAAACGCCAGAAACATCCGATGTCCCGCACAATGTAACCATCCACAATGAACTCCCTTCTTGGTATCGTCCATTACCCATTGCCAAGGACGCCTCCGCAATCGGTGCCTGGGACGGTGACCCTTTTCGGCAGCCAGACGACGAGGGCATGCTCCAACTCGACGACATCATACAAGAACACGCTTATGACGAGTATGCATATCCATGTGCCCCCAACTCATCTCACCTGTTTCCCATGCAGTTCTACGTGCTTGAACGTGGAAAATTCGAGCACCCACTCACCCTCAGAAGCCACCCAGCCAGAGTCAGTCTCACTAGAACCTCTTCGGACATCACTCCGACGGTCTATTCCCGAGTCCGGTCTCTCTATACCCCATCTTTCGCAAATGCACTCCACCCCAATCGTGCCTCCTCCTGCCATGCGGACGTGCAAGCGGGACCCGTCGTCCATTCCTCGCAGGGTTGTTTACCCTCCGAGAGAGTCGTGCTACAAGTACGTCGTTATTCATGTCTCACTTCACACCGTCTTATCACCTCCTTGCCATCAGTCTTGCCATCTTAACACCCAACATTCCCGAGAGCGGTGCAAAGTCGCGTGTCGAGACGCAGGTGCGCGTTACTGTCGACCTCGCAGATGCAAACACTTCTGCCGGGGAACATAATCAGTATGACAGAGTTGGTTCTTGGAAATGGCTCAAACTCCCACCCGGAACGTCTACTAAGAAGCGTACCCGAAGAGAAGGAAAAATAGGTGAATGTTTTGTATCAGTAATCCTTGCGTTCGCTCTAACATGCAGCAAGATCCCGCACCACTGGACATCCTTCACCTAATTGCAACCGTAACATGTACTTCAGCCCCACATAACCATGTTGTCAGCTGCGGAAGTTGCAGGAACAGAGAGGTATGGCTTCATGCTTCCTTATGCATTACAAGTTATATCTGTGTTGTCAAGGCAAAGCGTGTAGCCCGCAAACTCGCAGCTCGTGTACGGCCAGCTCGTTCGGATTCAGACACTCCCGAAGATGGCTGCGAGCGCCAAAGAAACGTTAAGGAAGACACGACGAGCATAATCCAGTTTAATTGCCCGGACGTGCTCGATTTTTCTGCCGGGTCTGCTGTGCTTCCCGTTCGAATCACTTGTTATTGCAGGCATCACCGAGAGAAGATCGGGTTTAATATTCGTTTCACAATGCTGGATCACAACGGCCGCCTGATTGGTACGGGCATGACACCCCCAATTATGATTACCGATGATCACAAATCAACTGTCAAGTCGGGAGTTGTCCCATCTACCCCCGCCTTGGAAACGCAAGTTGACTGGACCAGCTTGCCCCCTGCTGCGCCACCCACGGACAACAGTTCGCTCTTGAAACATTCATCTCGAAACGGCAAAGGTCAATCAAAGACACGTTCTAAACCTTACGATATGGTCGGTCGGAACAACCAGTCCAAGTTCTCCAGGGAGGCTAGCGTTACTAGTCCGAGTTCTTCTGTCAACTCCCCTTCCGTGCACCCCTCTACAGGGCCCAACACTCGTTCGCCAACCCCATCGCAGCTGCCACAATCCTCCAGCCCTGTACCAGCTCCCCAGCCTCCAGTAATATTCACAACAGACGGTGATTCCCCATCCGCATTCAACCCGAGGGAACCCATTTCTACCTCGCTTCTCAACAGTGCTTCTGGTACTTCCATTCTCAGTCCTCCGAACGGCATCTCCACTATTACAACATCCCAATATCCTTCACCCTCTGACGTATTTTCCCCTAATACTTCCCCAGTAACGCAACCTTCACAACTCCTTTCTACCTTCGTGCCTCCCCAACCCATGCCCTTTCTTTTCTTTAACCCAAGTTCCCCGCCACCCGTTACATCACTTCCCATGCCCAAGATCCATCGCCTTATCCCTTCGTCTGGTCCAACTCACGGTGGCATTGAAGTCACTGTTCTTGGCGAAAACTTTCATCCGGCAATTCAGTTCAACTGTGTGTTTGGTGATGCCGTGGCCAGTTCGACCCAGAGGTGGAGTGATAACACTCTGCTTTGCGTTTTACCTCCCCGATCTGCTCCTGGCGTTGTCGCAGTGTGGTTTGAAGGTCTCGACGAGACCAAGAACCCCACACTTCCATCTCTTTTCACTTACACTGATGAATCGGATCGTGCTTTGTAAGTGAGCTAAGACGTCTTCTCCAAACACCTTATAACTTCAACTCTAGAATGGAGCTTGCTCTCCAGGTGGTGGGTCTCAAGATGACCGGGAAAATCGAGGACGCAAAGAATATTGCTTTGCGCATAGTCGGGTCTACGGGCACCGAGGACTCAGCTTCCGGGTCCAGTTCTGCCGCCGACGATATAATGCAAGTCGCTTCGCCGTCTTTCCATGACATCCGGCCTCTTTTATTCTTACGCCTCGGAGAAAGGCATAACTATGAAGCTGCTGTCACGAAGTTCTTGTCACTCATTGATGTCTCCGTAGAGAGGCATATTGGCATGCCTCCCGCAGTTGCCGTGTCTCACACTACGTCGAGCGGGCAGACCTTACTCCACCTGGCGGTATTCTTGAAATTCAGTTCTCTGACCGAGTTCCTCATCGCGCACGGTATTGACCTGGATGCCCGTGACCGCAATGGATATACGGCCCTGCACTTTGCAGTTTTGGGCCAGTCAAAGGAGTGTGGTCGACTCCTCGTAGTCGCTGGTGCAGACTTGGAGATTGTCAACGCTCTCGGGAAGACACCTCAAGACATTGCGCCATCTGATTTCTTCGAAGGAACCACCAACCATACGACTTCGGAAGACGATCTGTGCGAAGTTAATCTCGAGGACGACGATGGGGATGACGAATCTCATTTGGGGGACGTAGAAAGTGATGAGGATGCATCGACCGCCATGATCAGACGAAAGCATATATCTCGTGGCATTCGTCGCCGTCCCACCCGACCTCACGATACACATGAACAACCTGAGAGCCCTCAGATATTGCAACCTTCGCATACCCCGGACAAAATTGAGGATAATACAACGCAGAAAATCGATGACACTTCTGACGAAAAGCAGGCTGCATCATTTGTCGCGTTGATCCAATGGACGCTCGCACAAATTCCCGCTCCCCAAGGCATCATACCCACCATGCCGCAGTTCCCGCTGCCTCATTTACCCGAGATGCCTGTTGTCCCTTGGGCTGCACTACCACAGATACCGATGGTGTTCCCAGTGTTTGTACCAATCCCTGGTTGGCCATCATTCCTAAGCGATAAACGGGATGGCCCGCGTGGCGAAGTTCCGAGTAGTAAAGAGGGTGACTCGCGGCCAACCGGGTACAGTACCACCCAAGAGCTTCGGACGACATGGGAAAAATGGATAGCCGTAGCTGTTGCGACTGCCACTCTCCGTCCTCCGCCAGCCGACGAAGCACCTCCAATGTACACCCCGAGAGAAACCAAGGAGATAACGACGCAACAGCCGGTGACAGAGATGGTAGAGCTCCAAGAACCCAACCCCGAGCGTATTACCCCCCGAGCACCGAACGTACTGGATCGTCCAACTAGACATGTGGGCTACGAGGTTACCTCTACGCCGGCACCGGATGCCGACGCATACGAATATATACCTGTGAAAGCGCATGCTCATACGGCAAAGAAGCGTAAGGATGGCGTTGAATTTATAATGTCTACTGTTGACATTTTATCTAGATGACCGGATGCTCGTGTTGTTTTGGCTTCCTATTCTGCTTCGTGAGTCGGTTCTGTTGTGAATTCGTGACGATGTTCTGATCGAGGTCATCAAGTGTCTCTCCTTTGGGCTTTCCACAACTGTATCCGCTTTGCTATCCATGCGCTGAAGACCAGTCTCACAATGAAAGCAGGGGTGCATGCATGAATGCGCTATGTAGAGTCTTGTAAGCCTGTTGTGATTTGTATGAGGGAAACTGCTGAACAAAATTGCATGCTAGACATCACTGGGTTGGTTCGAATGGACCTTTCCACGCATTTACTGCAGTTGGCGTTATTCTTATTGTTCTGCTGGATATGTCGGAATGGCTCGTTGTACTTTGTGCTCGATACGTATCCTTGGTGTAATGTGCCAGTAAGACTCTATGGAGTAAGAATCCCAACGACGTGGCTAGCACTCTGGGTGGGTCAACGTCCCCTATGCAGCTTGAACGACGCTTGGATGCCCTTGCCAGCCTTGATGTCCTCGAGTACTCTGGTATCGATCTCTCTTCCGATCCTGGCTACCTCGACTACTCCGTCTACCATGTCCTTGGGAACACAGACTACACCATCTTCGTCCGCGACAATCCAGTCACCGGATTCGACCGTGACTGCTGCGAATGTACCCGGGTCCTCTGCGTTGTCTTGTGGCTGGATGACGAGTGGAACGTTGACGGCTGATGGGCGAACGAAGGGCGATTGCCCAAGCGTCGAGTGCCCGCGTGCAAATACTGGGAAAGCCGCAGCACGATGTTCGGCCAGGTCCCTGCACCGGCCAGATATGACGACGCCGACGACGTCTCTGGCGTGAGCACCTGCTGTCATGAGACCTCCCCAGACAGCATTCTTTGTGTCTGTTTCGATATGAACGTCAACAATGCTAGTCAGGGAACGGACCAAGGAAAGCAAACTGAACGTGGGGGGGCGTTGATGACGACGATGGATTTGGGGGTTGCGGTGTCTACAAAGTGAGCAGAGAGCTTTGGGGCTGTCTGATCCGAGGCAAGAACCATCTGGACGGTGTAAGCGGGGCCAGATATACGAATGTCGGGGTCGGGCGGGGCGGGGGAGAGGAGGTGTATGTCGGGGATATGTCCACCGTGCGGGGATCCGAGTTTGATGAGAGCATCGGAAATCTCGCAGGTGGATAAGTTGGATAAGTTGGACATTGCGATTGAAGAGAACGAGCCTGGGAGCAGCTTTGGGTTTCTAGTCCAAGTAGAAGCTAGGGGCTTTTCCACAAATAGTCGAGGACAGCACTAGCGTAGCGTCCGCAACTTGACGTGTGCCAGCATGGCCAACCCTCCCTCGTCCTCGACAAATCTTCGCAGACTCGTCAAGAAGGCCTCAATGGCCATCATGAAATCTCACAGAGTCTCGGTGCCCCAGTACGACCTTCCCATCCGTCTACGACCGGTTCGCCCTCCGTGCCGTTTCTCACACCGTCATGTCATGCTCAATCTTTTTTTGCAGTGGTTCCTACTCTTTACATGCCTTATCATGCTCCTGCTTGCTTTCCTCGGACTCTCCGACTTTTCCCACTCCCTGCCGCTAAACGACAGGTTTCTCCACATCACTTGCTTCTGCGTTGCCACAGGCGTGTTCTACTTCATCTTTGACGTAGAGGAGTACGCATTCCGTATTCTATCCATAGATCCACCCCTCAACATGCCTTAACTCCAGGGATGCTAGACGGATCTGGTTTTGGCGCCATGCCAACCTATTATTCACAGCGGTCGTATGTTTTTTCTTTGGTGGATTCGTCAGCGAGATCGTGCAGTCAATGTTGCCCGTACGTCCTTTGATCCCTTTTGTGATAGCATTTGCTCATGTCGCGTTAGCATAATCGTTTTGATGCTGGTGACGTAGTGGTCCGTCCTTCTGTGCTTCTCGTCAGCCTCGAGGCTCACATCCTTGCCTTGCCAGGCCAATATCGTCGGCTCAACGATTGGTCTTTACACGTCTTATCATATCGAGAAACACTATCGTTCCAGGAGAGAAGTAAGAATCGACCTCCTTCCCTTCGTCCTTTCCCTTACTCAGCCTTGCTCCAGATTGCCCGTTTATACCGGCCCTTGAACACTGAAGATCCTTTGGATCCAGAGGACTACTCGGACGACAGGGCTGGTCCATCTGGAACACACCTTCTCCCTCTCTTTAACCCCCAGCCTACTGGTTCCTCAGTAAAGTCTTCGGTACCGTCCAGGGCAAAGATCCACAAAGCCGATCGTCTTGCGGATGTCTGGGACGAACATGAAGAACTTTTTGGAATTGGGGATGACAGCGATTTTGAGGATGCTCCTAACGCTAGACCATCAAGTCATGCAGACGGGTCTCCGCAAGCTCCCCCTATACCAACGATTACCATCACACGACCGTAGACGGAATATCTATTGCATCATGTATACCACCGCCAATCTGTTGCCTGCGGAATAATGAACATCTATTCTATATTTACTTCCTTTACAGAGCGTGGGCATCGCCCTGTCCATGATGCAGGAAACTGAGCGCATGCATGGAGCTCAGCGTCTAAATGGCAGTGCTCTCCGTGCAACTGGTCGATCTCATTGCGACGTCTGTTGACAAGGTCTTGAATGCCCTTGCACGCCGTCGAAGCTACGATAGTTACGTTCTCATCCACCGTTTGCTGAATAGTGTGCTAGAGACAAGCGGTGTCAGCAACTGGTCCATGAAAGAGCACGACTCGTAAACGCATACTTGAAGATCACGCGTGAGGCCTTCTCCGATCCTTGCTGAATCCTGTAACCATCGTCGTTTCGCCCGTTCCCATTTTCCCACTGCCCACCGGATGCTGCTCATCGCGAGCAGTGCACCTGAGCCTATCGCCGTCCCCATCTCCGTACCTGCTCCCAGGCTGAGAATATGTTCGCCGAATGCTAACCACCATCCTAGACCTGCACCGCTGAGTACACCACCGAATGCACCAACGACAGCACTCTGTGCTTCTCGGTGCAACTTCAAGGTAATGTGCTGGATCAACTGGCTCCGGCGGTCGTGTATCGGTTGTATTAGACTGTTTGGTGTGAGAACATGGGTAGGCAAACGTTTCAGCTGTTGGAGTTGGTTTTCGAGGACAGGGGAACGAAGAGAGGTCGAGGAGGCAGCAGAGAGAAGACTGAATGCAGATATAGACAGTTCTCTCTGGGTAAATTCCAGGCATCCGGTTTGTAGAATGAGCTGGTTTGTGACGATCAGCTTGAGATCCCCTCGTCAGCTCGACCAAACACTCCTTACCTGATTTTCGAGCCCTTTACACCACTGTCCCTGCACTGCGGCAGAGACGAGTGCCCCTATCTCATCAACCCGCCAGACCATCGCCCAGAACGTGAGCGATCCTAGCAGTGTATTCATTTCCTTCGTACCCAGAGACAGTGCATTCTCGATCTTGCTATCCTCTCCCAGCTTGCCGAGTATGTTATGTCTTGTATTGTCTCGAATCCTTTCTACCTCGGATGACAGGTCGCCAACCCTACTAGCCACACGATCAATATCTTTCTTGGTCGCTTCAACTGACCGGAAGCTTGCAGAAAGAGAACCATGAACCTGTGAAAGCGCTGTCTCTTGCCGAAGATCCAGAAAGCGTGTCTCCAATAGGTTCTTCGGACGGAGAACCTCGTTGATCGCTACAGTGATAGTAGATATTCGAGAACCAAGGGTATCTCTTTGGTACCTATCAATCGTAGACGGCGATCTTGGGTTGACTTGCAGGGCGGTAACCGCGTCCAGGGCCTGTCTGGGATCGACGAATAGAACGTGTCCCGGTTGAGACCCCATTTTAGACAATGTTCGAGAAACGAGCTGACGGTGAGGGTCAGAGACTGAGCCTGATGTAAGTATGAGGATGGTGTTCGGCTTGTTAAGCAGGTGCTTGGCCCGGATAGCCAGGTCAGAGAGAGGAGTGACGACGGGGTCACAGAGTAACAGTAGGACGTCGCTGTCCAGTAATAGATTGTCCGTCTCGTCGCGGACGCTGGACAAGGATGAGAGGTCGGGAAGCTCAGTGAGTCGAATGGCATGTGGGAATCGCTGAAGCCAATCTGATGGGCTAGAGAGCTCTCCAGAAAATGCAGTGGGTTTGCCATACCTATGTTGGTCTCGTATGACATTGTCCGACTAGTAGAAGACAGGGAGTGCTTACTCGACATTTACGCAGCTGGGAGCGTCCTTCCACCGGTTGCGCAAAATCTCGCTATAGGTTGGTTCAGACGTGAAAGGATCTTCCAAAAGTGCCGTGACCAGGTCATGTGAACAAGCCCACTTGTCGAAACCACAGACTACATAGAAACAAGAACGAAAGCAAGAGAGCGGGATCCGGGATGAATGGACGGACAACACAATCACAGAATGGCTTACCAGCAATGGTGGCCTTCAAAGGCACCTGGTCTGAACCAGAGCTCAGCTCGGTGATGGATCTTTCAAGTATATTTCTCCAGAAAATGGATGACTCTGGTCCTACTGCGGTCTCTGCATTAGAGAGTGCTCGTGGCAAGAGAGAGACAGTGTTCTGTAGCAATATGGATGCGCGCTTTCGAGTGGAAGATTGCTCGGGCTGGTGTAATGCTTGGGATTCACTAACGGCGACATTGGCGAGGGATCTTGCATGGTCTGAATCTACGAGAGGGCTTCTAGGACGTGTGCCCGTGCGGATGGTGTTGGGTAGAGAGAAAGAGGTGATGCCAGCATCCGTCCGAGGAGCCAGCGCAGACGAATTGCGAAGGACGCGACAGGCTTGCATGCTTTCATCCTTGACTTCAATCAACCACAAGTATAGTTCTACTCTATCAGAGTGTCACGTGACACCACCATTAAATTACATTGCTATGTTCTGTTTTTTCGGACTGCTCGCCTCGGCCTGCGCTTCCAGGATGGCACCCTTGCTCAAGCAGAAGTCGATATGAGCATTAAGTCCTTGGTTGTCTGTTTTCAGTTGCTTGCTACAGACGGGGCAAGTGTGATGTTCTGCGATTGTCACCACCTGCTCCGGACCAAGAAGGCTCGACCCCGATGCCTCGTATGGTTGGAAAGTACCTTCGGTGCTCGTCCCTAGAGAAGGTGGGGCATTGATACCTGAGCGTGGTTTGGAATACGGTTTCGATAGTATATCATCGGAGCATTCCATGGTTTGATCATCATGTCCAAGGCGGTCCAGTTCCTCCTCCTCATAGAATCCTGGCATTGAATCATCCTCCCCTTCATGTTCGGGTTGTCCCCCCACGTCTACCTCCATTTTCGCTCTCTTCCGTGGCGAGCTCGAAGTCCCGAAAAACTAGATAGGTAGTTCGTGAGTTGTCCCATTCACCAATCTTCTCAGTACTTACACGCTTGATCCCACCCGCGGGCTCTGCAGCACGTAGATCCTTGAGCTTCGTTATTCGCAGCCCAATCAACCGGATTGTCAACGGCAATTCCGGAAGCAAAAGATCTTTGCCGATCTGTCAGATTATCATCTATCAGAGAAGCCATGGAATTGTCGAGGTGACCCTCTCACTACAAAGAGATCTTCCTTCTTCAGACTAACCCAACGGTCAAACGATTTCGCCCTAGTGAAGACTCAAATAGAAACTCGTCAATCCCAAGGAATATTCGAGGCCTCCAGGAGTGGCTGTTACCCTGATAGGTATCGAGTTTATACTTCAGTGTGACAGTCTTTCCTGTCCATCCACCTGAGACCATGTCTCTCGCAAGCTCGTCGGAAACATCCTCAAGCTTCGAAAGTATCATTTGCTTATCGCTCAAGGCACGAAATGTTCTGATATTCAACTCAGCGTCCGGACAACACATGAACAGTATACCATTACCTTTCTGCACCTATACTCTTCCGTTCTTCTCGGCTTCCTGCCTGGACTACACTCGAAGCGATCCCGAGGTACGTTTTGAGCAAGAATCGATATCCAAACTGCTTGTCCATCAAATACAACGTTGCTCTGTGGGTATAAATATTCCCACAAGTCTAGACAAGCAGAAAGTCGTGGTGAGCAGTCAGAAGTCCAATGCGACTGGCCTACCTTGATACCAATAGCATCGAGGAGTCTTTCATGCACTCTGCCAATGCCAGGCACTTTACGTATGGATAAGTTGTGCATAAACGATTTGATAGAGTCACGGTTGAAGGAAAGATGAAATTGTCCATTAGGCTTGTTCTGTGGGTGGCACTAAACAGGGTGTTCTGCCATGAGTATAAAACGCTCGTACTTTATCCGAGGAAATCTGTACAATGTAAGATGATCAGTGACTAACGCAATACCTCTATTCACCAACCTTTGCTAGCATCTGAATATGTGTTATTTTTTGGTAGAGCATGGAATGGCAGCTTCAAACCTTGTTAGGCGCAATACCAGCGCTCACCGTTAGCTTCGTTTCACTATGAACAGCGGCACGCATCTCTTGCACACATGTTTCTGCATCCATCTGATGGTCTGTGCAGTACTGTGTTATGCTTTGCATGCCTTGAGTCTACCAACATATAGTATGGCCGTATCACTTACTTCAGGTACCCCTCGTCGCAACCAGCAGCAAGCATGTTGGGGTCATATCTTCGAAAAATCATCATACACCGTCGCGACATTTCAGAGTAGCGCTCAAAGTTAAGCTTGACGACGGTAAGATCTGGACAGAGTTTCCTAGCAACAAATTCTACATCGGACTGTTAGGGAAACCACTTCAAGGCAATGCCCCCACTCTCACCTGCCATCCCCGAACGAACGCCATACTTGCGTGCTTCGTAAGAAGCAGTGGAAAGCACGCCACCGCCGACCTGGAGAATCGCGTGTTGGATTGTTATCATGCAGATGTTCTGACCTAGGACATCAAACACGTACACCAAATGGTTTTCCCTCAAGAGAAGGGTTGTGGAGAAGCTCCACGCTAGCGTAAAATGCGTCCATGTCAACGTGCACGATTGTCTGACTGAGGTTACGCTCCTCTTCGAGCTCTTCAATCTGGGAAAGAGAAGCCCATTAATTATACACGTAGTTACTGTTTCCCTCACTCACGATATGGTCGACCTGTCTCTCTACCGCGCCTAAATTCACGTCTAGGAGGGCTGGCAGCAAAATGCTCAGAATTATCACGCACGGATATCTACTCCATTCAAGGCTTCTTCACGCTGCCTCAGGATCTTGGTGATCTTCTCAGACAGTTCCTTGTCCTTCTTCTTCTCATTCTAAGATTGGCAGAGGGGGCTCTGGGGTCATTCATTGTGCCACGAGCGCGCTAGCAAGACTGCTTGCCTCGTAGAATTTGGAGCCTTTCGAGACCTCGGCGATGATGCGATTGATCTCATTTTGATCCTGGACCAACCTGGGCGGAATTATATGGTGTCAGTCTTTTGGAGTGGTCGATGCTATTGGCGCTCTCAGAACGAACCCAGCCTTTGTGGACGAAGGGCCGGCAAGTCGCTTGAGGAGACTGGCAGACTCTTGAGATGGCCCCGGAGGTGATTTTTGAACCTCGGACTTCATGCATACAGCGGGGCTCACAAGGCGTTCAAAGTCGAATGCAAATCTAGCAAACGAGCGGTCGGCTGACTCATCGTTGGACCCGCACATCATATCACCCAACAATTTGCGTATAAAATGCTACAACATTGAATATAAATTTGATATCTTACAGGCACTATATCTAGAGTATGTAGGCGTCTGTACGTGTATGTATGTGTGTCGTTCCAAGGCCAGCTTATAGTCGATTCTCCTAAAATGTCCTCAAAGCTTCCCATGAGGTGCATCTGAAAGATTAAGGATGGCGAGGGCGGTGTCCCACTCTTGTCCATCATATACGGGGTGAGGATGCCGAGGGACGAGGAGCTCCGAATGAGAAGGTTGGATGGGGGTCGAGCACTGCTCCAAAATTCCTAGAGAAGTGTACGAAGTCGATACGAACAGTTTCAGGAAACCAGAGTCGAGTTGTGGAAGAGAGTAAGACCGTAGTTCAATCTCTAAAGTTCCGTGCTTCGGGAGGGTCGGAGTAGGGGAAGATGGTCGTGGGTGATATAAAAGATGGATATCAACCCCATTGGAATCCATATACGCAAGATACGGCCAGAGATCTCTGTCAGAGTGGTTTCGGAGGACAACCGCGTATGAATTGCCCAGCGTGCGCACAAGATCAGCCCTTCCATCGATTAGAAGATTTTGTCCCACCCGTCTTTGGTTCTGGGGATCGACGAGATAAAGTTCCAGCTGAAGGTGATCTTGAAAGGGATTTTTGGGATTCGTGCGATGAAGATGCATATGATAACGTGCAGCTTCGTCTAGGATAAGCGCCGATCGTTCTTTATCCTTTTTCTCTATTTTCAGCACAGGACGGCGGGGTGGCGCAAGCTGGTTGAGTGTTTGCACTTGAATGGCTCGGGAGTGCACCCCGACGGATATATCCGCCAGTTTGGAGTGTTCAACCTCAACGATATTGAGCCCCTCTCTGACGGGTATGCCGTCAAGTCCATCAGAACTTGGGCGGCAGAAAAGATGACGGAAGATAGATGAACAAGTCTTCTTCATGTACACTCGGAAAGGAGTGCGCGGATTCCACCGCGTAATGCGTGCCCAAGACCCTTGCCCGCCACGTTTGTTGATGCTTTTACGTCTGGCAAGAGACCAAGTCGAGTGTACTTCATACACCCGGAAGCTGTCCAGCGACGGATTAAGCGATCCGCAGCGGTTGTGGGAGTGGACACTGAACTCCGTGCCCTCTACGACGCCATGAATCGCACCCACATGCAGGCGTAGCCCATCTTTGTCTCCTTCTACTGGAACCAAGTCCGTGTCTGGGACAAAAGGAATGTCATCGAAGAGAACACGATCTTTGTGTCGACCTAAGCAGACTGGGTGCTGGGGAACATGACCGGGTGGATTGAGGCGCTCTGAGACCTCGAAATATCTCAGCCGATGGAGGGGTACTGCCTTTGTCATCGCGAGAAATTCCTGCGTAAACCTACCCCCTTCTTTCCACTCCGTTGCCATCTCGTCGGGTTTACACGCGGCTAGGAGTGCATGCGTGGAGCAATTGTCCTGGTAGAATCCATGCTGCCCGTTGAACCTCTTCCCAATTGCGCCCCTCCACAAACCATTGAACAGGTCCTCCTTCCGGGCCTTCTCGGTAGGAGTACACCGAACGCCACGTCGATCGTGTGCGTTACCAGCCAGCTGCGGGAACGAAAACGAACAATCCAGGATCAGAGTGATGTTGTCACCCTTTACGGCACAGAGCTCGCCAAGCATGGAGCACAGGGAACGATCGGAGATGCCCGCAACCCGGCCTTCAGGACCATTGGTGTCATGATCGTAGGGGCAGAGAACCTGGACGTGGCGTGGTTTACCCTCGCACCAATCTCGAGGCGCGGGCATGCTGCTACCGTGACCAGCAAAATAGACGAGGAGGGCATCTCCTTGAGAAATCGCGGGATTATTGACGAGGTGGCTCATGAAAACGTCTTCAATGCGACGTTTTGTAGCTTCCTTGTTGGCAAGGAGGGCAATGTTGGTGCTAGGGACTTGGAGGTCATGCATCAGCCACTGTTTCATGCGCCGTGCGTCGTCAGCACAGGCCTCGAGGTTCCAGATACGCCCCGACTTGTAGTTGTCGATTCCAATAAGAAGCGCGAAGAGCCGAGAGGCCATCTATGCATGGATTGGTGATGAATAGACACAGATAACAAGATGCTTGCCTATTGACGTGGCTAGGGGCGCCGGGATGATCTGACTATGAGTTGAACTGCTGGAACTCGGAACTTCTTATATATGGGTTTACATAGCCATTGGGCCACGTCGGGAGAATGATTCAAGAAAAAGTGGTGCTGCATGCATCGTCAACGCCACATTGGTCGTTGGGTTCCAGCTAACGGAAATGTAAGAAATGCCATCATGCACAGCAATGGGCTGACGAAGGACGTACTGTGGGCTGCCACATGACAGGGGGGTGAATCTGTACCAGAACCTGAAGGGAAATCCTCGATAAGCAAGACCCTCGAAGGAAAGGTGTGCATGTTTCTGAAGAAAGAAAAGTCCGTGAGCGCAGAAGGGCAGGAGCGGAGGGTTCATTGATGGCCTGACTGTCTAGACGGAAGCTACAGTCATCTATGACAAAAACAGCGCGTGCTTGCTCATCGAAGCTAGAGCGCGTTTTTTGCATGAGTCGTCGTGAACATGAACATGAATGAAGAACGAATGCATGATTGTGACCTAATTCATGCCAACTCGGGGGTAACGAAATTGACGCAAACTTTGACCTTGCACCCTCAAACTGCATTATCGATACGCCTTGTCCCGACTGGTCGGCGCCTACGCACCTGCACCTGACCGACTCTTGGAAAAAAAGAAAAGGAGAAAGCCTGGCCAGCTACGATGAGTTACGTCTGTCAGCAGTGCAAGGAACCCCTGCAGGTATGGATCTTAACTCTGCCCAGACGCCAACATCCACTCAGGGTATCCGGGATATCAGCTTGACGCGTCTCTCGTAGACCTTTCACCGTCTCAGTTTGACACGCTTGCAGCATCCCTCCCACCTGCACCCTCCACACGTGTCAGGTACATGACGGAGGCCGAACAGTTGGCTCTCCTCCCTTCTCCTCCCGCATCCAAAGCTGCATGGCAGCACGCAAAGGACCCAGACAGTGCAAGAGCTTCGCCACCCCTTTCCTCGCGTGCGCAGGGGAAGCAACCCCAACGCAATTACCTGGCTCCCAACGAGTCCTTTGTGCTCCTACAAGACAGCGTTGTACGCAATATACCATCCTCCTTACCCCCTAAAACTGCTCCCAGACCGGTGGCCTCTCCTTCCAACGATGTTCTGTCAAAGGGTCCACCACCACCACCACCACCACCACCACCATCATCATCATCAGTACCCACGCAGACCGAACTCGATCAACCGAACCCAACACCTATATCACATCATTTGCGTTCTACCATGCGCCTTTTTAATCTGCTGACGACACGCGCTGACATCGATCATCCTCTCTGCGCGGAGTGCACGCAGATTCTTCTTTCCTCCTTACAAAGGCAGCTAGACGAAACTAGGAAGGAGCGTGACGGTTACATTGCCTTTGAAAAGGAATTAAAGAAGGAGAGGGAGCGCGAGGGTCAGAATATGAGTAGGGATGAAGCAGAAAAGGGGATCGAGAATCTGAAAGCAGAAGAGCGTGTCGCAATTGAGCAACTGAGGCTAGCTGAGCGCGAGAGAGAGCAACTCGATGAGGAGTTGCGCGCGTTGGAGCTGGAGGAAAGAGTTTTGGAAGAGGAGGAGGACGAGTAAGCGTTCCTGATACACTCTAACGATTTTTATCCCCGTGATCGACGACTTGTCAGGTTCTGGCGCGCGCATAATGAACATCAGTTAGCCTCTGCAAGTCAAGCCGCTCTTCTTTCGTCTTTACGGGCTGCATACGCCGCGGACTACGCCACGTATGAGAAACTAGAACGTACTAATGTCTACAACGACGCTTTCTGTATCGGTCACGACGGAGTCTTTGGGACCATCAACGGCCTACGACTAGGACGTGTCCCCGGTGTTCCAGTGAGTGCCACCGCCACTTTGTTCTAGCAAATTATTCGATGTGGTACAGGTGGAATGGCCTGAAATCAATGCGGCATGGGGACAGACACTATTACTACTATATACCATTGCGCGCAAGTTAGACTTTACGTTTGACCAGTATGCTATCACGCAATTTGGCGAGAACGAGACTGACAAGCATTCGCAGCTACCGTTTGATCCCATTGGGTTCCTTTTCGCGAATTGAACGAACGACTGGTGATAAGGCAACATACGAACTATATGGATCGGGGGATCTCCACTTTGGCCGGCTACTGCACAACCGCCGGTTTGATTTTGCGATGGTTGCTTTCCTGGAATGCCTGAGACAGTTGATGGACTATGTCAAGTCGCAGGATGGAGGTGTCGATTTCCCACACCAGTGAGTGGCGTATGAGAGCGACGGGCGGAGCTAATGCCTGGCCAGAGTTATCAAGGACAAGATAGGGGAGGCATCCGCCAAGCTGCAGTTCAACCAAGAGGAGGCATGGACACGAGCGCTGAGACACGTTCTACTTGCGCTGAAGATAATACTCAAGTGGACTACGAACGGGGGGAGCGGATAACAATAACAATACTGTATTGACATGTAACAATGATAACAGCAGTTGTTTCTGACCACCAACCGTTTCAGTGACTGATGTGCCCAAAAAGCCCTGAAATGGAAGCCGAGTTCATCATCGGATCTCTACTCCGAGAGGAGCTCCTTACAAATCGCCCGCCATCGGATAGCATGCATACGTCTGTCAGGTAGGCTTTATCTCTCTCCCGCTAACTGCCTAGATTGCGCAATCCGCTTCTCAGTTCACGCCATGGGCCTCCTGTATCTTGGAACACCACTCACATGGGACGAGGCAAGCAAGTATGCCGACCATGTCAGGGAACATGGCATCACACAGTTCCTCCACACCTGGGACAGAGTCAAGGACAGACACGGAGACGAGCTTCTCTGGGGTGATGAGGTATTGCCCACTTTGCTCCGTGCGCTGGCACCCTTCCTCACGCATCTCCTTCAGATTGAATACATGGTCGTCGCATTTGATGACGAGACGAAGAGTGCCAAACTCTCTCTCCGTCAGACTGAGATCCTCGCCAAGCTCAGCAAGATCGTCACTGACCTCGAGGGTGACACTCCAGACTCGTAAGCCCCAGTCCCCTACTGCGTTGGCTGGCGGGTAATCTGCTCAGAATCTCAATCCCTACTTTTCACCCCGAATATGGGAGATTCATGTTAGAGTCAACTCCCGGATCTCCATACACGGGTTCTATTCAAGATTTACTATCCGTCGAATCCAATATGCACTATAGGCGAGCTCTCCACACCCTTCCTTTGTACCTTTTCCTCATTTCGAATACAAGACGACAGCTCGCCAGGAGGCATCTCAATGCCAACGAAGTACCCATCACAGTCACATCTTTCCCTCGTCTGGGCGCTCCTGGTGTCTTTACCGATCCCTATTTCAGCCCTGACGGCGCAAAGTCCAGTCACAGCCTATTTTTACCAGAAGAGGTCACCAATCCTCATGCACGTTTCCCGTCAGTACACCCATTCAGTTCGCTCCCTCGCCTACTTTCTCACCGTATCATAGCACCCTTACCGCCAATATTAGAAGCAGGAGAGGCTCCAAAGTCGCCATCAATCTTCCTATTTTCATTGACGAAAGAACGCCGAGACCGTTCGTCGATCCCGCTATACCATGGCAGCGTTCTTTGTACGCGGAAGATGCCGGTGAGGCTTTCCTAGCGCGAAAAGAGCTCAAAGTGGCTCATGAAGCCTGCCCCACCATGCAGATGCCAAGAACGGCGCAGCTTTAATAGATCATATTTACATGGACGCGATGGGCTTTGGCATGGGTTGTTGCTGTTTGCAACTCACATTCCAGAGTTGCAATGTTGAGGAAGCAAGGCGCATGTATGATGCCCTGATCCCACTCGGCCCAATCATGGTATGCAAATTTCGGCATAGATACATGTCCTCGCTTATGCGGATACAGCTTGCTCTGACCGCTGCTAGTCCTATCTGGCGTGGTTATCTCTCCGACGTTGACTGCCGCTGGAATGTTATTGCTGGCAGTGTGGATGACCGCACCGCGGAGGAACGCGGAAGTGCAGTAAATTAATCGACTTTTTGCGACTTTAATTTCGTGACTAATCCCAACGTCCTCTAGCCATTGAAGGAGAATAAATACGCGATTCCAAAGTCACGTTATGACAGCGTTGACTTGTATTTATCAACGGATTGGAGCAACAAGCCAGCCTACAACGACACCGATGTGCCCTACAACCACGAAATATACACTCGCCTCATCGACCATGGTACGTATAGAAATATGAAATTTCTTTTTGAAGGCCCATGATCGCATCTGTTCAAAGGCATCGATGGATTACTTTCCAAACACATCGCCCACATATTCATCCGCGATCCCCTCGTGATTTTTTCGGAAACCATCAACCAGGATGATGAGACTAGTAATGATCACTTCGAGGTGAGCACTGCCCATCTTTTGTGACAATCAAAGTCAACACTGTTGGCAAGAACCTTCAATCTACCAATTGGCAAACTCTTCGTTTCAAACCACCGCCGCCTAAATCCCCCATTGGTTGGCGAGTTGAGTTCCGCAGCATGGAAGTACAGCTAACCGACTTTGAGAACGCCGCATTCGCCGTTTTCATTGTACTCCTATCTAGAGCCATCCTCGCTTTCAACCTGAATTTTTACATTCCTATCTCTAAGGTGTGTTCACTGTTTCCTGTCATTTTCTTGCGATCAACGTCTTCAAGGTCGATGTGAATATGGCAAGGGCGCAAAAGCGAGATGCCATTAGTTCGGCCAGGTTCTTCTTCCGCAAAAATGTGCTACCACCAGGCTACATATCACCAACAATCAGTACCCCATCATCGTCTGGATCTTGCACCCCTGTCGAATGGCAGAATGGTATGCCCCCAAAGGAACGACAGTTGCGGAATTGTTTCCCCCGCTTCCCTCCCCCGCCTACCCTCGTAGATACTCTCGTTGAGGACGAATATGAGGAAATGTCGATGGAGGAGATCTTCGACGGGAAGGTTGGTGTTTGAACGCACTTGCACTGTGCCACAAATTTCCTAGTCATCACAGGGTGTCGCGTTTCCTGGACTACTTGGACTTGTTGAGGCATATCTTGAGACCCTCGATGTGGATCCATCTGAGAGACGGCAGATTAACAAATACATTGACCTGGTCCGCCGTCGTGCAAATGGTGCGTGATTATAATTTGTATTCGGTTCCTGTGATCCTGAGGTGCACCAGGCTCGCTGCTAACGACGGCGAGGTGGATGCGAGACTTTGTCCGATCACATCCCT
Organism: Butyriboletus loyo; assembly: GCA_038093515.1. Lineage (NCBI taxonomy): Eukaryota > Fungi > Basidiomycota > Agaricomycetes > Boletales > Boletaceae > Butyriboletus > Butyriboletus loyo. The sequence continues at coordinate 142,868 of JBBPSI010000011.1, read as the reverse complement.
CTTACAAATTCGACTCGGTGGTCAGCCAGGAAATTAATTATGACCTCATGGTTGCGGTCGACGAGATGTGCGTATCTCACGCAAAAGGGGGCATCAGAATTCCTGACAGTACATCTCCAGTGAGAGAGGCGTCTTGCGTGTTCCACAACTTCTGCCCCAAGACTACTCCCGATCGCAAGTCAATGGACTGCATGAATCGAGGTTTGAGCCGTGATCTGGCTAGGGATGCGGGCGAGTACATACAAACTCGGGGTGTCGCAATTGTATAGAATGAAATGAAACATAAATTCGGTCGACGACGCAGGTTACAACAAACCTCGCTGGTATGTAGCAATGTTATTAACTACACTAGCATCAGAACAAATCAGCGGGTGACGGTCACGTGATGGATTAACCGGCTTTGTCCGTCGTGCTTGCAACTCTGGCTCGACCAACACTCGAGTTCAATTACAGTCACTACCAAGAATGTCTGCGTTGCGTTTGCTTTCCTCCGCCACCAAACGCGCGCCGTCGGCACTCAGTCTGCAGAGACGTGGCTACGCCGAGGTTTCCGATAAAATCAAGCTTTCACTTGTCCTTCCCCACCAGGTTCGTCACCACTTGCTCTCGCCTGTGTCCCTGACAGTCTTTGCCAGGCCATCTTCACTTCCGCAGATGTCGTTCAAGTAAATATTTCAGCTGCATCTGGTGACATGGGTATTCTCGCAAACCACGTCCCTTCCATTGAACCCCTCCGTCCTGGCGTTGTGGAGGTAATCGAGTCCGGAAACACATCAAAAAAGTGGTTTGGTGAGTAGTTTGATAGGCTACAGTGTGCCGTTCCTGAATCCTGCAGTCTCCGGTGGTTTTGCAAACGTTCACCCCGGTAACAAATTGACAATTAACGTGGTCGAGGGTGCCTCACTGGAGTCTTTCTCACCCGAGGTCCAGTACTCTCCCTGGGAATGTCCTTTGACTGACATTTTAGTTCAAGGCCGTTCGTGCCAACTTACAGGAAGCGCTAAGGGTCGCCGCTGGTAATGGATCAGAGGAGGACAAACTAGAGGCTCGGATAGAGGCCGACGTTTATGAGGCTCTCCAGCACGCTCTAAGTTCGAAATGAATGCAATTCCATTGTTGCAGCTCAGAGTTCACTTTACACGTAGCCAACGTATGATTAACCTGCTGGCTCGAGTCCTCCATGATATCGTGCGGACTGCGCAACCATCAATTAATTTTTGTGGAATCGTTTGGGAAACCTAAATATGATATGCGGAACGAAGCTAAAAAGGTCACGTTCTTCGCCGAGCACGCTCAGGGCTGGCAGCAAACTATCTTCGTGTGCCCACCGCCAGGCTCGTAACTGTCGAGTCTGGTCCCTATGAATCTGCCCGAGAGTGTCGACGATCCGTCCCTCCTGCAACATGAACCCCTTCGCGCGCATGTCGTTATGTATGAGACCTTGCAAGGCCAGTCGCGTTCGGCGACCAAGGGCGTGGTCTCTCAATTTATCGACGCAATGCGGCAGGATGATCAAGTATGTACTCGCAACGTGTCCACATGGTTGAAAATCTCGACAACTCTCCCTTAGGCCGTTAAAGCAGCCAAGGCATGGGCATACTTGGTGTTCAAGGATTTTCTCTCGGATAAAGATTCTTTCGAGGCCACGGATGCGGGAAAAGAGCTTTACGAGGTCTTCCTCCAGTACCAGTTTCTGTTACGACAAGGACTGCGAGATGGGAGCATCGACAGGGCCCGCGAATACCAAGCCGGTGTCATCAGGAAGGGCATCGGTGCTATCAAGCTCAAAGACCATGTTGCAAATACTCAGCACTCTGCCAGAGGAAGAGGAAGTGAGAGTGGAGGTAAAGGCCACGGCAGCCAACGCTCTTCACGTCCGCATAAAATATCCGGCCCAAAGGAAGGTCGTCGCCAAGTTGAGACTCATGTCCAGCATCCCGATGCAGGTTTGGCTCGCTTTACGGTGATGGAAGCACATGTCCAGAACTCACAGAATCGACAGGAGACATTGCTATGAGTTTGAGCATAGCGTGTGGGTCCCATTCTACGATGGGTAGCTCAGCAAATGGCACGCTACCTGCTTTCAGTGAACGACAGTCCACCCTACCTGCGACCCCGAGGCCAAGTAAATGTTCAACGTCCAAAAAGGAAATGAAACGCAAGGCCAGCTCTCAGAAACCCCCAGTCATCACACCTTCTGATGTATCCGAAGATGACAAGGAGCCATGCAAGACTCATGGAGGCGCTGTTGCGAACTCTATATCTCATCGGCCAAAACGAATCGCATCCAATCCTTGTAGTCAACCACATGGCTTGCCTGGGTTCAAAAATCAGATGGAGAAGAAAAGCTCGACTCACAAACCCAAAACAAACAAGCAACACCGTAAAGATATCGTCATCCCTGAGCCCCAATCAGCCCTGACAAGCTTCCGATCCGATGACTTCATTTCCCTCCCCAATATTCCCAGTATCAAGGGCAGGCGTAGCGCTGGATTCACACACGATGGCCGCAAGGACAGCGGAACAATGATTTTGAAACTTCCCACTCAGCTAACGCGAGAAAGTTCCAACTCCAGAAGACTGCGGAAGACGAAACCGGTTAGAAGTCTTCAGACCCGTGCGACTAAACGATTGCGTCGAGTATCGTCGTCAATTTTGGATAGCGAACCAGGGGATGGATCCAAGTCCACATATAACTTACGGGCAAAAGACCTTCAAGAACCCGCAATCCAAGGACCCTCTGTTACCAGTCCTCCATTGACCCAGGAAAATATTCAAGTAGAGTCAATGGCACGAAGGAAGCGTACTCGACTTGAGTTCGAAACAGGATCTGTGGTATCCCATGAAAAGGCTACCGCTGACTCTGCCGAAGTTCTTGGCCCAGACATTAGACAGCTGCGGCCTCTTCCCCAAAAGATATGCGACAGGCGTCTAGTGCCAGTTGCGGACGAAGACGCAACCGTCTGTGGAGTTCCATGTGGAGCCCCATCCCTGAAGTATGTAGACCAACTTTTGCAAGATGCAGCGAGCAATGCACTAGCTGTACTACGGGAAGGTGTTGGGCCGGACGTACCAGATTGGACTCAAGACGATGGACACGACGCAGAGTACGACGACTTCGGCGGGCCCGACCAAGATGAAGCGAACGACGTTCAGGAGACTACAGAAACACCTGTGTCCTCATTGGTCACTTCTAAGCCTCCCGTCCCGGCTCCTCCGCATATATGGGCTCAGGTGGACTGTTTTATTGCGAGCTCTGTGTAGTAACTGACGTAACTGACCATTGACAAGTCTCGTCAAGAAGTCTGCGAGTCTTTTCAGTATTTTCGTTGTTATCATAGTGGTGTGTACTCAAAGGACAACATCGTTAAGGGTTACCTTCTTGGGGCATATGCTGCGAGGTGTGTAATTCCTGTTATCCTTATTTTCGATTTCTGAACTATTGCAGTCGGGACATATTCCATCACGGTGGAAAATTAATCATCTCGCACGGGTTCGTTTGACTTATGTGCACCGCACTTGAGCGAACTGAGCTCGCAGGACAGTGGTGGCAAATCTGAGTGCATACTTGACACTCGTAGAGGACCCAAGCGCTACCAGACAGATCAAGACCAGGAAGCCTCAGATAAGTCAGTCCGCGCTTTGCTGAAGACATGCAAAGACCGACTGCCTGTCGCGCTTCTTGCTGATGATAAATATGCACTCTTTCCCTACGATCTCACCTCGGCCAATTATACCTATGTTGTACTTGGTTTTTATTGGATATCTCATGCATGGGGTCAGTTTTTGACACACTGTCGATTGGTCTAATCTAACCAGTGATTAGCGGAGTGCCAATCCACCCGTGATGGATCAGGACGTATTGTCCGGTGGAAATTCGCGTTCCAATGGTGCAAGGGTCAAGGCGATCCCTGGTGGACACCACGACAGGAGACGACGGATGTAACGTCCGACCCGCCAAGACCCATCTTGAATACAAGGCCCTGTCTCACAAAAGGCTCATCATATCCCGCAAGTGCTGGCGGAGATGCAGGCATCCAATGCAAAGATTGTCAGGAGCAGAGTCCGTTTATCTACAAGCAAGGCTGGATATGCTTGAATACCCGCTGCCACGTGTTTTGGAGCATCAACGGCGAAGACCCAAAACAATTAGATTACCGCGAGGAATTCTTAAGCCTGTTACCCCAGGAATTCGAAAGATTGCCTAATTTAACACCGGCCAGGGTGGTCGAAACGCCAAGTGGAGTTACGACCACATATGCCTTTAGCAAGGGTTGGCATTGCACGAAATGTGGTCGCCTTTCGTGCAGGTGAGTTTGAGAATGAAATCTATTGGCAGGTTTAACGGAATGGGCAGGTATAAATGGGAACACTGGGAATGTCCTAATTGCCAAGTAAGTAGTCATGCAGTTTCCATAAACCGCTGACAGAGGTTGGCGGGTCAGTTTACGTATGTAGTCAACGGCAGGATACGCTCCCCAAAGGAGTTCTGGCACCAGCGTCCCCCGAAGGGATTTTTACACTCACAAATTGGAAAAGACTCGGGTAACCTAGCACTCTCCAGCTGCCATTTCACGTTCACTTCCATTGTCATAGGCATCCTCGCTTCCCGTCTCAAAACAATTAACCTCGGGGGGCACAAAGGATTCACTAACTGCCTTACTTTCATCCTGCCCCATGACAGGTAGGTATCGCTGTTTTTGTCTCCTGTGACTGGCGCAGACTCATCTGGTCAGGGGTAAAATCCACCTCATTCTCGGCACACCATTGTCGAATGGAGATGCCGATGATATCTTCCAGCTGTATCAGCAACGAGCTTCTACTGGTGAACTGAAGCTTCGTCGATACCCACTACGAAACGTAAGTACACCAAACTTCTGCCACATCATCACCTAATGTTTGCTACAGCACAGAGGTATTCCGGTTCGCCGTTTACCTTGACAGAAATTGACGCGGTTTAATCAGCGCGTGGTCTGTTACTCACCAACTACTTCTCGCAGAACTGTAAGCACTGTTCTTTTTACAGAAGTAATATATTGGTAATGTGATCCTTATTTCAGCTGGTGAGCCATACCAGGTATGCCCAGTTGAGCAGAATCCACCCAGTTTGCTGATCCGTGTTTCAGTATGTCGGCGGGTCGGGACACACGGTCCCTTGGCGCGAGGCGCCTGACTGCGTCCGGCGAGCCTTGGCGTTGATCAAGGAGAGATCTAGCCTTGCGCTATGCACTGATATCCCATTCAATGAGGTTCTCAGTGCGGCGTACATGGAACGACAGAAGATGTCTGTGAGTATAACACTGTCCAGTGTGACCGGAAACCTCCTGTTGAGCTATGCCCAGTTCCATAGTGACAGCGAAAAGGAGTTGGGACCGATTGTCGCGTCTCTTTCCCTGGGGTCTGCAGCATTGATGCATTTCCGCCTGCATGTGAACACAGAAGATCCAGGGAGCAAAAGCACTTTGGCATTGACACTGGTTCTCCGTCATGTGAGTGGCAATAACAGATGATGCGTGATACCTGTTACTCAGTTGCACGCTGCATTGTCAGGGAGATGTCTTGGTTATGGAAGGCAATGGGGTGCAAAAGTATTATGAGTGAGGAGCTTGACGCACACGTTGTTCATGTTGCTGATTTACAAACAGGCACACGGTCGTTCCGATGAACTTTCGCATTGCTGCAACTGCGCGTTGCATTGGATCTGGTTGATAGTAACTGTTGTCCATCTGTGTTATAGCCTTTCAGTTGGTTGCTAGTAGATAATTCCAGTCGTTCAGTGTGGCATGAGAACGTTGGTCTGATATTAACATAGCCACAACAGGTGTTTTCCTGGGCCGTGCGGTGGTGAGGCCAGCTCACTGGGTGAGGTCAATTCAGCAAGATCAGTCTTTCTAGTTATACTACTATCTACTCGCTGGTGCGGATGGGAGATAAAGAATCTGCGCCAACAAACCTCCAATCCCAGTCACGTTCTACCACAGACCTTGTCCCGCGTCTTCTTCGGTCGATGAGCAAGACACAGTCTCCAACCCAGCAGGTCACCTCGGCGGCAGGCGCAGAACAGACCGGCGTTACACCAGTCAAGTGGATGAAAGCATCTGCAATCGGGCACTTCACAAAGCTCACGCACCGAGCCAACACCCCAACTCAAGTCGGGGTTGCAACGGATAACGGCGTTGATCCCGCTCAACTATCATCGCCGACCCTTCACGCGCTTCAGACGCCCACAGACACCGAATCGAATTCGGACGGGAATGTCGGTTCGGTGGTGGCCGATGACCCCAGGCAATCTTCCGAGCCTACCGTCCCCAGCACGTTTGCGAAGAGGGCGCACGATATACTCTCCACAATATCTTCCTTTGCGTCTAGTATTGGTTCAGGATCCTCTCGACCCACCCCGCCTGCTCCTTCACAGACCGAAGCTAATGGTGATACCCCTTCCACTATACGGGACCCTCATCCGCTCGCTTTCTTAGCACTGCCAAATTTTGAAAACGGTCCTTTCGAACACGGTTGGCAATCATTCTGGTCTGCCTTGGATCATTTGCGACCGTCGTATAGCAAGAAACCCGAGACTACAAGTGCCTCGGAGCCTTCACAGGAGGATGTCTTGGATTGCCTTGATGACAATAACTCCGTCATGATGTATGGCCCGTTGGAGCCAGACGATACCTCGGAAGTCGAGATTGCATGCTCGGAAATCGTGTCTGTAAATGGAGATGGAGAGGAGATACGCACACCTCAGCCACGCTTCATACCGCTACCCTCAGAGTCCTTTGATGAAGACCTGATGAGTAGTGGTGGGCTCAGTCCCCGGTCACGCAGCCCCCTGTCGCCTCTCCTCCCGCTGCCTTTGGGTTCCATCGATGAAATGCTGATGCGTAGTGGTGGACGCAGTCCCTGGTCACGCTTCATTCCGCTGCCTTTGGAGTCCATCGATGAAGTGCTGATGCGTAGTGGTGGACGCAGCCCACGTTTCGTTCCGCTGCCTTCGGAATCCATCGATCAAGTACTTATGGGTGGTGGTGGAGAGTCGTCTAGCGTTCGAGGGACGGAGAGTGACACGGCGCAGGTACCTCCCACCACCGAGCCTGCAGCGGAGCAACCAGCTGCAAAGGAGTATCGCGTCTGGTTGCCTTCACCTACGAAACTCTCCGTCCAGACAATGTGGTGGGGATTTCGAATGTAAGCGTCATGACGTGTTTGGGATGTAGTTGACGCGACGTCTGCCAGTTATCTCCCTCCTCCTGTTCTGGATGTTCTTAACAACAGACAACTTGAAGCGGCCAAGCGCGCCGCATTAATCACGACCGCCCTTCAGTGGCTCATGGAGCATCTGCCGGTGTCGCTGCTCCCACCACAGATGCACCCTGGCGTGACTATTCTGCGCCATCTGGTCCCTTATGTGGGTTATATGGGTGGGTTTATCGCATGGAGCTGGTCTGGAATTAGGAGTTTTGATAAAGGTATGGTTATTTGCTTGGCACGCGCGAGGTATCGCTGAACGAACGACAGGTTATGGTGTTGTTCTGACTGCTACGTGGTTGCTCCCGTTCGTGTTGGTACCTGGCACCTGGGAGGCGGACGAGGCTCAGCACACGCCCCCCTCTGTTTCTTCGTGACCATTTGCCTGTATTGTATCATGTGACTATGACTTGGACGAACACTCGGTATGACGCACTGCAGCAACGACTGATGACGTCACACCAGTGAGTAAGTATATTATACAACGGTCGAGTTACCGCAGCTTTTCATCTCCCATCATGGCCGCCACCTCAGAAGAAGTCCCACTCCCCCAGAAGATCGCAGGTCGCCTATTCACGTGTAGTGCGAGTCCTCTTACTCACCGCTCGGTTCCTTAGATCTACAGGCAGTGGTCAAAGCTGCCAAAACCGGGATGTTAGTCACTCGTGATTTCGACGGTAACCTTCATTCTCGCGCAATGACCCCTGCGAATGGTGCGTTTGAACCATCCTTGGCCCTATCGCAAATCACATTCACCTTCTTAGTGTCTGGCGATGCTCAGTTGAGTCTCGTCTTCGTCGCAGATAACCTTTCTTCCAAATGCGAGGAGATTGAGAATGATTCTCACGTCAATGTCTCTTTCTTTGACCCTTTATCGACCGATTGGGCATCTTACTCTGGCAGAGCTCGAGTGATTGAAGACAGGAAGCTCATTCATGAGCATTGGTCTAGCTTGTAGGCTCTCTGAGCTCCTCGACGTCTTCGTTCCCTGGAACTCATTGCTATTGCCTAGCATGTCTGATTATTTTTGCAATCTCGGAGACGGGGTACTCAAGGGTGGCGAGGAGGACCCCCGAGTCGCAGTTATAGAAATCATTCCCGTTTCAGTCAAGTATTGGATTTCTAAACAGTCAGGTATCTCCCGTGCTATCCAAGTTTCAGCCAGCGCCGCTATGGGCAAAGCTACAGCTTCCGGAGAGTTGCAAACCATTGACAAGGAAGAGGTCAGTGAGACGTACGGCGATTTTTTTTTCTGGTATTGAACAATCATGTACAGATTCAGCTCGCACGGAAGGGATATGCGTAATCGGTGGCTCGTGGAGATTGGGATTGGCTCCGATGGTATGTGTAGCGAGCGTAAATGATAGTGAGCAATGAGAGGTCACGTATGTCTGCTTCCCCTACGATTTATTTGTGTTTTGGAGAGACGATTGGACGACATGGCATCCTCGTTCTGATGCATTGCTTCTGCATATCTAACAAGTAAAGCTGAATAAGCCATTGCACCCAGTGTCCTAGCAGACAGAACTGACAGTAGTTTGTACCGGACCAGTTCTTCTTCCATTTCCTCGTTGCGGAGTCGAGCCATCACGAGTTGGTTCTACTCGGTCAGTGTAGTGAGATGCGAAAAGCAGGACAGGAAAGGTAGCAACTCACCAACACTTCCACATGTTCAACATTCAATTGAGCAAGGTTCGCGTCAAGTTCTTTACTAGAAAAAGACGTTGGTCAGTCATTACCAGTTGCCACAGGAACACAGTCACTCACACTTTCGCAGCAAGCGCCCTATTATTATTCCGAAGCGTATCCATCTCAATGGCATGTGCCTCCCGCGCTCTCACCAGATCAGCGTACTCGTGCGCATAGGCATCCAACATGAATGGTGTGATCCTCATGGAAACAGCGTCTTGTACGAACTCATCAATGTTATATTCGGCTGGTGGATCACTTTCTCTCCCCTCTTTACCTTCATCTGAAGATTCGATCTATCATGAATTCGATAAAACACTCCATTCTGGACTGAAATTGTGGACCAGCTTACTCACCTTGTATCGCTCAAACACTCTCGTCTTTAGGAATGTCAAGATTTCGTCGAATTTGAGCGTGAGCAGTGCATCCTCATTTTTCTGCAGTAACGCGATGCTGAATGCAAAGATCGCCTCGATGCCGCTGGCAAGGCAATTATCATATATTCGAAACACGATGTCTAGTGGGAATCTGGGGGCCTTGTCAAGTAGGTTGTAATGGATGTGTGTTCGAGTGGCGACTCACCTGTAACTGAACAACGTAAGGAACCATTGTGAACAGAACATGCTGGATTTAATGCCTTGCCGCAAAAAATGTAGGTGTAATACAGGCAAGAATTCCTCGATCAATCTATCAAACTGCACGGATTCAGAACGATGGCATTTTTTTCAAGCGTGACCTGAAGATACCTGAAACTGGAAAAAGTTTAACCGAGCACGATGTGGAAAATGACGGAGCTTACGAGCCGCAATTGCAACTTTGGCATTTCAGGAAGAAAATGTCCCCGGAGATCATACGTATGCATTAGGCGAACCAAGAGGCAAAACGCCTGTTCGTCTGGCATCTAATCGAAATCGTCGTTGGGACTGTTTGCGCGAAACACGAGGACTCACGTTTAGCAGGAGTACTGCGACAACAAATGCTAACCCTTGACAGTAACCGACTTGAGGATCATACCTAAACATATGGTTGCAGGTGTACGTCGCACCGGTCAAGGAACGGAAACTTGCAGAGAATATGCCTTTAGTACATTGAATAAGTTTTCTTGCCCGATGCTTTGACCATCTGTGAAGAATTCGTGATGGGGGAACGTTCTACCGGTTGTGCTTCAGAAACGTATACCTCCATCCCGAGTAGCTTATGAATCTAACCTCCCGAGGTCTCTGATGATCGCCTTTTCATGTTGACTTGTCTCTTTCAGGAGCGCGAGGTAGGTGTTCTCAAGTTCAGTGTCCTTGGAAGCTGCTCTGTCAGACTGTTATCAACAGGGGACAAACAGATCCGATATTACGAGTACATTAACTGCCACACCATTCCCCGCAGCGCGTCGGGCACCCCTTTCTCAATTGCTTTAGCAAGTTTTTCGGAGTTGGCAGTGGCGTATGCCTGATAATCTATCGGACCCGTCAGTGCTCGACTTAAGGGTAAACCAATCTGCACACCGGAGATGACACTGCCCCAGAAATCTTGGTGAAGCGATGTCACATTTAGCGCAGAGTCTGCGTAGCTTAAGCTTAGACTGACCCCAATCAATGGAAGCTTCGTCGTCGTGGGCAGCCTCTGCCCGCCGCTCGTCGTGGAGGCGAAGGAATTCTTCATGCAGTTTCTGTTGGCCGTCACCAGCGGCATGAAGCAGGTCATTTTCATCGCGCGCCTTTTGAATCCCCAGCCATGCGAGGATATTGCCACCAGAGATTTCGTCTGCAGTGACACTTGACACTGATCTCTTGTGTACGAATTGTCGGTGGGACGCTATTGCCTTTGAAGGAGCCGACGAAATCGTCGTCCGTCGTTCTAGTCTGGCTGCTGCCTGGCCGACGTCCGACGCGATGCTGGCGCGCTCGGAAAGTGGGACAGTTGAAAAGTGTGAATCGTCCTCGAGGGTGACATCGTTGTAGTCCGATTCTGCGACCGATTCTGACGGAGAGAGAGGGGTGAGGGTAGGGCCTTTTGGGGAGAGCAGCGAGTCCAGCGAAGAAGTAACGTCGAGTGCGGTCGTCGCGACGAGTGCAGATTTCGAAATGCCAGTCATTTCTGTACGAGCGCGAGCACAAGCAGTAGCAGCCGACGTCCGTCCGTCGTCGTCGTCGCCGCCGAGAATGACTGGTCAGACCAATGGCACCGTGTGGCTAATCTTCTATACAACCGATACCTGCATCATCGCAATCTCAGTATCTCGCAGGTCGCAATGTCCACTCCTCAATACTTGAAAGTCACCAGTAAGAATGTGCTCTTGCCGTCTGGTGACCCGCAGCCTGCCACTATCACAGTGGATCGGCAGTCCGGAAAAATCGTGTCCATCGACTTGCACTACATCGACAAGATTGCAGGGGAACATCACCCGAACACCCAGGTGCTCGACGTCGGCGAAAAGCACGTACTTCCCGGGCTTGTAGAGTAAGTCATTATGTACGACTACTAGGACTACAGACTGAGCTTGATCTCCCCAGTGCACATGTACACTTGAATGAGCCTGGTCGAACAGACTGGGAAGGCTTCTGGACTGGTACAAGGGCCGCAGTCTCGGGGGGTGTCACGACTGTGGTGGACATGCCTTTGAATTCCATACCGCCCACAACGACAGTGGAAAACCTAGAGATCAAGCGCAAGTCCGCGCAGGGTCAGTGTTGGAGCGACGTTGCGTTCTGGGGAGGTGCCATTCCGGGGAATCAGGTAAGGTTCCTGTTCCAGCCCCCGACTCTGCCTTTCTTACGGATTTTGAATATGGATCAGAAAGACCTCAAACCTCTTATCGCTCGCGGAGTTAAAGGCTTCAAATGCTTTATGATTGAAAGCGGAGTAGAAGTGCATGCACTCTCTTGGAAGACACGACGGCCACTGATTTGCATGTAGGAATTCCCTTGTGTTTCCGAACACGACCTGCAGGATCACATGAAGGAAATAGAGGTTAGGGAGCCCCATTGAACGTCACTTTCTTGATCTAACTGAACAACTCAGCATGAGCCGACTGTCCTGCTGTTTCATGCGGAAGTGGAGAATTCTCCCAGTTCCACTCGCCCGCACCACTCAGCCGATCCAACGCTTTATGAAACCTTTCTGGCTTCGCGCCCGGAGGATCTGGAAGTAAATGCCATCACGTTGATCACACGACTTCAAGAAAAGTACCAATCGCTCCGGTGTCACATTGTACACCTCTCTGCATCTCCTGCCCTTGGGGTCATCCGGGCTGCAAAGAAAAAGGGGTTGAAACTGACTGTAGAAACCTGCTTTCACTATCTATGCCTCTCTGCGAACGACATTCCGAACGGACATCCCGAGTTCAAGTGCTGCCCTCCGATTCGTAACGAATCTAACCGCGCACAGCTCTGGAAGGCTTTGTTGGACGGAGATATCGATTGCGTGGTATCGGATCACAGCCCCTGTGTTACAGAACTGAAGAAAGTGGAAGAAGGGGATATCATGTCAGCGTGGGGAGGAATCAACAGCCTTGGTCTTGGCTTGAGTTTACTGTGGACAGAAGGCAGGAAGCCCGAGAGAGGAGCCACGCTTGGCCAAATCGTTCACTGGATGAGCAAACGGACAGCGGAACACGCAGGACTTGATACAGTCAAAGGTTCGTTGACCGTGGGTCTTGATGGTGACTTTGTGATCTGGGATGCGGAAGCCGAGTTTAAGGGGAGCATTGGTCTTCGGCTTGCTTATCCGCCTTTATCTGACGACGAGCCCAGGTGTCGAAAGAACAGTTCCACTTTAAAAACAAGCTCTCTGCATATGAAGGACTCATACTGAGAGGCGTTGTGCAACAGACATTTTTGCGCGGCCACATGGTATACGACAGGAGTCAGAACGGGTTTGATGGGTTGGAACCCGTTGGCAAGTTGCTCTGACTTTGCCAACTTTGGCTTGCAATGGAACGTTGGATTTGGAGGGTGGCCGGGCCGGTGCTTGCCGGTGCTGCCCCGCATCAACCACGTACATAATTAGCCCGCTTGTCATAACTCAATTATGATTCGGTCGCTTGGTCTCTTCTCCCATCACGTCGGCGCAGAAATATCACTACTACACGATGCTCGCCCGACGAACGCTCTCCTGCATGCGCCTGTGCTTACCCAGTAAGTTTGCTCATGGAACGTACGTTCGGTTTGGTATCTGGAAACCATACTACCCTCCCACCATCTACTTTTCAGACCTCGAGGACTCTACGGTGCTCGATTGAGACAAGACGCGAGAGGCATGGCAACCTCTTCTGACGATTTGGTCGAATTTGGTCAACGCCATGTCACTGCGGGCATTGGCCGATTAACCCAGGCCGTCATGAGCAAAGGAGAGGGTTCATATCTCAGTTTCGAGGACGGTCGGCGTATTCTTGATTTCAGCTGCGGAATCGGCGTAACTAACCTTGGTAAGTGCGCGGTCTTTGCTTTGCTCCGAGAGGCTATGCCAACACTATCATCACATCGAGGTCACTGTCACCCGAAGGTCAGCAAAGCTGCCGCGGATCAGTGTACAAGCCTTGTTCATGGCCAAGTGACTCCCTTTTATCACCATGTTTCCATGTATTCTGATATTTTTTCAGTGTAGCATTGCTTTCCACCTTCCGTACCTTCGCCTCATCGAGAAGCTTCTTCCAGTCATGCCTGACCCCTCGTTGGACTCATTCTACTTTTGGAACTCGGGCTCAGAAGCCATTGAAGGAACCATGAAGATGGCACGCTCGATTACAGGACGGCAAAACATCATCGGCATGCAGGGTATGCACTCAGCGCGACCTGGCCTTCCGCCATATTCGCGTTTCACTTACTTTGCGCTAGGTGGATACCACGGCCGTACTTACGGCGCCATGGCTGTTACGAAAAGCAAGACGGTATACAGCGAAGGCTTCTTTCCCTTGATGGTGGGTTGCTCTGCCGAGTTGCAAACCTGCACGCCATTCCCATTTTGAATCATCTTCAGCCTGGCGTATTTAGCACACAGTTTCCTTACTGGCATCAAATTGGACTCCCGCCAAACACCAGCGAAGAAGAACTTGTCAGACTATCTCTCTACCAACTGGAACTGGTCCTGAAACAGCAATCTGCACCGAAGGATACTGCCGCTATTCTGATCGAGCCGGTATTGGGTGAAGGGGGCTATGTTCCTGCCCCACCTACCTTTTTGCAAGGTGTTCGGAGGATTTGTGATGAGCATGGTATCCTGCTCATAATCGATGAAGTCCAGACTGGCTTTGGGAGGACGGGTAAACTTTTCAATATTGAATACAGTGGCGTTCGTCCAGACATCATAGTGATGGCCAAGGTTAGATTCTCGGGAGAATCAAAGTTTGATGTCGCTGACCTACTGGGGAAAAGGGTCTAGCAAACGGCTTTCCATTGAGTGCTATAGTTAGCCGGAAGGACCTCACAGACCAATTGAAGCCCGGTTCAATGGTGACATTACCTCTCACTGACTTGCTTTCACGACTTATCCCGTTTCATAGGGGGGTACATACGCCGGTAACCCAGTCTCCTGCGCGGCTGCTGTGGCTGTGGCTGAGGCCTTTGAAGAAGAAAAGGTCTTGGACAACGTTAACGCACGGTACATGTCTCCCTCTGCATGTGTGCGTTCCGTTGACGTCTCTGTCTTTCAGATCCACAGAACTGTTGGCGTCGTTAAACAGTCTCCGCGATGACCCTGCAGTCAGGTCAGCTATTGTGGATGTTCGCGGAACAGGATTGATGTTTGCGGTCGAGTTCGCGTCTCCGGCATATACATCGGGAGATCCTGCCTTGAGTCCGTCGGCACCCAAGGGTCTCGCGTCCCGCGTGGCGAGACGGTGCATGGACAAGGGCCTGCTTATCCTGACTACTTCGATATATGAGGTAATCAGGTTCATCCCGCCATTGAACATTTCGCAGGGAGACCTTGAGAAGGGGTGTGAGATTTTTGCTGCCGCTGTTCGAGAGGTCGTTCGCGAAGGATAAAAATTTATAAACCAACTTGTAGTTTTGTACCTGGTCGCAATGTAAATGTAGCGGATTTCGCCGAAGGAATGCGTCATTTTGATTTCAATCACAGCACCTCGAGGTCGCTGAGGCTCACCCAACCCGGGCCATCGACACCCACCATCCATGATCCTCCTCCTCGTCCTACTCACTCTAATCCACTTACTACGCGCGCGCGGGTACATACCCGCCCAGCCTTCAAACGTTACGCTTCGAGGATCTGGCGGGGTCGACTCAGCCGGGCTTCATTTACAATGGCATTCGAATGGGTAGGTATTCAATTGGCGCCCTATCCGGCCGATCTTTGACGTGATTTTGGTCTACAAGGTCTGACTGGGAGTATGTTACACAGCAGTTGGCTGGTCCCGAAGCCAATAGTGGCCCCATCCGGGTGCGGTTTCAATCCCGTTTCGCTCTTGCCTCGTTAACACCCTTGAAGGGCATTTTCGTCCACTTCACTGAGGATAGCGCCAGTAACGAAACCAGTGCGTGCGAGCGTTCGTCCATGTTGTCGCTATTGAGTATGGTTCGCTGTAGCGACCACGCCATGGATCGCGTTTGTGTCCTGTGATGCCAACTCGACGAATTCATCTCTCGAAGCGGATATCTTCACCTTGGCAAAAGATCGTGGTGCGAAATCAGCCGTAAGTCCGACACCTTCTCTGGTATCTGGTGGCTTCGTGATCTTCTGAGCCAGGTATTGTACTCTCTCTACTCGGAAACCTGTGTGATCAATCCAAGTTATCAAAGTTCGGTTCTGGACGTCTTCGCTACCCAGACCCTGAATGCTTCTTGGTTTGTTTTCTCTCTACCCTCCATTCAAGTTTCAATAATCTTTTCGATCTTTCTAGGCGCATTGAACATGAATTCGGCCAGTTCGGATCGTCCAGCGAAGCATATCTCGGATACTTCAATGCCGCGATGCTAAATGACGCCGCAGGAATGATTAACGACACGACCGCCTCCCACCATCCGGCGGCTCTTGGTTTCCTTTTTGCCACTCTGCCAGCTTATAATGCAACCGGCACTGAGTTGCAGAGCGATTCCAATGGAACGGGAACGTCGACAACAACGAATAGTGGTGGTTCTCAAAACACCGGGGTCGCCATGTGAGGGGCTCTCTCAAGCGGCTGGACACTTCTGATTCCTTCACAGGATTGTTTTATATACTATCACTGGTTGCGTGTCTGCTTTTTTTTCTGTTGTGATTGTATCAGGGGTACGTCAGTTGAAACAACACCGATACATGTCGCTCACGGACACGCAGGCTATCAGGGCTATAAGGTATCCGGATAGATATGGTCCTCGTTCTCCAGATCCCAGACTAGGTGGTGGACAAAGCCGGGCGGGGGGTCTTGGAAGAGCGATTCTGGACACATTCCCGATCGTCAAATTCGGATCTTCTGGGAATGATCAGGAGTCTAACCTCCCCCGTCCCAAAGACGTCGAATCAGCGCATATAGACGCTGAATCTAGTGTCCCTGTATTTCTACCCAACTCCGTGCAGCTAGCGCAGCTAAGCGCTACGGCAGAGCATGACGAACACCACCATGACCTGGAGGGGACGGTTGCTTCTACAGCCGGTCAAGAGCCACGGGAAAATAATGAAGCACCCGAAGGAACGGATCAAGTTGATTTACGATCTCAAACACGCACCGCGGATCATGGGGCATCACGCGTACCTGCATCTGCCCGTGAAATAGACACAGGAATGCCAGAGTCCATTGGACGGGAGACATGTCCGATTTGTATCGTCGATTTCGAAGAAGGAGATGACCTACGGGTGCTACCGTGCGAAGGAAAGCACCGATTTCACCAGTCCTGCGTGGACCCCTGGCTACTTGAACTTTCGGGATCTTGTCCAATATGTCGACAAGGTAAGTTGAAATTTGGACGACTCGGGAATAAGAACTGATGAAAATTGCTCATCAGATTTTCATGCGCTGGAGACGATTATATCCGGAGGGTCAGGAAGCGAGGCATCTCCGGCCAACCGTCATAGCGGAGGAGGTACATCCTCAACACAGAACCGGTTTTCTCGTTACTTGCGGTTCACGCGGAGACGCCAGGGAAGACCTGGAAGTAGGGACCAAGTGTCTCCGCCGCCGCCGGAATCTTGAGCGTAATTTTCGATGCATGTATTATCCTAGCAGAATTTTTTACTGGTTCGATCACGAGGCTATACTGAGAGCGTGTCACCGTAGGTCGAGTCTCGTATTTCGTCTTTGCCTTGCTGGTCGTCAGTTAACTATGAAGGTGAAATTCCCTGGGCGTCCTTCCAGTTAATGCATTTACCGTTGCAAGATCGAGTATTTAGTCCGTGGCGTACTTTCCATTGTTCAAACGTTGAGCCCGCGTCATGGACAAGGACAGCATGGCAAAAAGTCAGCAATTTCTTGTGGGTCTTGTAGGACACGACAGTATTCGAGTTAGTGATCAAGAAGCGCCGACTCTGTCAATTGAAAATTTGCCTCTAGCACATCCTCAGCCTCCAAACCTCGCTAGCCTACGTCTGCGTATTTCCTCTATGCTGACTTCTTCCCTCGCAGCTGGAGCGGTTTCACCGCTTGCGCCTTCCGTGTCTGTCTCGGCGTCTGTTTCAGTCTCTGTTCCAGCTTCACTCCCTTCCGCAGTTCGACTCGCGCTTGTCTCTGCGCCCAGTGGTTTATCCGTCAATCGTTGTGGTGGTGGCGGTTGAATGCTCGGTGGCAGAGTGAAACCAGGTGGTATAGACTCCAATGACGCTTTGAGGGCTGCCTGCAGCTCTGCATCGTCGTCGTCATAAACCCTGTGTGTCGTACGGGTGGTCGGCCTCGCTGCAAGGTCTTCCTCGTCATCCAACTCCGTTATCTCCACATCGTCGCCTGGCCGAGCATGATGCTCCGCAAGCGATTCTTCCATTGCCCTTCGAAATAGCGCATCTTCATCTTCTACCTCTGCTTCCCGTCGTGGTTGCGAATAGCGCTCTTGAGCTTGACCAAACTGTGCAATCTCTTCTTCGTACTGCTCTCGCAAGGCTGCTTCCTGCTGCTGACGCATCCTCTCCATGATGACCCGATTTCTTTCCATGGAAGCGCTCACAGGGTCAACATCGGCGTTGCCATAACGATCCTGGTTAGGCGGGATGTTCGATCGGCCTCCGCTTGTACCCTCTCGTCCAGAAGACTCGGCAGGAAATCCCGGAAAAGTACGAGAAGAAGGGATTACAGGCGATGGATAGTGCTCCAGTCTGTTGAAGACACCACTACTACTCGTATTTCCCCTTCGCTCGTTGCTATCCAATGAGGCTTGCAGGGCTGCCTGGAGGTCCATGTCTTCACCCTCGAAGCCTGGCTCAGATGAAGGGATCCGAGACCCAGACGAAGGTGCTGACAATGGCTCAGGGAGAGTCGATGCAACATCATCTGCATCACTATGAGGGAGAGGGTGGGCGGTCGACGGGTCGACGGGTACTACCACGAATATAGAGTAGCCTACACTTCATTAGATTAATAAAATCATGTCAAGATCATCAACTGACCATCTTGTTCTGCTTGCTGGAGAAACATGCCGAGATACGTTTTGCTGATCCATTGAGGTGATGACTTGCTCGAGTCTAGATTAAACCAATGACCGTTTTCTCCGGAACTACCGAAACGACGAAGGGTGTACCAATGCTGGTTTTGATTCAGCACAAACGCAAGCTGGGCGCTGTGGGTTACTATGAGATTGAATACAAAGAGGCCCGTCAAACAATCTTACTGCGGACGATCATGATAGGGCTTCATGAGTTCTGAACGCCATCGAACAAGGCTGACGGAAGGATGTAGATCCGTACATGGAGACAGTCAGATGTTCATACCTCAAGCCCCATACGTGGAGTGCGTTCTCCAGGACCTGTACTGAGAAGAATCCTGGAAAGACAATAAGGATTGAATCAGATGTACAGATCGGGAAAGGCACCTGTATCATCCATGTTTGCACTAGCCTGGTCCACGATATCCTGATTGTAGCTCTGCTCAAGATGATCCAAGTGACGTGCAAGCTCAGAGAGATCTGGGGCAGTGAACTGGACTGATCGAGTGAGCGATGCAATGAAGAGTATCTGAAACGTTGCTGACATAGTTCGCCTCTGCCGAGTATGAACTAGGTGAACACGTCTGACAACGCTGAACTACGATCCACGTACGGAGCAGCGAGTTCAGTGCATGTTGAGCACAAAGCATGGACCCAGATTGCTGCGTCTCGTGGTAAATGAGAGACTGGAGGCCCTCTAGACCTGCCATGGATTTACTAAGTAGATGGTCGTTGTCTCGAAGGTCAAGCCAACGCGTGTCTTATGTAATCACTAGATTCAGACCAGCCAGGTTCCGCTGCTTCGTCAGTGGTCACCGTGCTATCTTGTTCACGGTCCCCATCAACCCCGAAATGCCAGTACGCAGAAGACCAGCATCCTCTCTCTCTCTACACCTTCTTTCTCTCGTGTTCCTCCTCTCTAATGCCTTCCACGTCACTGCGCAAGACTCAGGATCGTTCGACTGCCATGTCTCAGTAGGGGACCTGAATTACGATTTATCGGTGCTCGGAGGCACGAAGGTTCTGACTCGTACGAGGGAATCACCTCCGAGTACCTATGTGGATGAGCTCAGGTTTGATTTGTGCGCGGACCTGACAGAGGTGGAGGGTAGGACGTCGGAAGACCAGGTATGCTCGAGGTGCAACGGTTCTCTCAGCTGACCGCAGCTCGTTGTGTAGTGTCCCACAGGTACAATGGCATGTCTGACCACAATAAACCAAAAGGTGGACAACCCTGATCGTATAACGGCAGTCGTACCCATTGTACGGTCGTCGTCTCTCCGTGTTGAGACTTCTGCATTGTCATGTACGTGTGATGATGGAATTTAAACAATGTTCTCGAATCTGATGGGGATGTCCAGCACCCGAGGGTGTTTCTATAACGCTTCACGGTGCTTCCTACCCACCCTCCTCGTCAATTTCGGACCCCCGATCACTCAAAATCTCGTTGACGTGTGCAGAGGGTACGACAGATCCGCAATTTTCATCATATGAGAACGGGCAAGTTCTGGTCGAGTGGAGTTCGTCTGCAGCCTGTGGGACCACCGGGACACCGAAAGAAGACGAGGGTAGTGGTAGCGGTGGTGGCGGCAGTGACGAGGACAAGGGAGAAGACACGCCCATTGAGAACGTTGGAAGTGGTCTCGGGTTCTTCTTTCTCATGTAAGTATCACCTTCCCTGATATTCTGCCGTCATCCAAAGGTTACACGATCTCGTGAACAGGCTCATTCTGGCGTTTGCTGGGTACTTCGCCTTGGGCGCATACTACAACTATTCTACGTACGGTGCCCGTGGCTGGGATTTGATACCGTGAGTCCACTTATTCCACCACTCATTTCATTTGCGATTTCTAAACTGGCCACAGACATCGAGATTTCTGGAGAGAGGTACCTTACATGTTGCAAGATGTCGTTGCTCACCTATGCACGAATGTGCGAATGCGACGGTCAAGTCGTGGTGGCTACATAGCTGTATGACCTGGTTCGGCGAGGATGTCACTTTCAGATTATAGATTTAACGCTAGCTGTTTACCCACAACGCTATCATCGTCGCTTGGTACCGTGGCACGTGACGAACATCTTTACGTAGACGCATTAGCCGGTGTCGTACATGTTGAACAAATTAAACAGATAGCCCCAGGCTCCTGTCCTCTGAACGACTTTCGCCTCATCGTTTGTTGGTCTCTCCTTCACATGGTCAACCAGCAAAAGTGGCACGTGGTAATCATTGGCAAGGAGCCTGGCGTATATTCAAGCTGGTACGTGCCTTGTCCCCCTCAGCGACGTGACGGTTCGGCGCGCCTGGACGAAAATGAATGGCTTGTGTTCAACGCGTGATGTACCAACAGGATCGAAGCCGGGCCTAAGACCAAGAACATCCCCGGAGGCGCAATTTTTCAGAGCTTTCTTTCAGAGGAGGATGCTATTCGCGTGTTCGAAGCTGCCAAGGCAAGAGGTGAAGTCAAAGCGTACCCAAATGCGGGAAAGAGAGACAAGTCCACTGGCAAGTCAAAGCACGCACCGCTATCACCGCTTGGGACGGAGGACACATTGTTGAGGACACCCTGTCAATTCGGCACCCCCCTTCAAATCCGAGGCATGCACACGCCGCTCTCGTCTTCTGTTCATTCGCAAGTTTCCAGGCTCAGGCGAACATTGAGGGACTCGACGGATTCATGCACGACGTCTTCATCTCCTCCCACAGGGGTTACGCAACGATATGCACCTTTATACGTAGACGATGATAGTCCTCCCAATAGTCCTGCAATGCGACTCTCGCCGCATTTCACGTTCACTTCCAGTTCTTCCTCGGGTGTCTCTAGCGGACACTTGCCCGAAGCGGATACTGAAGAAATGTCTTTCCAACTCGGGGTATCGGACTGGAGCTCACCTTCTCCCTCGCATTCCGGTGCCGAGGTGTATGCCTCCGCATCCGGAGCCATCGCCCAGGAGTATAGGCGTAAAGTACCGGAGCCTCACCGGTCTCGCTGATATGGACAGCGTCGATTCTCGCGTTTGGCTCCCGAAATCTCGTGTCTTTGATCAAGACAAGATCAAACCCCGACCTGTGACGCGACCATCGAGTCCTGCTAAAAGAAACACATCTCCTGTTCCTAGCCATGAAACTGTTGGCGACCGCCCGCAACTTTCATGCCAGATTTCGCCAGTGGACAGTCCATTTGTCAGGGTTGACCGTGGGAGGCATTCAAGACTCTCCCCAAGCTTGTCCTTACCCACCTTGCAAGACCGAGACCACGAGGATGACTGTTCGGGCTTCGGGTCACGTCCAACGCAGCTACTGGATTACCGCAGCGCGGGCAAGGGAAAGGAGAAAGAGCTTGATCATTCACTGCGCGACAAACATCTTGCAGACGGACTTATTGGATACGGTCCCAGCCCAGGAAGTTATAATAGATCACACGTCCAGTTGGTACCCCGTGATGGCAGAGACGAACAAAGCGTCATTACGGTCCATTGCCCTCCAAGTTGCCCTCACGAAACTTACTATTGCCGCCCACTGGTATTGTCGGTTCCGACGATTGGGCCCCTCCGACCCACTGGTCCTCGATACGTTGATGCCTGTGTTTCCCCAATCATCACGATAACCAGTCGTATACAGGACACAGACAAGCCGGTCAAGATGCGCTCCAAGCGGCCCGAATTGGACGTGGATCACCCGTATGAATCCGCTGGGTTCGCGCACGTGTCACATAAGGGTATAGGTCCGGAAATCGATGTCCGTTCGCCTATTGTCAAGGGCACCATGGTTCCGATGAATGCTGCGGAGTGAGTACCATTTTGTATTCCCATGTTTATCCTCCGCCCGTTGTGATGTGAACCATGTTCATCGGTTCAGGATGGGGAGGATACGTTGGGAAAATGCATCTAGAGCCCGACGACTGGCATGTCTGACAGGTTTATTGGCCCTTTCTGATCTTGCGTGCTTTTCTGTCGCGTTGGCGGTGACTGTCCTCACTCATGTATTTTGGGTACTCCAGAACACCGTTTGGACGACCGTCTCCTCCAGCACCTGTTTCTAACATGCAAGTCAACAGGTGGAACATGTGAGATGCCACCTGAGCACTTCCGGGATACCCAGGTCATGTGGAGTCTTGTTGGGCTGAGTGCGAAGCAATGTGGTTGGATGAATTTGTGATAGACGGGTGGTTGAATATGTTGCTCCTGCTTCATTTGTGTATATGGTATTTGCTTTTGCATGCCAACTGGCATGATATACAAGCAACCACGTCGTTGCAAGTGCTGTGAAGCACGAAGTTGGCAGCTTGGAAGCATTAAAATATCAGAACAAGAACTCGCATTGTATCTGCGATCTTTGACGCATGAAGCTAGACGGATGGATTGAAAAAGATCAATGATTTTTCAACGGGAGAACCAGAGGTCATCGTTCTGGCGAGTTCTGACCTCGGGGCGACCTTCCTATTGATTGGACCATTGAAGGGCACAGCTCTGACTGTACGTTCCATACCAATCAATACGATTATGCACGATCGCAATTTGGATCGACGATAATCCATGTTCTGATCTGGTGTTTTCTTATGCTACGTATCTTCAACAAATTCGCGCTCAGGGGGGAGCAGATTATCATGTCTGCGGAGGTTCCTGCCGAGATTGACTGTGGTGTTCTGAGCTAATTATTGACCATCACAAATCCACACTATATTAATAGGAGCGTACGTATTCCATTCATGAGAGCGAGAAGTCGAGGATTGTTATCCAACACTCCCGTTCCGAGCGAGTGACTTGTGCGACGTTGGGCTGTATATTGAACATGCAAATGCCACTCGATCACTAGCTCAGTGTAGCCAAACGGACTTGCGAAGCATAGGGCCCGAGAGACCAAAGACGCCTCGGAGCATGTTAAGAATGCAGCGTTGTTCTAGCCTCTTCTTGGAACACCCCTTGGTAAACCTGAACCCCTGCCAGCAGAAGAACTTGACCGAGTCCCACCGCCACTGCCACCAACGCTGCCAGTCGCACTCGCTGACCTTACACGAGGAATGGTCGATGTAGATGCTGATATTTTCCTGTGAGCTCGGAGTGCACAAAGGGACGTCGCTGCGTACCAGTCTTTGACAATCCCCTCGTTCCACGGGACGCCATAGCAGTTGCAGTCGCTCGAGTTCCTCTTACTCCCCTAACACCACTGCTAACATGGGCTGTAGAAGCTCGGCCCTTCAGAGGGGCCTTGGCCACAAGAGCTGCCGCTGCCTCTCGTTTGGCACGCTCTTCTGCCTCCCGCTGCGCAGCCTCCTCTGCTTCCCGGCGTGCGCGTTCCTCGGCTTCTCTAATTGTTGCTTCTTCACTTTCTCGCTCAAGTCGGGCCCGTTCAAGGGCTTCCTCGCGTTCCTTGACAAGCAATTCCTCGTCCTAACAGGTGTCGAGTTCAGTAACACACCCACAAGTAGGATGATACTCGATTTACCCCGAATGTCTGTATAAGACCGGGTCTCGTCGAGTATACTCACAGCATCTGCACCCCCCCACCGCTCATCGAAAATCAAGCGCGTGACAGTCTCGGACTTTGCAAGCATATTGGCATACTTGTCCAGCAGTGCATCGGTTTGCGATAATTGTTTCGCCACTTGCTGGCAAAAAGTTGGACACGTCAGGCTCTGATTTAGGACAGCGAGCCAAAGGCTGAGGCACACCTCAGTTGCACCCTTTGTTGTTTTGAGGGCATCGTTCAGCACCGCAAACGACGCATTGAGCTTCTTGAGGATGAACAAATCACTTTGCAACTTCTCTTCGCGAGCCTTTTCAGCAACGACGCGTTCCACTATGGTATTGTTTGCATCATCGCGCCCGTCGACATTGGCATCTTCACCCTCTTCACACTCCTCGCCCTCTAGGATAGTGCTCTGGTCGGCAGAGAAGCGGAGTGGTGCAGGGGGCGGTGCAAGAAGACTGAAGCGAGGGCCGTCGCGACTGTGGGGTTTGTCCGATAACGAGAGTTCTGAGAGCGATAGATCCGCACCACCAGGACCAGTGTAGATGTGAGACGACGCGTCAAATGGATCAGGAGATGGTAGCGACTGAGAGAGAAGATGCGAGTCCTCAGAGCCGAGCGGGATAGACGACGATGGCGTCGACGGTGACCAGGATGGCATTGTCTTGCCAGTGTAAAAGTGGATTCAAGGAAATATCCGCGTCCAAATGCCTTGATGATATTGGCAGCTTCATGCAAAGTCGGCGCGTGTACCTCAGGCTCTACTTTACTTGTTACACAGCATGCCCTCCGAGGCTACTCAGGATCTCCCGCTGCAATACAAGACAATGTATATCTATACTACTAGTACCGAACTACTACGGAACCTTGGCCAACCATTACGACATATATTGGTCACTTACTCTATTCTTTAGCACTTCCGTTGGCCTTGTCTTTAGGTGTTTGGGCTAATCCAGCGGATTCCAGTAGCCCTGTATAGCTAACGGTACCACCCCGGAGACCCGAGTTCAACCCGACAGTCCTGAAGACACACGCGCCCAGATTCGAGAGAAGGCAGCCAAGCCTGAGATAAATTGCTACGAGGGGCAGGAGGGGGGAGGCGACAAACCCAATTTGATCCTGCAAAAAAAATGATCAGCCGAAACCGCAATGTCACATAGATAGGTCGCACCATAGGATGTGTAAGGTCTTCCTCCATCATTATATAGTGTAGTCCACTCGTTTTCCGCAACTGCATTCGGACAACCATCCTTTCACAAGGAAGGAGAAGTGAGTCAGCGGCTTAAAGGGGAAGAGAAAAGTGAACTCACCTGCCAGCTTTGCTTGGAAGAGGATTAAACCAGACGTTGAATTTTTCCTTGACTTCAACGACGAGAATGTTCAAGTCGGCGTCGTACACTGTGCACGATACGGATGTCAGCTGATGACCCATCAGCTTTCAGAGCTTGAATACTCACTGACGCTTGGGATCTGGATCTGCGTCTCCGGACTAGCGAGCCTGTACCATTGAAAGAGACCGAGAATCTCGTTTCGGGAGTTAGCCTTGCACAGTGGATGCGAAAACTTCGCGTCCGGGAGGAAGTAGCTCGTGATAGTTTCTTCCAACTCGTTCGCATCGCGTGTCGTGCAGAGCGTGCGGACAATGTTGGCTATCTCTTTTTTTGGATCTTGCATGTGGGTGAGAGTGGTTGCAGATACGATATGAGCGGGTAAAGGACAGGAAATGGGGCGTTCGTTGGCTGGTTTACAGGGACTTTTATAGTTGGGGAATGCTCGATCTGGCGATGGTGTGGATGACTCTTGCGACTCCACCGACATTCCTAAGTGACTGTCCGTGATCGACATCCTCGCTAAACATCTCGTCCACCATGGGAGAGTCCAGCTCGCGCCATTTCTTGGGCCGGGTGTACGAATGCGATGCATTCTGAAGCTTGAAGCTCAAGCCTCGAAGGAGACACGATGGGCCATTAGTGACTGTTGAGTACACGGCGCGACTTGGTATTCTGTCGATGTGATGCAGTGAGTCGTCTGGCTGTCGATCAAGTTAAGAACTCACCGACGCCTGTGATCTCGATCAGTTGGTATCCTGGACTGCATGTTCTTGGTAAGAATTGGAGAGGTTTGCCAGACACTGAAGCCCGAGGCTGAACAGAATGTGGACTGATTCGAAAATGACATTGCGTCTCTGATATCAATGGAAGTCCTCAGAGGAAGAGCGGGGGCGATGGCAATCAGATTCGATGGTCCCCAACTCAGACGACAAGGATGGCTGGGAGATGCCAAAGACAAGGAACGCGCTGGGGTTTAAAAAAAACCAACCAATTGTGGCATGTGGAATTTTGTTTGGAGGGAACCCATTGAGCGGAGTTGTCACCACGCCAGGGTACAACCGAGCAACCGTTCCACTCGTCAATTCTTCCCTTTTCTTTGTTCAAAAGACAGCTCATTTGCGAGCCATTAATCGCACGGCTCTTGCGCCCAAAGTCACCACTATTCGACGCCTCTTCTTTGGTTCGGGGGACGCTCACCGTCTTGACGAGCTCCAAAGTTATCCCCTTTGCGCACTGTGCCAGTCGGTTCTTGTGCACGGCAAACATCCACAGTACCAACAGATCGAAGACGGGTCGTCTTGAACAATTTTGTAAAGGCAATCGTACGGTGAAAAATCCCATGCTCTTGATCGCAGCAAGTCATACACACGTCTTGTTCGTTCGACACTTACTGGTGCCACACTCGCGCCCGTTGAGGCTTTTTGCGTTTTGTTCACCACCCGTGTGTGGAGGTGGAGGTCACGGTACAATACCATGGGGCTCTGAGGTTTTGGCCATGTCAAACTGTCGAGTGAGTGTCTTGGTTCACTCCAATACATTCATACGAGGGGGGGACATCTGGTTGGCTAGTTGATGGACGGTTCGCCGTCAGCCGCATGTCCCACTTGAATGTCGAATCTCGCCAATTCCTTGAGGTGGCCAAGGTGGGTGATGCAGTCTTGCGGTCATACTACCTCACACAAATGACTTGCTGTTTTTTTGAAGGGCTTGACGGACACACGTTGAGTTGTACAGTTGGATTATCGTGGTCGAGATCAACTTGCCTGCGCGTCTCCGGCGTGACGTGACAAGTCCCCTGTCTGTGACAATGTCACGCCCCAACCCCCCCACCCGCGGTATGTCCCGCACCCCGGGCCTGGTTGAGAGTCATCAGTATTTAAATCTGTGAAGGCGCACCAATTCGGTCACTGGTGTGCTTGATGGCGGAGATCATTCTTGACCACTGCGGATGCACTCAACGTTCTTTCTCTCTAGCCGGCGGTGTTCCAATTTTGAGCGGTTTCGCCAAGCTCCAAGACCTTCGTCAATTTGGGGTACTGGAGGTCAAAACTCGTCAGAAAATTGCCAACAAGCAGCGCTGGTATGGCGCATGGCTGCTTGTTGACACTGTTCTGCGGAAGCAAATCGACGCGGCACAAACGAAACATTGGCAATGGCCGTCACAGGTTGCGCGAGGATGCGCGTTTGGTGCGGTCTTGCCGTCACAGCACCCTGGCGGGACACGGAGTCTGAGTTCGACTACAAATGGGGCCTTTTCCCTTGTTTTCGTGGTCTGACTTGCCTACTTCCGTGTCTTGAAGCTGGGCACGCCTCTAGCTCTCGTTCCTACCACCTTCTTAACATTCCAATGGACACTGGGCGGCTTCCAGCCTACCGTTCTTCGTACCTTCTAAGATTTCATCCTTACCCGAGAGTGAAGCCGTCAGTTCGTGAGAGGATTATGGTGGGATACCTTTCCCTCGCTTTCTGTTGCTGGGAAGCACTTATCGTGAATCTGCGTCGAACAGGCTGCAACTCGGGAAGATGAGCACGATGGACCACTTCCAATAAACACCCTATATCTAGTGAGCAATTGCTTTGGAATGTCTGTGATCTCTGAACAAACGACGGATTTAGGACAGCGACACATTTACTCCAAGTCACGCTATTTATGGAACTGATCATAATGAGATCCAGTTGCGTCAGCGGCGTTTGAGCATGTCTTCTCTTGTCGTCGTAAGAGACTATACTCTGCTTTCGCAATCGCGCACTAAACTCTCCACTGGCAATAGGACCTTGCGCTCTTATTCAAACGGGTGTCTTTACAAGATGACTAGTTGTATCTGCTCAGTCAGACCCAAAAGCCGTCCAACCAGAAAATACCTGCAGTTATGTTGGATATGAGGCACCTGGATAGATTCACGTACAAAACTTGATTGTAATTAAGCATACTCGTTGGAAAACTATTGGTTGGCATTAACATCCGTAATAGAGAAATAGGAGCTAGTTCATCTCAGCGCCAAAATTCGATGGTTGTCCTTTCCAGCCCGCACAATGGCCACCTTGCCGCCGATGAGGGCCTCTCGGGTCAAAAGGAAGCCAGCATCGCGTTGTGCTTTGTTGTTGAGGTATAATCCACCTGCTTGAGCCAACTGACGTGCTGCCGCTATAAGGTGGTTAGTTAAGCATTGTAGATACAGTTGCAAGACTTACATTTTGATGATGCGAGCTGGTGTTTCGCGACAAGATTCGGTAACGAGGTATTGAATATCTCTTCCTCAGTGCAAAACACAAGTCGGGGATCACCATTCAGTGACTTGATGATCTGTTCGGCGTTTAACGTAGTATAATCCACGCCAAAGAGGACTTGAGTCGCTATTCTGGCTGCGTCTAGTCCATCCTCTGACGGTAAAAGTTTCATCAGTCACAGTCAAGGTTTACGAGACTGAGTGACTGACTGCCATGAACCATTAATGTGACTTCCTCTGCTAGTAGTTTTTGTGCAATACGACGTTCTGGAGATGCCTAGTAATGATTAGAATCGCGTTAGCGGAAAGAACCAAGAAAGTGTGATACCTGGTGATCGTGCACGGCGGTAGATATCTCCTCTACAGGTAACAGCGTGAACAGTTTGAGATAATTCTCGACGTCCGAGTCACTAGTTCGCATGAAGAACTGCGGTCGCAGAATTAACATCGGGTATCGTATAAAGGGCTGGACAGACCTGGTAGAAGTCAAAGCAACTGGTCAGGTCGTGTTCCAACCAGATAGCGTTCCCCGCGCTCTTGCCGAATTTCTCCCCCCGCGACGTGGTTAAAAGAGGAGTTGTCAATGCAAAGCCTTTCTCCTTCGCGATATCTTCGCCGGAGAGTGAACTATGTTCAACTTTGTTTATAAGTTCTACGCCGGACAAGATGTTTCCCCATTGGTCGGATCCACCGATTTGGATGGTACAGCCATGGGTTCTGTACAGCTCATAAAAGTCGTAACCTTGCAGGAGCTGATAGGTGAACTCGGTGAAGGAGATACCTTGTTGAGTACTCATTCGCGTCTTCACACTGCCAATGCCAAGTCAGATGGATAGTGATGATGAGTGAAAAGTATACCTATCTCTCGTAAGCATATTATTCACTCGGAAATGCATGCCAGTTGTACGTAGAAAATCGAGCAAGTTGACATTCTTGAGCCATGTGAGGTTGTTCAGAACTTGCACCTCAAGTAGGGTGGACGATTGAGTTGGCAATCTGTGCCTTGCGTACGTGGCCGCGCTACTGAAGAATTTCTGGATAGCTTGGGTGAGCTTCAGTGTGTTCAGCTCAATCTGTGTCTTCTCAGCCAGCTGGCGTTCAGTCATACGCCCCGAAGGATCTCCAACCAAGCCTGTCGCGCCACCTATCTAGGGTTAATGAGCCACGAAAGGATGAGTACCAGTTGCACTGTCGTTTGATTACTTACAAGCACAATCACGTTGCTGCCAAACAACTGAAAATGCAGCAGACAAAGCAAGGGAAGAAGATGCCCTGCATGGAGTGATTTTGCAGTGGGGTCTATTCCAAGGTAGACGGTGCGAGGCTGCTCGAGGTGTTTCTTGAGATCATCCGGGCTGATACGAGACTCGCTGTCAGTGAGGAGCTGGGAAACATGAGTCTGCTCACCGCGTTACATTAGCTACGAACTGCCTGGCACTGAGCTCTTGGACGAGATTCCTGCCGTTGTGGAAATGCCTTTGAGACAAAGACACATTTTTTGTGTTGTTAGGGAACGAGCGAGTGCAAAAACGGGCAAGACGGGACATCTAACACGACACCGTTCCACTCCTTTCAGACAAGAAAAGTGCGGGCGTTCGAAAGAACTGATCTTAGTGGGCATCAGTTGCACTGCCACGAACCTCTCTGATGTACTTGAAAATGATAGCTACACTCCTTGGATCTGAACCAGTTGGTATACCTCTCATTGGCATCAACCTATAAAATGCAAACTCTTCCTTCGATCGACTCGGTGATTGGTGACATGAGTAGGTCGACTCGCTGAAGAAATTCAAGTCGCGGGTGCGTTCGAGCGCAAAGGTTCTAACACTGCAGGACGATAACACTAAAGCCAAGCTCCATAGGCTTCGAGTCTACCTCGAGTAGCTGAGCTCCCCAACACCATTCCCTTCCAAACACTGGGTGAATCCGAGTACGGCCTTGATTTCTTTGGCATCCGGACTTGAATGGTAGCGATTCTACCAACAGTGAAAACTTGCTTGGCATGATATAAGAGGTGTATAGCTTGACGACAGAGCGTTGTGTTGTCGTTGTGATAAAAATGAGGACAATATTGAATTTGGGGACCGACATCGATCTTCACCAAGTCGAGAGACAGTGCCCGCGACATCCCTTTTTCTTCTACTCTTCGGTCAACTGTTACTTTATCGCTTTGTTGGGGGTTCAAATCGCCAGGATGGAGTTCGAAGTCATTGCACGATGTCACACGACACATGCTCGTGTCTGTCGCATGAAGCTCGCTCGTGAGTAACCCTGGCCTCTTGGAAATCGACGCCAGACAAATCTATGCTTCGAGATGGTGTCACGATGCTGCCGACCTTCATGCCAGTCGCCACCCAAGCTACGATCAAAGGGCTAACACCACAACAAGTCGAATCTCTTGGGATCACTCTCATCTTGAACAACGCATACCACCTAAATCTGAGACCGGGGACCAAGGTGCTTGATGAAGCAGGCGGGGCACACATATTCCAAGGATGGCATCGGAATATATTGACAGCGAGTGCTTCTTTCCTCTCTGCCGTGTTTCTTGAACAACTTTCCTGATCTAGGATAGTGGTGGTTTCCAACTTGTCTCTCTTGGCAAGTTCACGACGATCACTGAGGAAGGAGCACTCTTTTCTAGCCCTTTCACCGGCAAGCCCACCATGCTCACTGTAAATTGCCCACTACATGCGTGTCAAGCGCGGCTGATGCATTCTTAGCCAGAAGAGAGCATTTCAATACAGCACTCCATTGGTGCAGATATCATTATGCAACTAGATGACGTCGGTGCGTTTACGGGGTCTGACATATAACTAATTTCCTCACAAAGCCTAGTCAGTAGTCTTACCGTCGGGCCCCGAGTAGCGGAAGCCATGGAGCGATCCATCCGGTGGCTTGATCGATGCATCAAGCAACATGAACGATCAGGACGGCAGGACAGGCAAAATCTATTTGCGATAGTTCAAGGCGGGCTGCACCCCACTCTACGTGAAAAGTGCCTGGATGCTATGGTAGAGAGGAAGGATCACGTAGCTGGGTTTGCCATAGGTGGCCTAAGTGGAGGTGAAGAGAAAGGTATGTTCTGCGGTCACTCGGGATATAACTTCCGCCTGGATTGTGTCCAGATGTGTTCTGGAGGATGTAAGGATCACCCACGCGACTACCTGTACAATCTTCTCACCACCCGCAGTATCAAACAATGTACGGACAGACTGCCATTCGATCGTAAGCCTCCTTCACACGCTGCACAACATAAGGTTTCATGTTGCCAATCAGGACCACGGTATTCAATGGGTATTGGCTTTGCGGAAGGTCAATATCGCATCACTCTTCCGATTCAGTCGCACCTAATTGTCCGCTACCACAGATCTTCTGGTCTGTGTAGCGCTAGGCGTGGACATGGTACATTCTACCAACGCAGCCATCCTGGGAGTACTGATGACCTTCCTCAGGCGGATTGCGTATTCCCTACTCGGACTGCTAGATTTGGGGTCGCCTTGACTTTCAAGGGTCCACTGAACCTTCGTACGTGCATGGTACCCCTATCAGACAAAGTATTGATCCTTGACCAGGGCTGAGAAAGCATGCAAAGAGCCTGGATCGAATCGACGACAATTGTCCCTGCCCGATATGTATGGCTGGGACGCCTCGTGCAATGCTTCATCACATTGTCACGATCGAGACCGCAGGAGCGCACGGTATCTTGGCTTCGCCTCTAATTACCGTTTCATTCTAACGGCCTGCTCACAGCACTGACGCAGCACAACTTGGTGTTCCAGGCACAGCTGATGGGCGGGGCCCGAGATGCGATCGTGGAAGGAATATTCCCTGAGTACCTTCGGACGTTCTTCAAGAATTATTTTGGTGACCAGGGATACCCTGAGTGGTGCATCAATGCCCTAAGAAGTGTTGGCGTCGACTTACTCCAAGGTGAAGACGTTCCTGTGATACCTGGATCAGGTGCAAAGTGGGAGTATTCGGATATTGCATTGATGGACAAGGAGATGGTTAGTGGCAACATCGGCAAGTAGATACACAATGTATATTATCTTTTACTTTTTCGGCTCGGCCGGGCGTTCTTCACCCGTCTCTTCTCCGCAATTTTACGAGTTTTGTGGATCTGATCGACTGTCTTGATTTCACTCTTGATACGCCGGATGCTCTTTTCTCCAAGCCGTTTGCCGCTGTTCTTTGACACTTTCCCAGTGTTTTTGACCGGCCGTGCTTGTGAACCCTCGCCATCTCCACCGGTATCCTTCTTCCTGAGCTGCCTCAATTTTCGTTCGTAGCCCTTGGAAAGTTTGTCAAGCGGCTTCGCCTCAGAGACCTTGTTGTGCCTCCATCGCCTTCCACCACTTGCACGTAAAGAAGCAGGTCGCTCTGCTTCCCGTTCTCCAATCTTTGGAATAGTCACTTTCGACTTCTTCTTCCATTCATCAAAGCGGCCACTCCGGTAGGTAGCAGGAAGCCGTGTTCCGTTCTCCGTCCGCACGAGTTTGATGTTATCTGCGCCACTGCCATCTCCTTTGATGAATTTTTTCTTCTTTTTGTCCCACGCCATTCTGTGTCGCTGTCTCTCGGTCACTGTGACGTCCCCGGTGATATCAAATGTAGCCCCACAGGCTTGTGCGGCGAACGAAGAAGCCCCGTCAGTAAGCGAGTATCTGGTAATTTGCCGGCTCAGCAAGCGATATGCGTGAGATACTAGGAGACATACCCTTTTTCGGTGTGGGCGTCCTTGTGATAGTGCGACATGTAGAACTCCTCGTCGCGATAGTTAGTTTTTCCCTTCTCTTTGTTCGAAGTTTCGAATACAGCCTGCAGAATCCGTGAGCCTGAGCCATTGGTCACATAACGGGCCGTGCGTACCGCAATGTCCTCTTCATCGGCCATCTCCATATCGACGCTGCCCTGCAGTAATGTATCTTCGTTTCCCGCTCCAACGGCTTGAGGAGCTCCGGATGATGATGCTGGCGCCACAGTTCTCTCTGCCGCTTTTGCCAGCGCCTTCCTACGTTCCTTCATCAACGCGGCATTCGCAGTTCCCGCTTTACCTCGCGTCCCAAGTTCGAAGACGGTTTCTGCAGGTTTGAACGCACCCACAGCCCGAACCATTGCGAGTCTTTTATCCTCTCTCTTTCTCTCCTCGTCAACTGACGTGATGTCCTCACCCTTTTCCGCCTTTGCATGCCGCATGAGTGACGATACTGGATGTACCCCTTGGGCATCCCCAGCCCACCCGCCCGCTGACTTTGCCATTTCCTTGGCTCGTTGATAGCTCGCAGCGCTCGCTTTCCCTCGGCTTCGCTCATACATCGATTGACCGCGATCCATGACGCCGCGGAGGCTGGGCAAACTGTGGTGTGCTGCATGTAGAGTGCGGACGTATTCGACCTCGGCATCGACCACGTCCCGCGGAAAGGGACCGAGTATGAGTGATTGCGTGTACGGCTCCTCCGAGGCTCGGACGGATGGTGGGTGAGCGGCGACGCCAAGTAACGGCCGCGCGAGGAAGAGTTGTAGATCACATAGATACGCGGCTTCGCTGTGCGTAATAAAACTCCATGCCCACCCCTTTCTCCCTGCACGTGCTGTTCTCCCCACACGATGGACAAATATTCTCGCGCCAACAGGGAAGTCATAGTTGATGACGTGCTCGAGAATTGGAATATCAAGCCCACGCGCGGCGACGTCTGTGACGACCAGAATTTGTGTCTTTCCTGCTAAGAATTGGGACATTTGAAAAGTCCGCGTGGATTGCACAAGAGACCCGTAGAGAGCAGAGACGGCGTAACCTGCGGCAGTGAGAAGGGCTGAGAGGTACTCGACGTGATGCTTCGTGGCTGCGAACACAAGAGTCTGGTGGGGTGCCGTGTGGGTAGGGTATTTTACCTTTGCTTTGCCTTTACCCTTCGAGTCCTTGCTGAGGCCATCGCCTTCAGATCGTTCGTTAGTGGTAAATGGAACTTTGATGACGTCCCTCAGGAGTGAGAGCAAGCAGGCATCTTTTTCGGATTGCTTCACGGAAAAGAAGGCCATCCGGAGGTCGGTACTTATTTTGGATTCTGCATCAAGCCGGACGAGTTTTGGATCCCGCAAGCCAGCTTTCGCGAACTCGACGAGGGATTTCGGCAGGGTGGCGGAGAATAAGAGGGTTTGACGTGACGAAGGAAGGCGGGCGAGAATCTCGGACAAGGCGGTAGAAAACCCGAGTTCGAAAAGACGGTCGGCCTCATCGAAGACGACATACTGAACTGAAGCAAGCGAGAGGGACATCTCGACAATAAGGTGGAGAAGACGACCGGGAGTTGCAATGATTCTATCCGGTGAATGTTAGGTGCAGAACATGGGATTCGGAAAGGATCAACTGACACATCCGGATTTCCACTGATCATCTCGAACTGTTCGTCCATGCTTTCACCACCCACGATCAGACCCCACCGGAGACTCTCCCCCGATCCCATTTTAGAGTTGTCGTCATCGCCGTCGTGGCCGTCACCGGCGTGAGGCACCGCCTCACTTTTCCAGCCTTTTGCAAGGCTTTTGCCGACTCTGACGACCTGGAGGGCGAGTTCCCTAGCTGGTACGAGGATAACTGCGCGTGCGCCAAAGACATGGGCATGACGACCACTGAGACGTTGTACCAAGGGGATCATGTATGCGAGGGTCTTTCCTGAACCTGTGCGAGCCATGCCCACAAGATCGCATGGGGGGGTGGCAAGAAGGGAGGGGATAGTTGTGCGCTGGATTGGGGTTGGAGTACGATATCCCTGAAGGGTCAGTGCACGAAGCAGGAGCGGATGGAGACCTGGCAGGTGTGAGGGAGGACGGACGAAGCTGGGGAGTAGTACCGACCCATGCTTTGGAAACTGCCCCCGCCGACATCGCCCTTTCCCATTCCTTTTCTCTTTATTTTCTTGAGCAAATGTGTGCCACCCTTGACGTTCCTCTTGACGATGGCGTCGTGAATGAATTCATCGAGCTCCTCGTCAGTTCCCTCGTCAAGCTGTGTAGCTCTGTTACTGGTCAACGCAGAGACTATGTCGATGTCTTCGTCATCATCCGGGACGATGGAAAAGCCATGGTCCGGGTGATAGTCACCATCGATGGATCTTTTCCGTTTGAGGGACACCATTGGCGATGCTCCGGAGATGGCAGCGGCGGTAGGGTAGACCCGGTGAGGTGGACTTTGCGTGGACCCTGCAGGGCCCGATCTGTCACTGCACGAACCGGTCTGGCTGTGCCCCTGCGCCCTTCCCTCTATAAAACTCTCATCATCCCCCATCTCCCTTCCTCATTCCCCTTGCGTCTTCACGACCCACGACCTTCACGATGTTCTTCTTCCTTCTCACCTCCATATTCTCGCTTCTGTCTCTCGTCTCTGCACTCCCTGTCGCGATTCGCGATGTATGGGTGCCGCAAATCACCTATCCAGACGCCAGCGCCGTCTGGGTCGCCGGCCAAACTTATACCGTCACCTGGAGTACCTCTTCCGAGCCCTCTCAGGTCACGAATCCCCAGGGCATGGTCTATTTGCGCCATGACAATGCAACCCAAGCATCTCCCCTTGCGCAAGGCTTCTCCTTGAGTGCCGGGGAGGTCAATGTAACCATTCCGGCAGACTCCCAGCCCGACAACGACTGGATGGTTGTTCGTAAGTCGATTCTCCGACAGGGTCTATCCAAGGCAACATGTAACCTTGCGCATTTTTTATAGTCTTTGGTGACTCTGGCAACTGGAGCCCGTCCTTCACCATCCTTGCACCATCATCATGACCGCCATGAATATACGCAGTAATTGAAAATTTTGATGACCTCATAATGTACAAGATATCGCTACGCATGGACTCTGGACACTTGAGATACTGGACAATCACTCTTCGTTGAACTCTTTTACATATGTGCATTCGGGACTCTTCACATGTGCATTTGTACAGCTTTCATCATTTTGCATGCTTTGTACTGGTATATAGTTTGAATATCAGCTTTTCTTTCTTCTCGACCACCTTATCATGCGTCCAGCTTGCCTCCTGCTCAGCCACGATGCTAACCCAGCGGCGCGTCCCGTGCGTCTCGCTCTTTACTCCATGTTATACTTGACTGTAGCTGTCTGTGCGCTACATTAGTCCTTCGCAGATAACCAGAGTGACCGTCCCCCTCTTGACAATGGCGTCGTGAAGGAATTCACCAAGTTCCCTGCGGTTGGTGCTTGTTACAGCTAGATCGAAAACGTTAGACCACTTTCGCCGGTATGTCACTCAGTTCTGGGTTTACTGGACAAATAGTGCTATACCTCATCCAGGTAAAGCTACGGGCCTAACCCGGCTTACTGTGCTGCAGAGTTCGCCTCCGATCTTCACTAGCCTCGAACCAGACGTTCTAGCAAGCACCCGGCTAGGTGTGTGCGAACACTTCCCACCGAGTCTAACCAGGCGCCAAAAACAGATGGTCCGAGACTAGATCTTCACCCGACTTGAACTAAACAAATGGTCCGAACCCGTCGACGCAATCAACTTTTCCACCTGTGACGCGGCTAGCAGGGAAAGTATCAGAACATGTTTGCTGTAGGCAATCACGTTTTGGATTGGCCGTAAGGGTAGCTATGCCGCTGCGGCTCGGTTTCGTCAACGCAAATATCGTGTCTTCTTGACCATCCGGGGTTATGGTTCAAAGGATCTTTTCCGTTTGAGGGACGCCATTGGCGATGCTCTGGAGCTAGCATGGCCGTAGGCTAGGGCCCATGGGGTAAACCCTGGGTAGCCACATTCAGACCGCAATTTCATCGCTCACCGGTCACATCTGGATGCGGGCCCACTTCACCGTTTGACTGTCCTCCCTGCTCTATAAAACTCTCATTAACTCCCGTTTCTTCTCATCGTTCCCCCTTCTTCGTCACGACCATCATGATTTTTTTCTTCTTTCTCGCCTCCATATGCTCTTTCTATTCTCTCGCCTTTTCCCTCCCTGTCACGCCGGCGACGCGCGATGTGTGGACACCGCCAATCATCTATCCAAACTCCAGCACCGTCTGGGTCGCCGGTGACAATTACACCGTCACCTGGAATACCTCTTCCCAGCCCTCCCAGATCACGAATCCCGCGGGCATGCTCTATCTGCGTCATGCCAATGCGGATAACATAACTCTCGTCGCACAAGACTTCCTCTTGACTGCCGGAGAGGTCAATGTTATCGTTCCCGTAGAAACCCAGCCCTCCACCGATTGGATTATTATGCGTAAGTCGATTTTCTAACAAGCTCCAATCTAAGGCAACGAATAATCGTGCGTATCTTTCTTCAGTCATGGGTGATTCTGGCGACTGGAGTCCGCCCTTTACTATTCTTGCACCATCATTATGACCGCCATGAATACTTGTGTGCAGCAATCAACGATCTGATGACCTGATCATGTACGACTCCTACTTGCTACTCACGGAACTTACAGTATCTATGGGTACTTCGGACCCTGGACAATCACCTTTCTTCGTCGAACTGTTCTACATATACATTCACGTTTCGCATGTTTGTATCCGTTGCAGTACTCTTCAATAGCAGTGACTCAGCGAGGCGCCTCTTTGTTCTCAGCACTGATGGACTGCCTCATTCGTACAGCCATGGTCCGTGTGAGTCGGTGTCCACGAGGTTACTAACTCAATAGCACATCCTGTGCCTCGTAGCGCCTTTTACAACTCCTTCATGTTGCAACTGATCGTATGTGCCATCGCTGCTTATGCAGTATATCAGACCTTCTTCGCGGGCGATGATCGAGATGACCGTCCATCAAGTCGCTCTCAATCGCCTAAAACCGCCCAACCACCGGTTCGCCGACGCGATGAGCAGCAGCACGGGCAGAGCATCGACTCTCCCCAGAGAGATTACACGCCATTAGAAGCCTACGCATCCCTTCGGGCCAGGGCCAAACAAGAAGGCGACTTGATGGACCAGTATTACCAACAGAGCAAAGAGGCTTTTCAACGCCGTGACCGTGCCCGTGCCAAGGCGCTTTCAGAGCTGCGTAAACACCACGCACTGGAGAAGGAAAGGCTCAACGCCAAAGCGAGCGCCACCATTTTCAAAGGTAAATTCGTATCCATAACTGCATGGGCAAATTGAGGCCAACTAAAGAAAATGCTCTCAGAGAACAACAAGGTAAGGTGCCACAACCATCAACGATTGCCGCACCTTTGCTGCATGGTTTCCAGAAAAAGGCTGCAGGTGAAGTTGACCTTCATGGTCTCTACGTGAAAGAAGCCATTGGTTATTCTATGAAAGCTATCACGGAAGCTCGTCGAAGAGGTGATTCCGAGGTCCGTTTAATCGTCGGTATGTGTATTTCTTCTGCTTCGAGGCTTCAGGCTCAAGTTTGGTGTCATGGTTCGTCTTTGGCAGGTCGAGGTACTCATTCTGACGGAGGCGTCTCTCGGCTCAAGCCTGCAATACAAAAAGAGATGCGTCGGATGTGAGTGTTCGTGATAGACACTCTAACGACCATTGATTCAATCTTCCAGACATGGGGTCCACGTCGAGGTACATCCAAAGAATCCAGGTGTGCTGATAGTTCAATTGGGTGGCAGGTGATGCAAGGATTTGTCATATTTCCAAGGCCCAGGAGTCTGTTTTGACGCACTGGCCACATTCCCTGTCCTTGATTTGAGTCACAAGACTTGATGCATTAATGAAGCTCCGTGGTTTAGTGAGTAAACTCGCGGGTGCGACAGTAGTCCAAGTCAAGTCAAGTACTAGGCCCTCATGGGAGGAAGGTTGACCATCTTTGCAGGCCAAATGGACGCCGGATGACGCCGACCAGCATTCGATCAGACTGCATACGACTATTTGCCTTCAATAACCAGCCACGACGGAGGAATCTCACTGAAGATGAAGCCTGAACCAAGAGGCCAGCCAACACCGTAGCAAAGGAGGCGTCATTGTCCCATTCAGTAAACACAGGGTGGCGTAATGTCTAACAAGCTAGTCAACGCGGATTGCGCTATACAGTCTACGCACAACCCAATAGGATGCGAGGAACCCAATCGTTCCTAAGGGCAATGAGCTATGAGCTACAAAGGCGATCATGAATTACGAAAAGACGTACCTGTGACAAGAAAGTCGAATAGACAAATAAGAAACAAGTATCCCAGATAGAGCGCAACGCTGGTAAAAGAATCGAGCGAGAGACGCGAGGCCCAATAAAACAGACCATAAAAGAGAATCCAGAATGCGCTCCCTCCCCCGGTCATAAACGCGCGCCAGTGCCACCTGTGGGACGGCCATTAATAATAATGTTGGTATACAGGAGCTGGGGAGCGCACCGGTATTCTTCAGCACACAAACTGAAGTACGTGAAGAGAATCGTGACTGTTCCGGTCGTCAGTGCAACTACCCCTGCTGTGAGCGCCAAGAAACCAAATGCATAGTATGCCCGTGAAGCAAAGAGACTTGACATGATAAAGTACAGCTCGACAAATGCAGCGCCTGGAGGAAGGTCAAAAATTCAACGTTCAGCCGCAAACGAATTATAGGGAGTAAGCAATCCTACCAAATGGTAGAATACCAGCGAGCACTGTGGATGCCTATTATGATGTTTACAAGTGGTCAAACATTATTTGTCGTGCGACATACCCAGGGATGGAGGTAGCGAGGCATAGGGGGGATCTGCCTAGGGATTTGATTCACCCTCACAGGATGCGAAACACCCTGCATCCATCTTGTAAGCCAACCGAACAAATGCAAACACGGGCAGACGAGCACGCACCCCTTGCCGTGATCCGATGTAGGAACCGATAGCTGAAAGGGGTGCAGAGATTCCAAACCACAGCAAGACGATGAGGAGCATCGTTGCTACATCGAACATTCGTTACCACCACGAAATCAGGTGCTAGAAATCACGCACTGAAGGGGACGGCTCCTGAGGATCCAGCAACGAGAAGTAAAAAATTGAGCAAGAAAACGACGATGAAAACCAGCCTGCATCCCGACTTCAGCTCAAGGTGGGAAAGAGAACACACGAACATACGTAGGCAAGACTGTGGCAGTCACAAACACATTCTTTCTGCGGTCCACACCCCCAAGAGAGGCATACACACGGCTGGAATAGTAACCGCCGATCCTGACGAGGAGTGTCGCTGCTTCAGGATAGATACGACGGAGCAGACAAAAAAGTCACTTGCCCGCCAAAGAAGGACCAGCACACCATCATTACAGTTGCGAGCGAACCACGGTTAGATGGGGAGAGGAAGCCTAGCAACGCAAAAACTAAAGAGAAGAACGTTAACATCCGGAACGCTGGCGGATTGGAGGAAGTACCAAGGGTAACCGAACACATTGCACAGAGTTGTGCGCCGTTGCCGACCATGACAGCGAGGAGCATTGGCCAACGCGGCGTGCGGAACACCTCTCCGTGTACGAGTTTCCACCCCCAATCCTCTTGGACATCCTCCTGCAATAGTATGAACGTATGAATGAGTGTAAGGAATAGATAACACGAAGCTTACGCTGAGATCGATGGCGTTGTACCGGGAAATCTACAGATGAGATGTGTCAAGTCATTCTCTTTTTCAGCAGATGAGTGCTCACGTCTCTCGAGACCGTGCGCACAAGAATAACGGCTACCATAACGCAGAGGAAAATGACAATCACGATCGAGTTAACAATGCTGAACCAGTGTATTCTTGGGTCGAAAATGTGCAGGTAATTGTCCCAACGGGTAGCCTTAGAGACGTTAAACTAACTTCAAGCTTGAAAGCGGTTGTTCACATACCCATGGGGTATCTGATTCCTGACAGGGACATTTAAGTCTACAAATCAGAACATCGATGTGGAGCTTACATCCCAAGTGACTCGATAGGTGTACCGGACGGTAGTGGTCTGCGTATCGGAAAGCAAAAGAGGCTGGACTTCAGCGTCACAATCAAGTCTGTCTGTGTCCACCTGTGGACCGCCACGGCTTGGGTGAACGAATTCAGAGACAGCAGAGAACAGGTCGTACAATTGCTCACCTTGATGACCACACCAATACACCAACTACCCGATACATGCCTGTATCCCGTTCATGATACCTATATACCATCATATAAGAATGACTTTGTGAGCAAGGCACCCAGCGCAAACCTCAAGACAATATCATAGTGGTTATTCAAGTATGGGGTTTCGTTGTCATCGTCGCCGAGATTGAAGCCCATGTCATAGAAGATGTCACCCGTCTTCGTGTCCTTTTTCATCTCTGCTGCTGGCAAGCCATCTATGAGCCAGTTGAAAGCGTAATCCTCCCGTATGCGGTCATTTATGAACTTTGCGTCTTGCTGTGGTACTTCTTGGGTGCAGAGGGTGCGGCATGTTCCATTGTTTTCTAGCATTTTGATCTGGCGCAGGAGTAGTACTCAAGCTAAGGGACTCCCGCTAAAGTATGGTGATACGCACGTCATATGGTGAATTGAATATTCGGTCCCCGAAAAGAATGGAACCCAAAGACTCTGGCTGACCCTTTGGGTCACCTTCAGGCTGGCAAAAATGAAAGGCAGGATTGTAGTAGTCATCTTATTGTCGTGTACATCAGCAACAGACAGACTGGTATAAGCTAAATTCAAAATGCACCCACAATTGATCAGGGATTTCTGGCCGAGTAGAGTCGTGTCAATGTGTCATCATCTAGACTATCAAGATAGCGTACTAGCTTTGTTTCATCCTTCCCCGTCAACATCGGAGTGAGGGCGTTGACAAAGAGATCTACCTG
Source organism: Butyriboletus loyo (assembly GCA_038093515.1). Lineage (NCBI taxonomy): Eukaryota > Fungi > Basidiomycota > Agaricomycetes > Boletales > Boletaceae > Butyriboletus > Butyriboletus loyo. Next base: position 100,627 of record JBBPSI010000011.1, on the reverse strand, counting down.
CTCCCCTTTCTCGAAATTGCGGGGTGCAGCACCAGGCAAATAGAATGCACTGGCGCGAAGCACGGGGAGCAACAGTATACTACCCAGCAGGAAACTATGACATTGCCTCATATTAGAATGAAGACGAGCTGGCGCGAAGGGTTATGCAAGTTGCAGAAGTGGTGTAACGTGGAACCCAGAAGTTCTGGCCGATCTTTGGACACGTGACTTGAAAGCTATGTTGAAAGCCTTCCAGTTCCATCATTACCTTCTTACTTCTTACCTGTTTTCTTACTTTTTTTTTGTTTAACCATCGACCTGAGCTATTAGCGTGAATGGCCCACCATCATTATCATCTCTGCGGCAACCGCAGCAAAGCGTAGTTTGCCAGTATCATCATCCTCAGTTCTGGCCGATTTTCAAGTTGGCTCGAAGGATGAGCGCTTGAGTGCTGAGCATCGTGAAGAATGAATTTCATTCACCACCTTGCCTCGTCAAGTACTACATACAGCGCTGTCGTGCCGTGTCACGGGTCTTCCTTCCCCTCAAGCATTCAAGAATGCATGAATCTTGTCTGAAATGAACTCGACATCGATGGGATTCGCGCCTCCTCCCGCAACATGGCCCCAAACAGTGGGTATGACATGTAATGTGGCATCTCTGAGATGTGAAACTTCAACCTGACTGTCTTCCGGCTAAAAAGGGACATTAGTGTGATTACAAACCAAGCAGGGATGCCAACAAACCGGGAAGTAAAGGTCGGTCTTCGAAGGCATGATTAGCGCCTTAGCTTTAATACTCTTCAGCGCTTTCTGGTAGTCGCCGCCATCGCGAACGATGGAGATGTCTCCTCTCTGCCAGGTAGTGAGTAGGGCGATCATGTCGTTGGCATCCCAGTATTGTAAATATCTCCCTTCCCACCTCTCTCGGATGAACGAGTTCAGGTCAGGATACCTAGTGTGGTTTGGGCGATCTGGTAGTCAAGAGAGATGGTGGGTACTTACTCTCCGCCCATAAGATATTGATTCTCCCTGAACCACTAATGCACTGTTAGGATGTTTGTTATCAATTTCATGTGTACTAACTGTTTGCCCATATGCCCATGCACAATAAACCCTCCCAAATGCTCGAATGCCATGGTGCGGCGTGGACGTGTAGTGTCCATCGGCGAAATCTTTGGATGCCAACATTGCAGCCTTCGGACCTTCGAGAAAGCTTTGTGACAATCAGTAGCAAGCTAACTGATCAAAAAGAGAAGCAAGAGACCATTGATTGTGGGGGCTTGTTCGTGCGGAGGTGCATATCGCCACAAATCTCTCCACGAAGTCGGGGAACACCACGGGCCAGTGATACGCTTGTTGGCCACCCATCGAAAAACCTACAACACAAAACACCTTCGACACTCCTAGATGTTTAGTGAGAACTGCATGCTGGGCGCGACTACGAGTTGAAATAAGCAAGGTGACAAGTATGGACACGGAAAAATTCACATGTTGTCTTCGTAAGAGACAAACGGGAAATATGCTCCATTGTATGGTGCCGGCTAAGAAGGGAATACATCATGATCCTCCGGTGAAGTCCCGTATCGACGTGGCCCACGTACGGTATTAGAGGGAGAAGACGACTGAAGACTCGAAGTTAGAAAATAAGCTTGAAATAGCAAGCGCTGGTCATTCTGCACACCTCTCCATTGCAGAAGAGCGCAAAGGTAACAACGTAGTGTTTCTTGGTGTCAAGGACCTAGAGAAATGTACGGTTGTGAATACCACGCTACTATTATCCAGAACTTGCAGAAAGGGCTAGATCACCTTGCCTTCGCCAACAAGGTAGTCCTGACCTGCAGACACGTCAATAACGCCGCTGGGGATTTACACCATTCTTTTGACTTACTTCCAAGAGCCAATTTGGCCCCATAACATGTTGGGAATACTATACAAGGATTCTTAGGATCTCCGTATGTTTGATATGCCGTGACTGCATCTGGAAGCATGCCACCAACTACACTGAACCTGCCGTGATGGTAGTATTTGATGACTGCACTTTGAGATTGCATATTATGCCGGTGACCACTGCTGGTTAGATGCACTGAGAACGCATTAAATAACCCCGGGCTTGTCCACCCGGTCAATTCGTTTCGTTTTTGTATCTGCCCGTTCGCAGGGCAGATGGTCAACTGTATAGTCGGTCCGAGGAGATGATCACGAGCAGGCTGATGCCATAAATTTAGAAGAATACAGTGGGATAGTCGGAGTAGAACGGAGGACTCGTGTTTTAGCCACCCCAGCCGCGGGATCAGGCACATACCTCACCTTACAAAACAATACGAATATCGCAGTGCCGTGCTTTCTTGGATGAGAGCCTTTCATTTCGGGATCAGTAAAAGATACGCTCACCATACCTTGTTCTCCCCGACCAGAGCGTCCTGAGTTGGGCTGAGAAAAGGTTTAGTCTATCCCGGTGCCCGACCCAATCCACACACTTCCTAGAGAGGGCTTTGCGCCGCTGCAAGTTGGATGCACTATGCGTAGGTTGGAGGGGTCTCCGGTGCCTGGTAAGTCGTGACGGCGTCCTGTAAGACACCGCCCGCGGCCTTGCCGTGATGATGGCTGCGTTCTGCTATGTAAGCCTTGCTATGTACAGTTCATATCTTCAAAAGCGGAATGAAGCCTATAACCACTCACACCTCCCATACCCCGCGCTATACCCATATTGCCCACAGTTCTGGTCCGTGGACAAGATGACCGGGTTCGGGTCCCGCATTGCTTAACAACTTGTTCTAAATACCCAGAGAATTATAACTCAGTGTGGGATCAGGGACGCCGATGGGATGGTAGATAAGTTGAGACCTATCGCTGGTCTCGCGGATGAAGCTTTGAAGCTCAGTCGCTATATTTACATGCAGATGTAGTTCTAAAGCTCCTCCAGGAACTTCTTGACTTCTGATTGGAGGAACTTGTCGTCCTCGGTGTTAGAACCACCTCCGGCTGCAATGATAACACGTTCGTCAATTGAAAGAGGGAAAAAAGAGAAAAGAGAAAGCGTCACCCAAGTGTCCCCAGACGGAGGGAATGACAACGAGCTTCGCATACTTCAGGTACAGCATCTCGTTCTCACTATCTTCCGGCTGTTCGAGAGAATAGGATGTCAGCAGAGTGGACCCCACGTGTCTAATAAAGACTTACAGGGAAATAGAGATCTGTCTTGCAGGGCATGATTAATCCCTTGGCCTTGATTCCGCTGAGAGTCTTTCCAAGGTCTCCGTTGTCACGGATCGTGGAAACGTCGCCGGCTTGCCATGTGTGCAGCAAAGTAACAAGATCATTCGCATCCCAGCCCTTCAAGAATCCCCCTTCCCACTCCTCACGCAGGAATGCGTGAAGATCAGAGTATCTGAAGACATGGATGAGTGAATTTAGGGTAACAATTCCAAAAATCACCCACGTTCCGTCGTACAAGTAAAGCTTCTTGCGGAACCACTTTGAGACGGTTAGTGCACGCAAGAAGCCGGAAAAATGGAGAAGATACGAGCCTCTTGACCATACGCCCATGCGCTATACGCGCGGCCGAAGGCACGGATTCCGTGTTGGGGCGTGGCCTTGTAGTGTCCATCGTCAAAGTCCTTGGAAGCTGTCAACGCTGCTTTCGGGCCTTCAATGAAACTGAAAATATGATTATAATACGACATAATGGCAGATGGTTGCAGCATACGCTTTGTTGTGAGGGCTCGTCCGCGCAGACCCGCAGATAACAACGAATCTTGCCGGGAGAGAGGAAGTCAGAACAATGAATGTTTGCGAAGGATCTAGGGACTGACCTTTCTACAAAATCAGGGTACACGACTGGCCAATAGTATGCCTATCAAGAATATGAGTGAGTATCGTCAACTGTCACAAGGACGAACCTGTTGTCCACCCATTGAAAACCCGATGACGCAGAAGGCCTTCTTGATCCCAAGCTTGCGAGTCAACACACTATACTGGGCACGACTATACATAGTCAATATCATTTCATGGCTTAATGAATGTTTGGCTTACATGTTGTCTTCATAAGATACTGCTGGAAAGTATGGCCCATTGTACGGAGCCGGCTAGATAGACTTGCTAAGCACATGCACAAAAAAACGAATCATTTGGGGCTCACGGTATTGGAAGGCGAGGAAGACTGGTCCACGATCTAACATCAGCGAAGAAAGTAGATCAAGGGATCCCAGCGCACTTCACCGTTCGAAAAGAGCGCCAAAGTAACAACGTAATACTTCCGCGAGTCTAAAACCTGCGTCGCAGATAAGCGTGCAAAGGAAGGCGGAAGGTCTTATATGCATTACCTTGCCTTCTCCAACGAAATACTCTTGACCTAGAAGGCCATTACCTCATTCAAGCGTCCCTGTGTCGTTCATGCATGCAAAATAATCCACGCACTGTCGAGCTTTCCACCGTAGCAAGTGGGGAAGACTATGCAGGGGTTTTTGGGATCACCGTGTGTACAGTATGCAGTTATAGCATCCGGAATAATTCCTCCCGCGACACAGAATCGCCCGTGGTGGTAGTACTGAATGGACATGTGCACTCAAACGCAGCTACTTGAGAGTTGATCTGGAGGGATTTGAGGTTTGCACATGGCAATCGACTTGGACATGATTAATATATGGTCAAGATACAAGAATACTCAAGGCCTGCAACCGAATACACACGGGCCGATTCCATGAGAAAGTGTCAGTGCGAATAATATGAATTCCACTCGGCGCGTGGGAAGAAATGGATGTGATTATGTAATGAATATATCATGTGATCTATGTGGCTGATAAACTATAACAGTACTCGGAAATCGCCGAATAGCCCAGCGGTGTCGAGCAGAGGTACTGCTCACCGACCTCACTGACCTCAAGAATGGGCTGTACGTTGACCACCTGATAGTACAAGCTTCCATTACTGACATGCTCTACCTCCAGCCAATAAACCCCGTGGACTTCAAGCTGCTCGCAAACTCCGTAATGACCGTCGCGATAACCGTTGGGTACATATCAAACACTCAACACTCACCACCTTAGATCTCACATTCCGTTTGTATAGGCGGACAAGTCATACAAGAAGCGTGCCCTTGGTAACGTCTTCAAAACCTCCCCCACCGGAGGATCATCACACGCAAAGGGCATCGTCCTCGAGAAAGTTGGTGTCGAGGCAAAGCAGCCCAACTCCGCCATCCGCAAGTGTGTCCGTGTACAGCTAATTAAGAACGGTAAAAAAGTCACGGCCTTCGTGCCTGTAAGTTCTCTTTGTGCATTACATCTACGTGGCTGATCGTTTCTGGCGTGCTAGAATGACGGTTGCCTGAATTTCGTTGACGAGAACGACGAAGTCCTCATCTCTGGTTTTGGTCGTAGGGGTAAAGCCAAAGGTGATATCCCGGGTGTGCGCTTCAAGGTTGTAAAGGTATCTGGCGTTGGTCTCCTCGCACTCTGGAAGGAGAAAAAGGTGGGTTATCTTGACTTGCTCCACCTGTTCACTATTCATTCATCCTCGTGATTTTCAGGAAAAGCCTCGATCATAAGGAGCATTTACGTTCTGGTCTCTCCGTTTTCACGCTACTCCCCCTATGAGCATGCATGTATTGCCTACAAATATGTTTTCCTGACAATGAAAATCTCAAGGCAAACATTTACGATCGTTTGACACGCTTACCCATTACTGGAGGTAGCGAAGAGCATTTGCAAGTATCGACATTCAACAGATAATTACTGAGAGGGTAATAGTATTGGGGACTGCTTGAATAAAATACCGAGCGTTCCGATTATACGGTCATTATTCCTCTTCCCTGCATATACTTCTTCAGGTCCCTCATCAGCTCCAGTTGCTCTTCGATGGTCAGCCCGCTGACAATCATTTGCAGTATCGATCCTACAGTGACGTGATGCTCCCGAATCAAGCTGCTGTAGTATACGTAGGTGAATACTCCCATCAAGAACCTAGCAAATATGAGTTTTGCGGTGTACAGCGGTGAAATTAACATACTGGCAATCCATACGATCCGTCATGCCACCGTGCCCGGGAATGCTGTGGCCAAAGTCTTTGATGTCAAACGCGCGTTTAAAACCAGAAGCAAAGAAACCTCCAAATGGTGCGACCAACGAAGCAAAGATAGCAAAGACAAGCAGATGAAGTTGATACGGGACATAAGGAATGACTGTCACGGAACGGCCAAGCTGTAGATGACACGGTTAGCGCACGAACAGCGAATTCTACATTTGGTACAGCACGCACGAGTTGTGACAAAAAGACTCTCAACGGCGCCCAGATTTCCCATTCTTTAGCGATAAAGACGGGGTTGGGAATACATTGAACGTTGCTCCATACGCTAACACCAAGGTCATGGACGGGACAAATCATATAGTTGAACCGCATGAAGTAAGACCCCCAGACCACGCTGAAGATGAGAGTACTCCAGAATGCACCGACGAATCCTTCGACGGTCTTTTTCGGAGAGAGCTTGATCAACGGGGTACGGCCAAGGGTGATGCCCCAGATGTAGGCAAATACATCATTGCAAATGACCAGCGAAACAGGGACAAAGAACCAGATCAGTCCCTCAAGGATATTGTTGATGATGAAGTGGCTGCCAAACGCTTTAGACCTGGATGTTGCTCGGAGCAACGTTCGTACCTGGACACCACGATCAAGAGCAAACTCATATGGACCCAGCAAAAGAGGCCAAACTGCTGCTTGAGATAACCTCGCTTAAGTGACAGTACGAAGCCCATGAACCCAATGGTATAGAGAGTGAAGCTGATCATACGATGGTTCGTAGCGAATGGAAGCAGCTGTCCATCAGTGAACACTACGTGCTTCGGAACGACATCAACATAAGGTCACAACGGAGTATAGTAGCACTCACCTTAAAGTAATATATGATACTTTCACCGTATAAGAAGTAGTTAGTCACGGCGAAGAAGTACCAGTTGAGGGTTTTGCTCCATGGATCCTTATGTCCCTTGACTGCGAATTCCGCACTTTCAGGAGACATATCCTTCAATGAGAAGAGGGCTGTGACCTCTCGGTAAACTAACGTCTGGCATACCATGACAAGGATGATCATGTACGCGTGACCCATGAGCAGAAGACCTAATCTAATGTCAGTATTCAGGCTTGTTAACGAAGGGTGGCCAGCCTTGCCCATAAACACTCCGATCATAATGAACGTCCATAGTGTTCTCGTGACTAGATTTTGGCGTTTCTTTGTGCGTTCAGCTTCCTGAGCATCTTGTTTAGTCTTCACGGCAAGCTCGATATCCGTTTGCAATTGCGGAGGTGTGAGTTTTCGCGGTTCCATTATAGGTTTTGAAGGTACCTCAGCCAATGGAGGACTTGAGGCTATGAGTGGGCAATCAACAGGACAGAAACGCCGCAGAACAACATGCACGTACTGTCCAACTTGATAGCCGTTGAAACGTCACTGTTGAGTTCAGAGCGAGGTCGCGGAGGCTCTGGAGCAAGGGGAACATCCTTCTCGTCGGTCTCGATGCTGGATCCAGGTGGTGCATTCTCTGCTTCGGACGACAAATCCTCCTCGTCACTGACAACCACAGAATGTGCGATGGACTGCTCCAATGAAGGGGTGGCCCTCGGCGAACTCTCTGCTGTTGCAGTCTTGGTAGCGGCTTTCGCTTGTTTCCGCCTCTCTGTGCGTGCATGTTTTTGCAGCTTTTTGAGCTGCGATTTCGACAACTTGCGTGGTTCCGTTCTGTTCGTGTGCGATGAGTGTATGTGTATTTGAGTGTGAAGGAGAGGTCCTACGTGTCTGACGACGGGTGGACATGTTCTTCTCGGACGAGCTCGTCGTCGGACTCCTCCAGGCCCTCGACGGCAAGGGCTGCAAAGGCGGAGTTGGTCGTTGCGGCTGGTCTGCTCATGATGCAAGGGAAGGAGCGTGTTGGTCGTGGCGAAAGCGTGAAAGCGGTTCGGCTGCAGAGCCTGTGGCACTTTATGAAGAGTTTAGGTGAACACACTCGACCAAACACGCGCAGCGACCGCGCTATGTACAAAAACTTTCTAGTGGTAGCTACTTGGTATTAAATATATACTCGTATTAGCGTGCAACAGTTCTGCCAGTGTCAGTCGGGTCCTTTGGCTCTGGCCAGTCCATAAATAACGATATAGAATCGACCTCGGCTCAGAATTTCCAGTCTTCCCCCGCTTCCATCGCCCATGGGACTTGGACAAGACCGTTAGCCAGTGAGTGCTCACACCGAGGGGTTGCCGCTTACATTTGTTAAGCAGCGTCTTGGAGAATATCTTCTCGACAGGGACATCATGCTTTTTGCACCATGCGGCAGTAATCCTGGTAGGACATCAGTAGCCACTTTGGCGCACAACACGACACTAATCACCGAGGATCTAGATAATTGATCTTACTGTAATATTTCAAGTGATGGATCAGCGCACAAGTACAGGGATACAGAATACAACCAACCTCGTGCCCAATGCAACTTCCTTCCCAGCCTCGCGATCATCCATTTGCAGCCTGAATGTCTTGATCCTCTCGTCTAGTTTCTGGATAGCCTCTTCAATCTTCTCCGCGGGGCGCTCTCTCTTCAGAACTGCCTTGGCTGTCCCGCGTTCCTTGACAAGCCTTTTGTATTCGGCCTCGATGACGGCAATTCGTTCTTTTACGACAGAATCGTCCAAAGGTTCGCCACCTCCCTCGACGAGTTTCTCGTTCTCTTTGGCAAATTTCTTCTCCGCTTTCTCGATATCTTTCTTCCTCAACGATTCCTCGTGTTCCACAATCCATTCATCGTCTATGTCAGACTCATCATCAGCATAAAGTTTATTTTTCTGGTATTTGGAGTCGAGATCGAAGAGGACGTGACGCAGCTTCATTCGATCGTACTTGAAAGCGCGGAGCTGGACGGCAGCTAAGCATGTTATATGGCAGTCTCATGGCAAGATACTTACTCGATCACGCATCTTGCCCATGGATTGCTCGTGTGTCTTCGGCGCACTCCTTTGATGGTTACAAAGTATGGCGACCATGCGATTGGCGTGGTTGTATGCGTTCAACTTCTCTTGCACCGTAGCATTCTTCGGTGTGCCCTCGTCCAACTGCTCCTGGAAAGTTATGGATGCGTTGTAGGTACGAAACACCTTGGCGGTTAAGCCTTTCATATATGATGCAAGATGCTTGTTGAGCAGAGATGTCTAAGAAAGTCGTCAGTGTTAGTTTTGCGGCAATTAGCTCAACTGCAAATTACGTTAACGCGATCGAACAAGTTGTCACTTTCTTCCTTATTATCCTTGAACAAGCGAATGTTTTTGAACACCTGTGCCTCAACGGCGACGCGGTTGTAGTACCGGATCGAGTCTTTACCGAGGAAATCAAAGACAATAAAATTGGGAGCCTCCAGCGTAACATGTTCGCAGCGAAGCGAGCAACAGCCGACCGTATCTGCTTCATCTTCCCCTTTCTCGTTACCCGCACGGAGAGCCAGTCGATCGATGAAATACATGGCGGTCGCCCGCTGTCTGTCAGCCATAACCTTGCTCTTCAAATCAGCTTGATAATCTGTGCGAATTCTCGCGACGTAATTCTGAAGGGAATATGGGTAAGTGCTTCACGTTAGGAACGACATGGATCTATACCTTGAGTTCACGGGCTTTCTCAAACTTCGACATGTCGCTCTGGCCTTTCAGTGAACTACCCGCGGCCAAAAACACGTACTTATAGTTGCCGTTGACATTTTCAACCCAATTAGCAAGCCAGGTCACAGTTTTATCATGCACTACTGCTTTCCAGTTCCCAGGCATGTTGGGGGTAGGCATAGGAACACCCTCGCCGATGTTAAGGGTGATATCTTCCGGGCGAACACGGGACTATTCCGTACATTAGTGGTTTGCACCCCAATCAGCCTAGGTTCTTACTTTCAAAGCGCCTTTCTTGGGGTGATCACCACGACCGCGGAACAATCCTGGAGGTTCCACGCGGAAGTTCCCAACTTTCTCCTTACGGCCATCCAACAGACACGTCATATATTTTTCCTCTATGGCGTCCTTTTGTTTCTTGAGCTCCTTTTTTTCAGCAGCGCTCAGCGCTTTCTTCTTGGCCTTCTCTGCTTCGAAATACTCAAACATGGGCCTGAAATCGCATTGGTCGAATTCAGTTATCTTAATTTTGTTGCGCTACCAAAGAATCACCACTCAAGTTACCGCGAGTAATCGAACAAAGCTTACGGGAGGATAATCTTTTAGAACCTTAAGCCAATCCTCGAAGAAATTCTTGTTGAACGTCTTGTCCTGAGCATGATCTGTCTCTAACATGGCCGCGTAAAAGCCGGCAACTTCCTCGGACTCTGACGGGAGATCGACCTCCTTGCCTGAGTTGAATTGTCAGCGTTGATTGAAAAAACGCAAGACACGACCGGACTAGGACCTTTGTACTTCATCTTCACATACGACGGAAGCGGTTCATAAGGAGGTGGAAATATAACGCCGTTGTGCTCGAGAGTCAGCCATTTCTCCTCGCCATCTCCATTGGCTTGCTGCTCCTCCCACCACCGGTAGACTTCCTCGGCATCCTCTTCCTCTTTCTTCTTCCCCTTCTTTTTTGCCTGAGGGGTTTCGGAAGGGGCGTCTTCTTCCTTGACCTTCTTGTTCGAGGCTCTCTTTCGTTTCGGCTTGACATCCTTCATCTCCACATCACTTTCAGGCTTTACCTTTACCTTGCTTGATGAGCACTTCTTCGTCAAGGGCTCGTCGTCTGATGCGGAGGACTCGATGGCCTCGGATCTCTCCTCCTTCTTGACTTTCTTGTTCGGCGGCGCTTTAACCTTGCCATTCGGGGCACGTTTTCGCTTGACAGTGGACAAGGCAACATCACTGACACTCTCTACCTTGCCATTGGAAGCAATAGCGGCGGTAGCGTGCGATCCGCGACGTGCGGCAACAGAGTGGGTTGTCTTAGCTGGCGATGAAGCAAGTGGGATATCATCATCATCCTCACTGTCAGAGTCTTGGGCTGCAACACGTTTTCGTGGTCGTGATTTACTTAGCGTCTGGACACCATTTGCCTGGGACTAGTGGAAAATTACAGGGGGAACACAGCATATAGTGCACTGAGCGGACACATACTAAAGGCATGTCATCTTCGCTCATTGGAGAGTCGTCTGGGCCACCATTGGAGTGAGCGTTGCCATTGACTGCGACGTAGCTCTTCCCGCTGGTGCCAGCAAGGGCGGTAAGCGGTAAATCTTCGTCTGAGGACATGGCAGTGTCGAAGAACGCAGGAAATGGACCAGTAGGGTTCAGGACGGGCAGCAGAGACGGAGAAACGCGGAGAGAGACAAGTCAAGGAAAGTGCCTTCTGGCAAGCTGTGACGGTTCAAATGGTAAAGTCCAGATAGGCCTGCCCTAAGTAGCTATGCACGTGACAGTAAAACAGTCACTGGGTGTGGACGGGTGCCAAGCGATGGCTCATCACTCCGTTTCTGGTCGCTACAAGGTCAGTGCGACCTCTTAAAGTTTCGACTTGTTCGTCGTCGTGCTCAGTCCGCGCGTCTCACAGCATGGCCAACCTGCCACTTTTCCGTGATCCATGGGCCAAGAGAGAAGCATGGCGGAAACACCCCGTTTTCTCCAATCGCGCCATGTTCTCCAGCATGTTTCCTGGCTTTGGGATAGCAGCGGCCGCATTCACTGCCTATGTCCTCTTTGACAACTTTTATGGCAAAGTGCAAAATGGCAAGCACTGAATCACGGTGTGTTCACATCAGTCCGCTTTGCAAACCATTCATATGGCATATTTCGCGGGGTCTAGATCTACCATTGGTGTCCGTGCTTTGCAGTACCATACCTGACCACTCCACTCCACAAGCTTGGCGTGTGCTTACTCGCTTGTCTCCTCACAATCTTGTGAATACTAGTCGTTCCCAGAAACTCAGAAACTAGATACTTAGGCTGTAGTTCACGAGGTCACCGACGACGCAGTCGCCATTGAACAGTGCAGTTCCACCAATACAAGCTTGTTTTGCTCTAACGCAAGCTGGACATAAGGTCTGCTCAGATATCAAGTCGGGTGTTTTTATTACTTCTAAGTAGTTGAATTTCAGCTGGAGTGGAAGTTGTTACTCCAGAGGAGGCATCTTCCGCACGACCTTTCCCTCGTTCTTTGCATGCACTTTAAGTTTCTCCAAGATGGGGGAGTTGGACCATCGCTCGGGCGGCGTGCGATTGCCTGTCGACCAGTAGTATATGTCCCAGTCGGGCTCATCGAGCAACTGTCAAGGGATGTCCGTGAAGAGCGCAAAGACGGCTGGAGAGAGCACGCACCTTGTCGTATTCGGATAAATCAGCACGAGTCATGGTAGGGAGGTGGTCTCGGGCAAAGGTGCTCAGCAGCAGGTCACTCTCGAGCGTGCCGCGCTTCCGTGACTGATAGAGAAGGCGTGCACGCGTTGTTTCGAATGATTCATTTGGGCGGGGAAGAGGTTCAGGAGCGGGTATGTCAGTAGGCGTGGTCGTGCTGGAGAGATGCTGGGGAGTGTGAGGAAGCGGCCATGGGTCGGACGACGCACTCAGAGTAGAGACGAAGAGCGTGCGGGCATGATGGCGGAAATGTCGTGTAGCAATGCGAACGACGGGGACTGGCATAGTTGTCGAATTCTGAGTTTCCCACTCTCTACAAACCAAGCAAGTACGTGTTATGAACTACCGATGGATCCCACTACCCATTCAGCCTCTAAGGTATCGCTTGTATACTTCATTATTCGTTTCCTCCACATAATGATATCCCAACTTGTCCAAAAATTGTTGGAACTGATCATAATCTTGAGGAGGTACCTGAATACCTGTCAACACCTTGCCAAGGTCTAGGGTGCGAGGTAAGTAGTGACATCGGCTCCGACGCGAACGACTGACCTGCGCCATGGTTACGATAGTGGAACAAAGAGATATTCCATCCTCGTTGAAGGCCCTCCAAGAACTTGCGCAGTGCCCCAGGACGCTCGGGAAACTCTGGAGGTTGCAAATCGCGTTTGAACACTCAGGAGCAGTGAAGGTTTTAGACCCACCAAATCTAAATAGACGTTCGTCAGGTACAACGGCGCATCCCCCCACCATATACCTTGTATGGCTCTTAGCCATCTCGTTGTCACTAATGTCAAATCCCTTGAATCCTTGTCGTCGAATAGCGTCTAGCACTGCTGACACTTCTTTCGTCCGTGAAGAGGACTCAAGCTTGAATGAGAGGAAGATGTGTGCAACATCTGGCGAGTTGTACCGGTAGATAAATTCCGTGATAGATCGGGGGTGTATGATCGAGTGGAGTGCAAAGTAACTATGTTCAAGACTATGAAGGGGTGATGACAGAATAATGATGAGAATGTACCTGCCGGGTTTCTCAGGAACTTCAACACTTAACAAAGCTTCTCGACCTTCACCGAGTTCTGCACGCTCGGCAACGAATCGCAAACGATCAAAGTTCATGTTCGCACCACTGATAACCGCAACGAATTTTTGTTGAGCACCGATCAGTTTGTTGGTGATGATATGGTGCTTCAATCCAGCAAGAGCGAGCGCCCCTGCTGGCTCGGTGATCGATCTAGTTTCTGCCACGAAGAAATGACCATCGGAACAAAGTATGATGCACGCCAGCTTTGGGGACTTACCCTCGAAGATGTCTTTGATCGCAGCACAAAGCTCGTCATTGTCGACAAGAACGATTTCGTCCAAGAGCCGCTGACAAATGCGAAATGGCTCTGCGCCGACCAGTCGGACAGCCGTGCCGTCGCTGAATGGGCCAACTTCACCTAGCGTTACACGGTGTCCTTTCTTCAAACTTTGATACATGGCGTCCGCATCGATAGTTTCTGCGCCGTATATTTTGGTTTTTGGGTTTCCGATGCGCTTGACGTATTCGGCGATGCCAGCAACCAAACCGCCACCACCAATAGCAGCGAAAATACCGTCCAGGTTGTCGGAATCAGGCAATTGTTTGAGAATTTCCATGGCAGTGGTGCCCTGGCCGGCGATGACCAAAGGGTCATCATAAGGCGGGACGAAAGCAAGGCCATGTGCAGCAGCAAGACGAGCACACTCTGTTTTGGCCTCGTCAAAGTCGGATCCATGAAGGATGACCTTTGCACCTAGACGTTGGACATTGGTGACCTTGATGGATGGGGTCCCCTTTGGCATGACGATGGTACATGGTATACCGAGTCTTGTTCCGGAGAGGGCAACACCTTGAGCGTGATTGCCTGCGATGGATGGACATACACCAGTGAGCACGCTCGGCGACGACACCGCAAGGGATGGTTGCGTATGCAGGGTACGCACACTAACCGGCACTACACGTGATGACACCCTTCCATCTGTCTTCTTCGGGAATGTTTGCCATGAAGTTGTAGGCACCGCGAATTTTGAAGCTAAAGACCTCTTGGAGATCTTCACGCTTGAGCCATATCTGATTTCCTAGTTTTGCGCTGAGATTTGGGGCGAAGACGAGGGGTGTCTCTTTCAGTATCTCGTAGACTTTTGACGTGAGGATAAGACGGAGATAATCGGGTTCATTGGAGGCGAGAAGATAGTGGGCAGCGAGAGAGGGGTAGGCAAGAGGGTCTGGCGCATGTGAGGAGTATTCGAGGATGGCGGTGGTGGCAGCCATGGAGAAGAGGAAGACCTGATTAATCTGTTGGTCATTGCCCGAATCCGGTAACTCCCGAGCTCGGTGATCCAGTCACAACCATCCTCCATGCCTGAGCGGGCAAGGACTATATGACAGCGACACTACTCGCACGGTACCTAGTAGACGACCCCGCTGTGCGCATCGTCGGCGACGGCCACGAACGCGCTCGAGTACGCGTGATACAGTTAGGTCACGTGCAGCAAGATAAGTGCGATGTGCGGCGCCGCGCCCCAGCGGGAATCGTCAGCGATGAGAGCGTCCTCGCTGGCGTGTCCAGCGTCCATTGAGAGCCTTGGTCGTGTCTGTCGGGGGAAGATCGGTTACGCAAGCGAGACTGTCAGAGCTGTCGGCGCAGGCCACACCCGCGCCTGATCGCGACGAGACCGAGTTTGGACGCTCGGACCGCGGTCGTGCGATACCATACGGGAACGTCGAAAGAGGGAGGGGTCGGGGAAGGCGACGAGGAGGGCAACGAGGAGAGGAAGTGAAAGTGAGATGTAAAGTAAGAGTTGCCAGCCCTAAATAAATATAGAGAGGATGTGCTTGTACTAGACTTGACCTTGCTCTCAGCCATGGCCCAGGCAGCGACGATGGGACCGCCTCTCTCTCCACGCGAAACCCGTCGCTCGGGAAGACGCTCTGCACCTTCTGCATCCGCAAGCACCTCCAAATCCCCGGACTCCCCTGCCCCAGAGTCGACATCAAGAACCAAGGACTCATCTACCCGCTCCGCTCCACCAAACAACAACCCAAATGCCCGCACAAAACGTCCAAAGCAGGAGGATATCGACGACCCCATCCCCAACAAGAACCCTCAATCCAATGGCAGCGCCTCCAACCATGCCAACTCTAATGGCAGGTCAAAACGCAAAGGCAAGGAGAAGGAGAAACCCCCTTCGATGGATCAACTAGCCGAACCCGTCCCTTCCAAACACTCTTCTGCCTCTGCGGGTACGGCCGAGCCTCAGGACGACGACGCGGAAGAACAGGGTATCACGCGTTGCATATGCGGTATGAACGGTCCGTCCCCAGCTCCCTCTCCCAGTTCCGCATCCTCATCCATCATCCACTCCAGAGGATGATGCCGAAGGTGGTGAATTCATGGTACAATGTGAAACATGCAATGTTTGGCAACACGGTCTTTGTATGGGCTTCGAGTCGGAAGCCCAACTCGCAGCAGCAGCCGACTACTACTGTGAACAGTGCAAACCAGAGCGTCACCAAGATCTTCTCAAGTGTGTCTCTTCATCAGCGCCTATCATCAGCGCCTTAACCTCACTTCTACCAGGCGGCTAGCGAAGAAAGCCCGTGAATCGTCAACCCACTCACGCAACACAACTTCTCGCCTCTCTCGTTCTCACTCTCCCACTCATCTACTCAAACCCCCCAAGAGACGTAATACGATGAATAGTCGTGATGCTGCATTCGATGAAAGCTTGAAAGAGCTTATTGAAGCAACCGCCGCAGAAGCGGCAGCTGTAGATCCCCCAAAGCCCGGTGTGAATGGTTGCACGAGTGGCCAAAGTGAAGTGCCTGATGACGAGTCGAGTGGTCGGAAGAAACGAAAGCGCGGGGAGGACGAACTGTGCGTTCAGCCTGCCACTCCAAGATCTAACTATAGCTCATACTGCTCTGCAGTCTTCCCAAGAAGCGTACCAGATCGGCGTCGAGCGCGTCGGATGGTGCTGATGCAGCCGCCAGCGTTGTGCCGGAAGAGCTACCAGCGCCTGCGAAACGCTCCGCAGGTGGAAAATCGGGAAATTCGCGCAATCGGCGAGGTGGTCCACGCAAGGCGGTCCCTACGCACCACGATGCTGTCGTTTCCGGCGAGGGTGACGAAGGTATGTGTCCGAGCCAACGGTCTGCCTACTC
The DNA here is from genome assembly GCA_038093515.1 of Butyriboletus loyo. Classification (NCBI taxonomy): domain Eukaryota; kingdom Fungi; phylum Basidiomycota; class Agaricomycetes; order Boletales; family Boletaceae; genus Butyriboletus; species Butyriboletus loyo. Next base: position 84,109 of record JBBPSI010000011.1, on the reverse strand, counting down.
ACGTGACGTTGACCCAGGGACCGGACCGAGCAAGCGATCGACCCAAACGAGCCGCGGCAAAGCTGGTCCTACGCCAAAACGCCCGCCTCCATCCTCTCACGCGCCGGGAAGTGGGCCTCAGGACTGTTCGAACAAGCGAAATCACTCTGGGACAGGAGGGGCGACAGGCAGTGCTGCCGAGAACTCTCGTGCATATCGCAATTCCCATGCGTATGCAATTTCCCAACAACCTCTCTTTACGTCATGGAACTTGCCAGACTATCTGGCCCACCTTGAACACATGCTCCCAACGGACATACCGCGCCCCCTCGAAGTCCGCAGTCTGGCTATTGGTCCTGGTGGCAGAGAGTCTCTGGAGAGGACAATGGAGAGGGGGGTCAAGGTCAAGTGGCCGAGCAAACGCATGAGCGTCGGGGACATGAATAAGCGTGTTCGCGCCCTTGTGGAGTGGGTGGGCAGGGAGCAGGCAGGCGCGCTCGATCGTGGTCGTCGGAGGGAGGCATTGGAAAGAGCCTTGAAGAGCAGCACCTCTGGGACGGGCGACATCCTCGCTGATTTGTCTGTCCCTGGCGATCGTGACTCGGGAGGGGCCTACTGTGAGGGTCGAGGATCATCCATAATGGTTGTCAATCCCGCTGACGACATCGCTGATCCACCTGCGGGTGAATTAGCACCGACAAAACCCGTTTTGGTTGACCCGACCGCTCAACAGTCAACCATGAGGATGATGGAGGAGCTGATGGAGGAGTTGATTAATTTCCAAGAACGGTTTGGGCCAGGAGTAAAGAGTAGAGAGCGGGAACGGCGGCCAGCATCATGAGTCGAGCTTACTGTCGATTTCTGCACATCTTTCGTTTCTATGTGATCGTACACGTGGCAATGTTTGGCAGTAGCCTCTATGACAAACAAACACACTATGACATCGTCTGCGCGACCTCCGACTTTAAAATGAACAAGTTGAGTGGTGCCACAGAAAGCCCTACACGCTCTTCTTCCCCGGGCCACTCCAGCCATGGAGGCGACTATTCCACCCGCATGGAAGAACTCTTCGACAGCGACGAAGACGAGCACGGAGGAGATAGCGGAGACGAGCAGGAAGAGTTTCTCTACGATGGCATGGACGCCGAGCAGGTCACCGGCACAAATTACAGGGAACAGTTGCGGGATGTTCTCGGCCCAGACGACACCTCGGACGTATTCGAGGAAGCGGAGGTAGAGCGCTCTCTTCTCAAAGAAGATCCTAGTGAAAAGTTTGGCGACGCCGACACTGGAGAGCCATCGGTTAGCACCTCTTATGACCTCGTGTTGATGGGATGTGGTTAAAGGGTATGTAGGTGCACGCCGAGATCATTCTCGATTTTGCTAGTCTTGCCCAGTCCCCTCCCGCCCAGCCCGCCATGTCTACGCCTCCTTCAGAACCTCGGCTTGCTCCGCTCCACTCGCCCGGAGATCCCCCTCAGCCCTTTTTACTCCCGAGCGTATCTCGTCTTCGTTCGTATGTATCCATAAGCCCTCGGAATCAAGTTAACCATGACTTGCCTGCTGATATTCCCGTTGCAACTGGTTTCGCTTCACCGCCATCCCGCGTTTCTGACATTTCCAGAAGTTCTACTCCTGGCGCTGGCATGGGAGCATGGGGCGGCTATCCCAACGTTGAAAGAGAGGTGTTCAGGTGGACGGCGCTTCAGAATGCGGGCAACCAGCTGTATGGAAAACGGCCGTCGAAAGCTGCCATTGTCTTGGGTGCATCCAACCTAGGCTCCCCGACAGTTCTAGCTGCCAACGGCCTCATCTGTGTAGGGACGAATGCTGGTCGTATATTCGTTTTCGATTTCAAGCAAACACTATTGGGTATTTGCGGAAATGATGCTTCAGGTTACTATCCGCTCGTTCTGTGCGTCAGTCATGTGCTCACACTGTGAAAGCCAGTACAGTAGGCTCTACGTCTGCCGTTGCGTTATCTCACGATCACACCTATCTTGCCTCGGGTCATGTCTCTGGATATATCCAAATTTTCGATCTGAAGAACCCGCAAGTACCGGCACGTATTGTCGCACCACCATCTGCTCAAGCAGTCATGTCGGGACGACAAGAAGGCCATCTCGCTGGTTCCCGCATTATCAACGTCAGCTTCGTCGCAGGTCGTCATACAGCTATCATCTCAGCTGATGAGCATGGGTTGGCTTTCTACCATAGTTTGGGCAAGGTTCTGTTCGTAGAAGCATCAGACACCATCCGTATTCTGGGCAATTATCCCCAAGAACCTAGTCACGAAGGTACCACTCCAATATCTGCATTAAACGCGCCAGGCGTTCGGTCTTTTCGTCGGCGCACACTTCGCAACACCCTGCTAGCAGTGGCTACTTTACCGTTGGGCACTATCGCACATCCGACCGACGCATATCAAATTGCTGCGCTGCTCACAGTTAACAAACTGGTAATGGTCGGTCTGAAGCCCTCACCGAAGACGTGGCTCAAGCGGGCACGCGCCGACGATGCGGAATTGACATCTTCGGGGCGAAGGAGAGGCACGTTAGCCTGGTTTCCGAGCACCAACATCCCGCAAGGACCAAAGGATGTGGGGAGCAACAAGGCACATCCGACGCTAGCCTACTCATGGGGAAGAACCATTCGCCTTCTACGTGTTTCGGAGACAATGGTGAAGCAACCAGTGGTCAACCCGCGCACAGGCAAGACTCGCGAAGTGGATATGGGAACACTTGTTTTTGAAGATGCCGGGACTTGGACAGTGGGCGATACAGTCCTTGCCCTGCAGTGGTTGAATGCGAACGTTCGTATCCTACTTGTTGAGGGAAACGAATGAATTTAGCCTAACCATCATCACAGCAACTGCTTGCCTTCACGGCAGCCACACTCAGCGTATACGACATTCGTACTCCCAAGCTTATTGAGCATGTACCCTTCAATGCTTCGGCATTGATATCACCATCCCTTAGTTCCACGACCGATGGGTCGATGCCATATTCCGAATCCCTTAGCGATGTCGCTCATAGTATTCGGGCTTACAAGGGGAAGGTATTCCTTCTGGTTAGTCACCGCAATTGGATGTCGAGTATGACATTAACCTCGGACAGTGTCGCGAGGAGCTTCAAGTCGGAACAATGCTCACTTGGGCTGATAAGATCCTGTCCTTGGTCGAGCAAGGTGATTTCCTGAGCGCTATTGAGCTCACACGTTCGTATTATACTGGGGAAGCGCCGGGTAACCGCAATGGACTACCGGATGCCGCCGAAGAGCAAAAAGCAGTGCTCGGACAAAAGTTGCACGAATTGATGGTGGCATCTGCCAGTTACGCGTTCTCCGAAGATAGGATGACGGATGGTACCCATTCTAGCCCGGATGGTAGGGGTGTCGATCGCACGTCTCTCTTCGAAGGCCTGGTCACATGTTGTGCGTGCTCCTGCATTACCCTCGATAGCTACGATTTCCTGTTCGAAGATCTGTTCCAGCATTTTGAAGATGCTGGAATAACTCGAATCTACTTGGAACAGCTTGAGACGTTTGTGCTTGCGGGCGCCATCGATTTCGTGCCTCCGCGCATAACCCAGCGACTGGTGGCACTCCATGATGATTCTGGCCAGCCCGCTCTAGCCGAACGGGTGATTTGGCATATAGACCCTTCGTGTTTGGATATCAACCAAGCCATTCGTCTCTGTCAGATACATCGACTTTGGGATGCGCTGATCTATGTGTATACACGTGCCCTACAAGACCATGTCTCCCCGATAGTGGAGCTAATCACTCTTATTCGCCAACTTCCTCTTCTCCCTGGAGATCCATCGGTTACCAATGGAGCAGGTGCGCAACGCACGACTTCGTCACTTCGTCACGCATACAAGATTTTCCCTTACCTAATTAACGTGCTCAGTGGTCAGACGTATCCAAGTGGTGAACCTTTACCGCCTGACGAAGCTGAGCGCGCGAAGTATGATGTGTACAGCTTCATATTCAGCGGAACGTCTGCTGTCTGGCCCCCTAAAGGTGGTCATCTAATCCTCACGGGAAATGGAGCAGAGCCCACGTACCCTTATGCCCGATTGTTACTCCGTTTCGACGCGGAATCGTTCCTTCACTCTTTGGACATCGCCTTCGAAGACTCGTTCCTTACAGACTCTCATGACATTAGTAGGGTATCCATCGTCAAGATCTTGTTGGATATCGCAGCATGTCAAGATCTACCGCTTTCCGCTACCATCTTCATCAACATCTTCATTGCGCGAAATATTCCGAAGTATCCGCAATATATCCATGTCGAAGATATCGATCTTCACGTCCTCTATGACCTCCTCATATCCCTCGCCACTTCCCCCGACCCCGAAACTCGAGAGGATCGCCAACTCGCTGCTGAATATCTCTTATCGGCATATACACCTTCTGACAGCTCTGAAATAGAGAAAATATTCGAGAACGCAGGCTTTTACCGCATTTTGCAGAACCGACGTCGACATGAGCGCCAATGGACACACCTTTTATCCAGCTACTTGCTTGATCCAAGTCTGCAGACGGCGTCGCTACTTCCTTGCGTTGAAGAAGTTCTCGAACTCTCAAGATCGGATAACCACGGTGTTTTATGCGAGGACATCCAGAACGCGCTTTCGGAGGCCCTTGGTCACCTCCTTACACTCGACCTGCAACCGACTGCTACTTTAGTCGACAAGTTTGCCCCGAGTCTGCACGAGACTGCTCTCAATATCATGGATCCTACGGATGATCGTCGGCGTTATGACTATCTCTATCATTTAATCAACTTGCATGTGTCGGATAGGGAAGACGCCCCCTCCCCATATCCCCCGGATCATCCGCATATCAGCGAGCCACTTCGTCTACTCTTCATCAAGTTGCAGTGCCGGTATATGCCGTCGGGTGTCATCGAAACCCTGGATCACATGCGGAGTGGCCTCGATTGGCCGGCGGTAGAACGGATCTGTGAAGAGAACCACGCATATGGGGCAGTGCTTTGGGCATTGAATCAGCGGAGTCAACCACGAGATGCGCTGGCGAAAGCCGAAGCGTTCGAAAGGCAGTTGACGCAGAAAATTGCCCGAGCTGTCGTCGACTTGAACTCCAGCGATGCGAACGTCGACGAATCGGTCAACGCTCTGAGAGAAATTGGACAAAGAGGCACGAACATATGTTTGGAGCATTCAAGCATGTCAGCCACGACTACGGTACCGCTCGAAGACATCTGGTTTCAGCTTCTCAGTAGTCAACTTCATTCTGTGCAGGTCCTGTCCAATCTCCGTTTGGCAGATGGCGCTGGTGGTTATCGATTGAAGACCATGGCCCTTTCATGCTTGCGGGAACTCGTGCAAAATACGTTTGCGTCCTTGGTTACCATCAGCTCTACTCGAGCCGTCTCGTTTCCGCGCTTATTCAAACGCCTGGTTGATCCGGGACTTTATGCAGATTCTACTCCGGGTACGCCCTACACGGAATTCAGGACCATTTTAACGGGGATGCTGGAGTCTTATCGCAGTGATGGGGATATGCTATCCATTTCTCAAAAACTGCTCAATCGGGATGTTTTCGATACTGTGGAGGAGTACACGAAAGAGAAGATGAGAGGGTGGTCGGTTCAGTATCACTGCTCGCACTGCCATCAAGCATTGCTGCAGCATGAAAGATCAGGCGGTACTGATCAGACAGACATCAGCATAACTGTCACTCGTACAGCTATATATCATGCTTCCTGTCAGCATTGATGGCTGTATCTTATTTTATAATGAACATTCGATTCTTCATTGTGTGCAACTCTCATGATTCTGTTTAAAATTGCCATTAAGAGTCTTGAATAATGGGTCGGGGAGATCGACGCTCACCATCGATAAGTTCGCTTTGAACCATCTGGGAGAGTTGTAGGTAACTCTCGACTGACGTTATGTCCACACCCAAGGATTTTCCATCCTGACCAAATCCTTCGACGTCTATGATCATCTGGGTTCGAATGCGCTCTTCATCGCGGTCGTCGTCCTTACTGGCGCTTGTGCCACTGAAAATACCTAGAGTCGACTTCTTTCCCTTCTTGAGACGCCTCAACGATTCCTCCGTCTTCCTCATCGCTGTCAAGTACTGGATATATCTGTGCAAGGGGTTCAAGTAAGCAAACTGCCGCTGCAATCGCCGATGCGGAATCGACTCGACCTTTGACAAACGCTGTCAAACACCTCCGTGGCCGATTCCTTGAGCAAACCCCGCCGCAAACGGTCGCCCGCGACGCTCGAACCTCCGATGCCAAAGAACGATTTCACAGGACGGAGAATCAAGAGTACAAAGTAGCTAGGCTCGGTGGGCATGCGTTTGCTGGACATAGCCCGAAATTGAGAAGGTATCGAGCGCACAGGTAAAAGAGAATCGCATGCTCGTCGGGATAGCAACTGGACGACCTGCATCGTCACTTGTTCAGCAATAGAACCTAACGAGTTTAGCTGCTCTCCGAGTGCATCTTCAACGAGTCTCAGTTCAGTCCGTCTAGACAGCACTAATATCAGGAGATGCGGACCTTCTGGATCGATGTACATATCCTGAGACGCAGCAAGCTCGGGGAGGGCAGCGTTAATCTCTTCCCTCCAAATAATCGAGACTTGCAGAGTCATCGCCTTGATGTCAACAAGGATAACAGCGTATTGCTTCAGGAGGTCATCTACAGCGTTGTTCTCTGGGATAGCCTCGGAAGATGCTTGTGGGGTAGATGAACGACCCTGTAATATAAATCCACCAAGTCTGTAAGTCAAGCATCATGCAGAACAAACACAACAACCTTGTCTGTTGCAGGCGTGGCTTGTATCGGAGCCTCAGTTTGGGGAAGTACAGTTTCGAGCCAAATTTTGTATCTACTGAGAAGCTGAAAAGGATTTCGGTGGACATCAAATGGTCGAGACCGAATAGTTCTTACCTGCAGAGTCAACCTCCAAAAACGATACGCCAAGTCTGGAATGAAGATTTCTGCGCTCCAACATGAACTTATAGCAGTCCACACGCTCTCTGCCTGAGGCATCAGAAACACGGAATGCCCTTACACGACGGCTCAACATTGAGTAGTAGGACCCAAAAACGCAGTTCTTACCAAGGTCGGTGAAATTATGATTGATGTCTGTGCTGCTTAGGCTGTCTTCTACTTTGCCAACAATGTCCTTCCAGCGAAGTTGGAAGTAGATTGGCAACTGCCAACGTTTGTTGAAGGAAGCAAAGACTGGATGGGACCTCATCGCTTGAACTGATTTTGTAGATGGTGCTATGAATTCAAGGGCACGGATAAATGCCCGTGCTGCCGCATGACGCTGGAGCCCCGAGGGTGAGTGAAATCACCATAATCAGTGAATATGATCAACTACCTTCAGAAAATCGTCAGGCTTCCCTGCGGCAAAGACAACTGAACCCAGTTCATCCATAATCGCCTGTCCAATTTCGGCCCAAATGACATTCGCCATTATATCAAAGCCGTGGCCAGAGTGCGTCGCCACTTCTATGCTACTCGGTAACGCAGCAGCGGAGGTCGAATCCATTCGCGCTGGATTGCTTTTAACTGAAACTTGCTCTGCTATTTGCATGATACGGCGTAAATCTCGATCGACAAATCGAAGTGTTTGATTGAATAACTTTGCCAGCGGATCATTAGATTCATCTAGATATGGTATCGAAGAAGTGGCATCCTTGGAATCGAATGGGATTTGATTGGACGAAAAGGCAGTGTATGGAGTATATGGAGTTCGAGGTGGAAGTGAGCTCGGAGGCGCACGGCTCGGCAAAGGAGTGTGAGGTATGATGGGCGAGTGTGGAGCGGCCAATGCATCTGCATGTATTGACTAGAAATATGGGTTTAATATATGCGCATCTCCTACAGACGGTCACCGACCTTTTTGATGTATGGTAGGACGACAGTCCTCTTGATTATATCTTCCACGGTCCTCCAAAGGCACAGGGTATCATAAACACACAAACACTCCGTCAGGTCGGCCACTAATTTGGCCCTTTCAAGTTCCGATAACTTTCCTTCAGCAGTCCGAGTCAAAGTTGATAGTATGTTCGAAAAGAGGTGGTCCAGATCGGATGTCAAAGTATCTCTGATGCGGTCAATGCTCTGTCAGAGTAACGGTTTGACTGAATCTCTGACAAACTAAATATCAACGAACCCACTGGATCTCTTCGACGTACGCACAATTTTCCGCGCGTGCCTTGGAAACAAGGTAAAGAAGTTGAGTATACTCTGTCGCAACTCTGGATAGGTGTTTGCCTCGGCTACCCCGTGTCCTAGGCGACTAGTCAAGAGAATTCGAGTTCAGAAGAATCTACGTACTTTCCAGAGCTAACCTCGGGCGTCCCGGAAAGATGAGGAGGAATTTCCAGGTGATTCGGTTTTGAAATCAGCAAAAGAGATTCGAGGCGTGTGATAGACTCGGATATCTTTAGAAGATGATGAAGCAACGCCTGAAAAGGACGATCATTATCCCACTGCGTACCCGAGAGGGAGAACGAATGTGGACCTTTTCATCGCGCAGCTTTGCTCTCGCATCCAGTTTGGCCTGGATGGCATCTTGAATATTTTGGAGACTTTGGCGAGAAACCTGCTGATATGTCGGTCTGTATACTAGTGTTATGCATGTCCACACACCTGTATTTGTTCCCTGAGATTATTCAGAGGTGCCTTGAGCCTATCCATCCTCGCACCTTCTCCTCGCAAGTCTGTGCTTAGGCTGATGAAATCTTCGTAGTCGTCATTGATCAGAAGGACCAACTCCTCCTTCAGGGAGGACAAGTACTCTCTGAGTTCCGTTCGGAGTTCCGGAAGCGATGTGTATGAACGAGAAAGTAGAAATTTCTCAACATTGAACGTCTCAGCTGCCAAAAAATCATTGTCATGGGACAAGGGGACGTATATCGGTAAGTCAGGCTGCAGTGGCAGGGGCTCACTGCCAGAAAGTCGACCGACAGAAGTGCTTGACAGCTCGCGGGCTGCAAGTTCTTCAGCTAGCCGCTCAAGTTGAAAGGGATCTGGACGACTCGTTCCAGAAACACTTTGGCGCATTTGGGAGGCCATACTCGTTACTGGCACTGACGCTGTTTAGCAATGGCTTCCATTTATAACATGATCAAACATGGCCAAATTCTAATCCGTGTAACAGTCGGCTAAGATTAGTACTACCAAGCTGCATCTAAATTTACAAGTTGATACTCAAGAACGGACCCAGACAGATTGGTCGACGGGCCGCTCCCAAGCGCTAGGGTCATCCGTAGCCTACCCTATAATATGGTAACTTTTTATTCACTTTTTGTTACATTGCCAACTCGAGGAGCCCACTAATGGCGTAGCTTCAGGGGTAACTAGAACTTGACCAGATGAGGACATACTACTGTATACCCTAGTAGTAGTCCAAAAACGTGCCCAGAAGATAAACGATAGAGACTAAAGCCTCCCACGCCGAATGCGACAGCGGGTCAATTCAGCCAATAAACTCTGAAATTACTCTCCAAAATCATGCACTTTACTTGCAGATAGATGATCGGTAACTTGTCATGACTTCTCCTCGAGTTCACTTAAGAATGCGAGCCACGTCTTCTTATCGATAACGCCCTCATCTGCCAATGCCGTGTTCGTCAGACTGCTACGTCACACAGAATGGATCAACTTACAATTCCCGTCAGCGTCGGAAACAACGACGTATCGAGCCCCTAACTTGACAAAAAATTGATGAAGCAGCTCCAGCGGTGCATGAGATTGAATGGTGAGCGGAGCCTGTGAGAGCGTGACATGTCCATCCTTGCAGAGCTGCGAGGAAAATCGACGAACCTCATCCATGTACACGCTAAAGTCGAACAAGTCCTCATTTGCCAGAGTGCTGCTCCCCGTCCATGAGGATGTGACCTCACGGTCTCTACCGAATCCTCTCGATTGAAAATTGATTATCTCATCAGCATCCTCCGCAACAATCGCTGCCAAACGTTCTTCAACAAAGATACAGACCACAAGGGTAATGACTGACCGAGCGCATGTTCAAGCTCACTTGCGCCAATGTACCCCACCATGCGTAATTTACCGCTGTATCCGTTGGGACGTAGAATGGGAAAACCACTATCATCATGGCCAGCATTGAGGAGTGCTTGCAACTGGTCTCGAAGACTTTCCACGGTATTGCGAGCATCTATTCGAATGACGTCTACGTTACGAGCTGTCTGTGTATTTGTGGGCCAGAAATCACTTGGACATAGGAGGAGGGACATACAACATCACTGATTGAGAAGTGGGACCAAAGGTACTCATGCCTAGCATCCAAATACGGGAGTTGCGACAATCTAGAAGGAAAGCATATTAAATATTGATGTGATCATCGCCGTGAGCAGCTCACTCGATGACCAGATCATAAATTCCTTTGGGTTCCAATGCATCCGCAACAGTCTTCGCTACGAGGACGGACAGCATGACCGGGACAGCATATGTGAGTGTATCTGTCAACTCAAACATGATCACTGCAAGTGAGACTGTTGTGCGCTATTGAATGCGAACCCCGTCAGTTACCCCCAATAAATGCTGGACATGTTATGACGCAGACCGTGACACCAGATAACGCAGCAGCAGCACCGACCATGGCATAAAGTCCAGGTATCACGCAGTCCTTGTCGCCGTTGCAGACAGAAAATACAGGACTATTCGGATAACGCCATTGTAGATGTCGAACAGCGATGCCGAGGATACGTCCAGCGCAAGCACCAGCCCCAAGCGTCGGAATGAAGATGCCTGCAGGAAGTTTGATGCCAAAGGTAATGATTGTCAGTGCGCCTTTCATGAACATGGCCACTAAAATAGCTTGGACGACTGGCCAGACTTGCTGCCATTCTTGTGGGTTCGAAGCGCATAGACTCGAGTGATTGTTCGTGCCATCCGTGTGGCACTCAGAGAAAAGGACGTAGACAAGTTCTGTCCCTCCCATGCGAGTATAAGGGTTCAAAAAACAAAATATCGCAGTGACAGTGGTAACCTAGCATTGTCAGCGGCCACCAGAACGGTTCATATTTCGACCTACTAGAGCGACTTCTAGGACAGGGTATGTTTTTAACCAGGTTTTACTGCGAACATTGCGGCTCCAGCGGTAGTTCAGTTTAGAGAAATATGCGCCATATACCCCCTTGACGAAAGTTCGTAAGAGCTAGGTGAGGTATAAGTGGACGTACTCCAATAGCACCCAAGAGCACGAAGAAGAAGAGTTCATATGCATGCCAATCCTACAGATGCCTGAGAGAGATCTTCAAAGCAGATGGTCAAAGACATACCCTATCATAAGTAACTTGAAAAAGTACAAGCTTGCCAGTTCCGAAGGGATCAAGGAACCTCAAGGTGATGGCTCCAATCATCGCGCAGAAAAAGCTAACAAAGAGCATGTTATAATACATTCATCAAAGATGGGTAACCATACCTTCGCCACATCACCTGCATGTAGCGGCAGGTCAGTCGGCACCGGCCATCATTCGAAATGAAGGCGCACCTTCGGAGGGAAGTAATATGAGACTTCCTCCAAGCTGAACAAGGTGCCTCCAATAGGTGCCCCGAAGGCAACTGCGACTCCGGCTGCGCAAGCTGCGCTGAGAATTTCGCGCCGCTTCGCTATTCAGAGTTACTATGCTGATGTGGCGCATGTCGGCGAAAAGGGGACAAACCTTCATTGTTTTCGTATTTACGGTGGAGTCGACTGACAATATTTCCAACACAGCTCGCAATGTGAACAAAGGGCCCTTCCTTTCCTGACAATAAGTCAACGAAGAAGCGGTAGACGAACAGCATAGTACTAACCGAGCGATAGGCCCGAACCAACCGCGAGCGCCAAACTAAATGACTTCGTGAGCAGCGTGCGCCCACCAAGATATCCATGGATTACGAAGCCTGTGCGTGGCATAAAAATAAAGTCGATGAATGGGAAAGTCGCGAAATGAGCACCTGAGAGAATTGTCTTGATTTCCGGTATACCACTTCCTGCGGCCTTGTTCAAACTAAGATTGTCTAGCTTACCCAACGGATTCTCGGACATACGTAATACATCACATCGCGCTTCATTGGAGAGATAGAGTGATTGTCATCCGTCGTATCGAACCGTGGTGACAAAACCCCAGAATCTTTGCGGGTGGTGAACGATGTCGAGGCGGTTAGGTGTATAGTAAGGAGAGATGACATTGTCGCCCATAAAACCTGACGGGGTGAAAGTGACGGATATCAGAGACAGACACATATAAGAAAAGCGCATACCGCAATGAAGGTATAGCTGATATATTCCACGTAATCATTCTCGATGACCCCGCGATGTACCCACGGCGTTAATACGCTAGACCAATTTACCCAGGCAGGGCAGCTGGCTTCGTCTGAAGAACGCAAATCGTGGACACCGGGGCAGCAAAACCGCATAGCCCTCCACCATCCAGTAGTGCAATATCCGTATTTTGCATCAAATAACCATTGTTCTGATCGCACGACAAGGAAAGCGATGACAGCGGTTAGAAACCCAACGATCGTCACGATTATCCACCCGAGACTCTTGTCAAACGCAAGGCGTAGATGGGAGCGAACCGATTTTCCGTGCCTTAATCTCGAAAAGCGTACCGAATCCTTGATGGTATCATGTAGCCAGTCAATGGACGAAAAGGAGGAGTACCAGACGCGGAAACCGTTGATCCGGACATTGGTATCGTCATCAGGTTTGGAAAACTTGGAGCGGGCGAGGGGAGCATCGTATGCAGATATACGCCTCCAAGAGAGACGGCGAGTGAACGTAGCCCGTATGGAGGTTGTGGTACTTGGAGTTGGAGTTGGTGGTCCTGAGAATGCTCCGCGTGCAATGGAAAGGTTAGGTAACGGAGGAAGATTACGACGGCCAATGGTATTGGTACTAAATGAACGCAGTCCCAGGGGTGGTCGCATTGAACCGTAACTCTCGTCATTAGAGGCATTGCGCAACGAAGTTCTTTCGTCGGAAGTTCCAGCGGCATTTCCGATGCGAAGGAGGCGCTGCCTTCGCCAATCCACGGAGGAGGGACTACTGAGCGGACCGTTCGGCAGGACCTCTTCGACTGCGTCTGTGAAAGACCGCAACGATGTCGAACGCCTGTCACGATCTGACATCGCAAAGTGCACTCTTCAGACTGCGGAAGTCACGCTGTAAAAATCAGACTCGGGATTAACCGTGACCTCTGGATGTAAGGTGGGGTCTACCTGGAGATGGTGAACGAAAGGAAAAGAAGAAGAAGCGGGTGCTATCTAGTGGCGACTCCTGCCACTACGACCAATAATGTTGCGGTCAAAGTAGGGCTGTCATGTCTTGGCAGAGACATGCCAATTGTCAGACCAATAGCAATAGGCCCGTCACCGGTCACCTGGGTAACTTCCCACCGGCGTACAGGATCCGGGAACCAATTGCTTCCCGTTCTTGACAAACGTCCTAAACATGGCTCGATCCTCACTGTAGACTGACGAGCTGCTTGAAGGACACCTGGAGGCCTCTATGGGCAGTACGCTGCACCTCACACAAGCATGATCATACTAACGGGTAACCACCTGCCAGCCTTCGGGTTCCTAGGCCTTGATGATCTGAGCTTGATTAGAGAGGCAGTCGAACAAACACACACAAACACTACACCTTACACTCACCATCAACAAAAGCAATGGCGACAGCTGGTCTTGGTGTTCCCGTCAAGCTATTACACGAGTCTCTTGGTCACACCGTGACTGTAGAACTCAAGACTGGCCAACTTTATCGCGGAAAACTCGCAGAAGGTCGTACATTTTACATGTGTTGCATGACTAGTCTGATCATCTTATTACCTCCAGCCGAGGACAATCTTAACATATCCTTGAAGGATATCACTGTGACTGGGCGAGATGGGCGTGTCTCCCAGCTAGATCAGGTCTACATCAGGGGAAGTATGGTTAGATTCTTCATTGTGCCGGACATGCTCCAGAATGCTCCAATGTGCGTTTGAATGTACTGATTTATTTGTCCGCGACTGAGGGCCAACAGGTTCAAACGGGTTGGTCCGAACGCCATGCGGGGACGCGGGATTGGTACAGCGCGTGGACGTGCTACCATTATGCGAGGTTCGTTGATCCGACTCTTATCGTAGCGGTCACATGTTCACGATGTCTCCTTTCTAGCAAACGGTGATTACCACGACTCGGGTATGCTCCGAGCATACTAACAATCTCTCTTTTTACAGCTCGTCGTGGTCGCGGTGTGCCTGCAGCTCGTGGAATTAGACGATGAGCAATCGTTTGGTGGGAGGGGTAAAAAAAATGTCGCTTCTAATTCTAGTATATGTAACGTTCTTGTTCAATGCTGACAATGTAACTTGAAGCAAAATGGCCGCGACGTAGTGGCTAGGGCTTGTTTTGATTATGATAAATAAGCCTCGTACGGTTTGACCAACTCGAAGGGTATGTCGATGAGGAGGTCGGCGATGCATAGAGAGCGTAGCCAAGTACCTGATCTAAAAGTCGGAGACTCGACCCTTGAAGCTCCAGTCGCCGTCGTCTCCCTCGACCCACTTTCCGACAGGCTCCGTCTTTGGTCCTCCTTGCTCGCCTGTCAGAGGGTTGGTGTCACCCTCAAAGTCTGGCTTCAGGGTTTTTCTCGCGTCGGGATGGAGGGTGAGCTCTGCTTCTGTCTCTTGTCGGGAAGGGGCGGGTGATGAGAGGGGCAATTGAGCGGCGCGCTGGAGTTGTTCGAACTCTCGTTGCTGTTCGCGTGGGAGCGGGGGAGGGCAAGGCCGATTCAACGCCGAGGCAAGTCCACGCAATGGGACTGCAGGGGGTAGCTGAAGACGGCGGGACAAGATAGTTGCGTACATGGAGACGGATGACTACGAATGTCCCACAGACGGAACTTTTTATCGGGGACGGGGTACGATCGTGGCTATTAGCTGACCGACCAGGCACAAGTCGAATAAATTAATAAAACTGGAAAAAAAAGTAACGGCACCGAGCAACGAGACCACAATATTCAAGCTCCGACCAGATGTCGTATGAGTAAAATGGCGAATGTGGTTGGTTTTCAAGATCACCCGAAATACCTCGACGGTCTCTTCTTTCGTCTCCCGCCATGCAGCCCTACTACTCTCACACCGTCCATGCCACCAACGTCATAGAACTCGCTGAACCCTCCTTCTCCACCCATCCCCTCCCTCCCCCCGCATCCATGCTCCCAATCTGTCACGCACACCCTTTCTCTCCAGACGCCATTTACAAGAAGCGCAAGATCGAGCGTGCTTGCGATGCTTGTCGTCGCAGGAAGACAAAGTGCGATGGCCCCCGCATGCCAGACAACATCTGTACAAACTGCACACAGAATCGCAAAACCTGCTCTTATGTGTTCGTACTCATTCTCCCGTTCCCTCGCACACCCTGATTTCTTCTTCAGCGAGGCCTCCAAGCCTAGAGGTCCTCCGAAGGCGTGAGTACTTGTCAAACGTCATCCTACGGGATTGACGCCTCCTACAGCTATGTCACCAGCTTGGAGGATAGGTTAGAGAAGATGGAGGCTCTCCTGAAGCGCGTGAGTACTTTTTGTGCGTTTTGCTTGTCTATCTGCTGCCCAAGCGGATTCGCTTCCTCCGCAAGCCCTTGACTCCCCACGCGGGAACCAGCCTTTCTGCAAACCAGTGGTGACACGCCCTTCCGTTCATATCGCTCTTGGTAACTAGAACATGATCTGATCATGCTTTCTCCATAGCTCCGTCCTGATGCCGACTTCTCCGAGGAGTTTGGACCCCCAGTGATTCGTGACTCTTGGAAGACTGACCTCGAACCCCCCTGCCATATGTCATCTCACGAAAATTCAACATCACCGTCCGCATCTTCTTCCAGACCAAAAGGTTCACCTTCCAGATCTTTACAGTCCAATACTCTCTCCTCTTCCAAGGCCACAAATCAATCGACATGTATGGGCTCCCGTAGCTTGCGTTCCGCAGGTACACCGCGGAGTGACTCAGATGTGTCATCAGATGGCTATATGTCCTCAGACAGTGAAGAAGTCGGAGAGCTCAGCGTTTCCCGTGGAATGAAACGTTTGACGCTTCGGGGGCTAGAACCTACTCACGATCACCGTCCTTTAGCGGACAATCAAGTTCGTTTCCACGGCAAGAGTAGTTACTTTAAGCTTATCGAACCGACCCGGAAGCTGAGAGACGAACACGTCAACCGTATAACTGGTGGAAAGGAGCGCAGTCGTTCAACTTGCGATAGTACTAGCCCGATTAATGCTGAAGCATTGCGGCGCTCCGAATTTTGGACTACCCCTCCAGTGAGTTCGGGATCCTGTTTCAGCTTTGACCTCACTCCCCAAAAACTTGAATCTAATATATATATTTTTTAGTGGGAACTTGCATTCGAAGGCTTTCGAGATCGACTCGAGGACCTGTCCTGCTTACTTGCTGAAGAACTTCCACCCCAAGACCTCGCTGGCAACCTGATCAAACTATATTTTGAAAATATCAACCCATTTCTTCCGTTATTTCACCGTCCGACGTTCGAACGACAGTGGAGAGAAGGTTTGCAGCACAGGGACATATGGTTCGGATGCCTCTGTTTAAGCATGTTCGCTGTTGCAAGCCGCTGGAGTGATGATCCCCGTGTTCTTGATGGCGGTAAATATGATGTTTCCCAGGCCAAAAGGCTCATTGAAGAATACAAGTGGCAGCGTGCTGGTTGGAAGTTCTTTAACGCTGCAGTTGGTACGTGGTTTTCTTGCTGCCGCACGTAATGGATACTCAAGATCACAGATATTCATCGTGGTTCACTTAGCCTTTTTCATCCGCCTTGTCTATTCGAAGTCCAGACCGCGTCGGTAAGTGTAATGAAATGTTTAATATGAGGTTGTTTTGGTAACACCTTCACCAAACAGCTGTTTGGCATGTTCGTGCGCGGCACGGCATTTGATCCAGTTACATGGCTTTTCATTAGTGTCGGTCTTCGCAAAGCACAGGATGTCGGAGCACATCGGAAGAAAATCTACGGGGACAAACCAAGTATTGAAGGGGAGCTGTGGAAAAGGGCGTTTTGGGTTCTTGTCCTTCAGGATAGAATAGTAAGCTCTGCTTTAGGACGGCCATGCTGTTCAGGCGAGGAAGAGTAAGGGCGGGTCCCACTGCTGACTACATATTTTGGCTGACCACTTCGTTTGTGAAGGTTCGACGCAGAACTTCCACTGGAAGTCGACGACGAGTACTGGGAAACAGAAGACCCAGAGAAGGCATTTCAACAACCCCCTGGCAAACCATCAAAGATAGCCGCCTTTAATTCACACCTCAAATTGACAAAGATTGCGGCATATGCCCTGAGAACGATCGTGCGTTTTCCCATTCCGTAAAGAATCATTAATTGATATCCTTGGCAAGTATGCCCTTGATAGGTCAAAGTTACTATTGAGTGCCGCGCGTCCGCGGTGGCAGGAGGTTTTAGCACAACTGAATCATGCGCTGACTGAATGGCTAGATTCGGTCCCAAAGCACTGTGAGCGTGATTTCCTGGCGAGCTCTGCGTCTCAGGGTTAACTTTTTGTCAGTGCGCTGGTCACCTCACATCGAAGACCCGCTGTTTTCAAATCAGTCAGCAACGCTATACATTACCTACTACCTGATCCAGATAATCATTTATCGACCCTTTGGCCCACCGTCTCTTCAATCACCCATGAACATTATTCCGCATGTCAATATGCCCATCCCCTGTATTGGAATTTGTGTCAACGCTGGCAAATGCGTTTCCCGCATCTTGAAGGCTCAGATGAGCCGCGGTTACTCGAACATTCCTACCTTCATCCTGGGTTCACATGTCTGCGCCGCGATTTTGCTCATGAACTTTTGGGATCTAAAATGGCAAGAACGCAAGCAGAGATGCGACACGTTCGAAGACATCAAGTCACCTCTATCGCTAGCCATGGCTGAGCTGCTTGAAGAGGTTTCGATTTTCGTCGAATTTTTGGAGGCAGTCAAACATCGCTGGAGGAACGCGGAAATGTACTTGTCAGCGTTAATTACCCTTCTTTTTCGCGAAATTCACTAAATGCCGGATCGATAGGAACGATCTCAGTTCTTCGTTCCCTCATAGTCTCGGCGGGTTTGAACCAAGCGTTCCCAAGAACGACGCTCTTTCACACCATTACCCTCCCAGGTTTGATGATCGCGCTTACCGCGACGTTGCCCCGCCAGACTATACAATACTTGGGGACTACCGAAATCCACCGCCCGAGTATCGCATTGCTCCACCATCCGTCAATACGTATACCTACGATACCCAGGTTGAGCCATCTGAGCGGGGCCCTCACTTCTTTGAGTACTCTCACATTACCCGGTATCCTGTACCCGGTGCTCTGCCATCTCCATCTTCGTCCCCTTCGTGTCAACGCGACCAGTCCGCCCCAACGCAAACTCCCATGTTTCGATCACAACGGAGTTACGATAGACTTTCCATGCACACGGAACTTGGTGACCGAAGGTCATCAACATCCAGCATCTATTCTCGACCAGTCACCCTATTTGATGAAAGGGCCACGCACGAAACATCCACAACACAATACAGACCCCCCATCTGCCGACAGTATGCCATAGCCAGCCGCGCGTCTTATGGCGGGTCCGTGTCTTCTGTGCCGACAGACCCAGACATCGTAAGTAATACTGGTCCTGACCGAACAAGGTACGTGTGTCTATGCATTCTTGTGTGTGGCTCACATTATCATTATTTCGTAGACCTGGTTGGGCAAGTGATTGGGATTATAATCCAGCCTATGCATATGAATTCTGATAACGTAGCCTTCGAACCTGGAGATCTATCGCGAGACAGTGAGACCAGAAGTTCGCATGGCCAAGTTGTGTGTTTTCCCGGACGTAATCTTCGTGCTATCGATTGTTACGAATGTTTACGACAAGTTTTGCCACGCTATGCCACCGTTTGACATATATACTTCAATTGACGTACCATTATAGCCCTACTTTACATACGAAATATTGTAATCAGATCGTAGACTTGTTGTTGCTGTGGGCGCTGCTTCAAGTGCTTGCAAGTTCCCCGATCCCACGAAGTGGGAAGGAGGGTCGCAAACGTCCAGGTACCTTGCAGGCACATTCCCACAGCCTTCACGTGATAATAAATGAATGATGAAGGGAAATAAGGGATGCCACATTATGTAAATCTATACCCTTTCATTGGTTGTTCGTCCCTAGCTATCTATTCTTTGTAACCATTTATATCGATTATTTTGTCTCGCTACCATGACAATGACAGCGTTGGAGGTGTTGGATGCATGGACGTCGACTTCAAGTGATGTCCGTTATTTCTGATGCTAGCTGTTGGTTCTGACAGATCTAAACACTAACTGTGGCATGAAACGAATTAGCTCCATGTTCTGGGCCTCAGTGAAGCGGTCCCAACTTCGCGTCCTTATTACTCGCGAATCCCCACTGAGTGAATACACACTCTACTAGTACTACTTGAAGCAGATGCAAGGCAAATGGGCCACCGTAAACGATCACGATCATCGGGAGCGTACGGATTCAGTTGGTTCGGTCAACGCTTCATCAGCCAAGGGATGCTTTGGCCTAGACGAAGTCGCCCGAGTACCATTGGTGACCTGAACGATGGCTTTGTGACGAACGACAGTGGTTTGCACGACAAATCCAACGATGGCCTGTAGACGTCGTGATCGTCGATGAAAGCACGTCGTGATGCCAAAAAAAGCGTGACTTACGAGTACTGTCGCCCCGAACAACACCCTCTCCTTCCAACGTTCGTCGCCCTTGGTCTCGTCAAAATGGGGACGTCTCGGCGCCTTGGGTTTAAATCGTATCGGATCCACATGGCGTTCGCGACTGGTCAATACATCCCCGGTAATGTCGCTCTTGCCCCGCATCAGGTCATACGCCTTGGATATAGCCTGGAACCGGGCTTGAGCTATCTCCGCAGGGTGCTTTCGAGCGACGGGGGAATCCGGATGGTAGATGCGAACGAGGTCATAGTCTAATCATAGAAAGAAATAAAAATGCTTGAGTAAACCGATGGGTATGCGCAGCGCAGAGTGACCGACATCGTTCTTTTATCTGCTGCTGAGTGGCGGATCTGGGTAGGTGAAAAATTTGGTGCGGTTGTGGATCCGGATACGTAGGGTATGGATACGGGTTAGAACCCGTGGACGCATGTCTGCAAGACCAGTGAGCGACGTGACGCGGAATATTTTGGGTTCGGCGAGTCGATTGTTTGAGGATATTAGAGCTCGACATCTAGTGGTCCGAGACGAGGTGGAGTCGTCATGCGAGGTTGGTGAACATCTCCATTCGCTGGCTTGGTTTCACACTTGTTCTTACATGCACACACGAGTTGCCAGTTCGTTCGACTCATCTGAAAGACCCCTGCACGCATTTTCGGTCCAATATATTTCAGATATATACAGAACAGTGCCCGATGTGACCAATTCCATGACGGCGGCTTGGCCCGGTGTCACCACAAGGGATATCACCGTCTGCGAAATTTACCCAGCTGCGATTCGGAGTGTGGGACCTAACAATCACTCAAATTGGTATCAAGAGTCCTGGCCAGTTGCTTGGCATCTGGACGTCCGTGACATCCGTGGGTCCGGTGACCAACGGCGCCAAGGTCCAGCAAGGTCTCTGCATTTGATTCTAAAACAACCGCGCGACAAGTACACCAGCGTTGTGGGGGTCAACTTCGGTGGGTATGTTATGCCTAAAAAAGTATGATGAATGTCATGAGAGGTCGTTAGGTTAGATGGTTCATTCCTTACTTCTTCATGAGATCCTCGATTGCAGGCTTGATCTTTGCGACATGACCATCAGAATGCAGGCCCTTGCCTAGCATAATCATTGAGTGATGTCGGCAACGACTTGCGATCAGGGGTGCGACTTGCCAACAATGAGTCGCATCTCAGCGTCGCCTCTTTGGCGAGCCTCTCGAATGCTCTTATCAACATACGAAACCGCCTCTTTGACGTACAAGCCGTGGAGATCGAGTTCCCCGGGTTTACTATCCTGCCGAGGGTCACATGAATACAGAAAGAAAGAAAGAAGAGTGGTCCGCAAGGCCATACCAGGTTATTTTCTATCCCACGTCGCAAGGTCTAGCATGCCTCTCCGCGGATAAAGGATCACACTCACGTCTGAATATCCAAGCACTGGCTTCGGCATTGAGGCTCTCCATCGTTCGTTCATGTTGTTTCCCTTGCCCCGAAAGCTCCTTGGCACGAGCGCCATCACCCCGACTGTAGGCTTCATGACTTTCTTGAAAACACCGCGCCATCAAGTCACCACATTCGTTCGCTTTGGCGCGAAGGGCCATATAATGCTCATCATGCTGGTTGATCTGGTTCTGGTCCTTGAGAGAGGTAAATCACGCTCCGGGAAGCGAGAAAAGGTCCAGAGGAGACGTACCTGATGTGGTCTGTGTTCTGGATGAGACTGAGGTACTGGCTTCGATTCTTGCTCCTGTGTATGAATGTGTCAAGGGTATCATCTCGTTTATGACGCATTCGAGGAACAATTGGCCTTCCAAGGGCGTCATATACGGGACAACACTCACTTGACGATAATGTTCAGGTACTCGGGGCTTCTCTGGGCAGGTGACTATCGCTTGTTGGTGAGGTGGCTCTGGATAAGATTTCTGGTATTCGACAGGCGGCTGTTCTCGAGTCGTCGAACCACCACACAAAACTTTCACCAGGGAAAGGATGATATCCATCAGAACGGCCATCGCGAAAGTCGGGTGGAACGAGCAAACTCGACAGCGTCAAGAACCACTTGCTCTAATAGTCTGCGTGGGAGCTGCGGGACAAAGCGAAGGCAATGCCATTGATGGGTGTACATAAGACTATGTGCATTAGGATTTACGACGCGTTTCAACTCGACAACACGCATGTTCAACAAACACATTCCCTCGACCATGCTATCAGCTCTCCACCTTAAATCTCCAACCCCACGAGAATATACGCTGGGTTAACCTGGAAGGGTGGTTTAGTGACAACACTTCCACCGACGTACATGAATGAGTGTAAAAGATCGTTGAGCTCATTGAACGACTTGTCGAGAGTGATCACCAGTGCGGAACATTGCAGGCGTTCATCGGCGAGCTCCAAGAGGGCGACGATACTGCATGATTTCAATGACAGTCGGACACGACTTCAACGATATGAAGATTTACCTTTCGCGAAGGCTGACGGCTGGGGCATTTTTGCCATCGATGTAGAGGGTCTTCGGCTTTTCGGGCAATTCGAGGACGACTCCGTCGAAACTAGCTCCCATGTTTGGCACAGAGACAACGACGCTTTTAGCAAAAGGTAAAATGCTCAATCCATTACGAGGAAAGATGTTCAAGAGAAGATCCAGAGCATTATTTGAATGCTCGGTAAATATACCATGAGCACCGCCCGCGTCGCTGTCATCTGGGGTCAATGGCGGAGTGGGGAGACCATAGGGAGATTGAGATCTTGCAGGGATGTATCTTGGTGGTACAGCAGTTGGGATTCGAGTGCTGGTGTAATGATCATTGATCGGACTTGTTGCTTTCTCGGGAGGGGAAGGCGAAAACGATGAATCGGGAGATTGGGAAATTATAGGCGCCAGACCGCCTGTCACACGGTCTGACGACCCTCCGTCAGGAGGGCATTTTGTGTTAGGGATGTCAAAAACGCCACTGTGGGGGAATAAGTCAGGATGCCCAGTTAGCAACAGGGGGACATACTCTGGGTCCACCAGATAACGTAGTAGAGTAATAGTACATATCGTTGGTGCCCTGCATGTGGCAGACGGCAAGTACCCTCGGAGTGTTGTCGGAAGTGAATGCCCCATCTCCAACGGCGTGACGGCCGTTGCTAAATAAAAAGAAAACGTGAGGGAAAAGATATGCCGCATGAAAGTGTACGAACGTGGGGCAAAGACTAAATTGCTGTTGCGTATGATTGGAGACAGAAGGCTGCGACATGTTGTTCCAACGTGACTGCGGAGACGGGCGATGGAAATGTGCTATAGAGACAGGGATATGGATGCTGCTGGCGGCGTCGGGAAGAGAAGGGAGCTTGTTGCGAGTGCAGCTGGACGGTGTGGTGCAACGTTGGCATGCGACGACACCATCTAACTATATCGGATCTTGTTGTGTCCCCCGGATACCCCATCCACGGTCCACATCGCCCACCACACGAACTACATCACGGAGAAGGCCTGCCTCAACTCGCAAGAAGTCTCAAATGTACAGTCGACGAATATTGAATGATTGGCTGGTGCCGGTGGGCGACCAGCCAATGCGAAGGGTGTCTGGGGCCATCGCAGCAAGTTCAGGGCAGGCTGTGGCACCAGCCGCGTGCCAGGTGAGGCTGCGATATCGACGAGACACTGTCCAACAGCGAACTCGACGCCGCCAACTTGATCAGTGAGTATCTCCTCCCCATCCATCTTCTCTGCAGGGACAATACGCACCATGTCGCGATCATCGCAAAGACTGCACGCGACCTGGCTGCTCCCCAGCTGGATGTTTCTCTGTCGCGTTGGATGTCACACCATACTGATCCTGTGAACACAGTATCTTCCGGGAACGAATATGGCTGACGCAGCACGAGGACGGGGTGGATTCGGACGAGGCCGCGGCGATCGTGGTCGGGGCCGTCGTGGTCCACGTCGTGGGGGTCGCAAGGACGAAGAAAAGGATTGGTTCGTATTGAGATGCTTGTATGGGGATGCGATTTAACCGGCTACGTGCAGGGTCCCCGTCACCAAGCTCGGACGTTTAGTCAAGGACGGGAAAATCAAGTCTCTTGAGGAGATTTACCTCTTCTCCCTACCTGTTAAGGAATACCAGATCGTCGACTTCTTCCTGCCAAAGCTCAAGGACGAAGTCATGAAAATCATGCCTGTTCAAAAGCAGACTCGCGCCGGTCAGCGTACAAGATTCAAAGCCTTTGTCGCTATCGGTGATTTCGACGGACATGTTGGACTGGGTGTTAAATGCGCCAAGGAAGTTGCAACCGCTATCCGCGGGGCTATCATCCTGGCCAAACTATCTGTGATCCCAGTGCGGAGAGGTTACTGGGGTGCCAAACTTGGTGAACCACACACGGTGCCATCCAAGGTCAGCGGCAAGGTTGGGTCTGTTATGTGCAGATTGATTCCTGCTCCGCGAGGCACTGGTATCGTCGCTGCGCCGGCCTCCAAGCGACTGTTGCAGTTGGCTGGTGTAGAGGATTGCTACACGCAGTCCAAAGGATCGACGGCTACGATGGGTAACTTTTTGAAGGCCACGTTTGTCGCTGTATGGTTCACCCTTGTTTCTTTATTACGCTGCTTACGCTTCTGGCAGATTACCAAAACATACGCATTCCTCACGCCCGACTTGTGGCGAGATATAGCCGTTACGAAGGTGCCTTATGATGAGCACAGCGCCCACTTGCAGCTCACGGCAGGCAAGAAGGCATATTAGTTATGTGAGGACGAGTTTTGTTGTAGTAGTAGTACTTCCAGCCAATCGATTTGTGCACAATCTATGTGTTCTGCGCGCGTGGCAATGCTATTACTCGCGAGATTGTGCGGCTCAGACTAATGAATGCGTATTTGGGTTCGTTGTCATGTGTATCCCAAGGCCGCTGAGCCTGCGTATCGCAGTAGATTTTATGAGTGAGTGTGTCGAGATCCAATCCAAATTAACATGTAAGTTGACCCACCCCTCGCCCGGGTCGCATTTTAACCCATGTAAATTCACTCTTGGACAAATCAAGGTAAATTTCGGTATCTACCACGTCTCCCAGTCAGACGGTGCCGGAACAGCTTTGGGGGAGGCAAGGGATTGACCTTGGCTGCGGCGGGTGGCTGCACGTGTGATGTTGGCGTGTCCTCGAGGACATCACGGAAAAACGGCGATGTGAGGCCAATGTCGAGCTACCACCGAGCGTGAATCGTTGGCGCTCAGTATTCACTGCGTCTCTGCGCAGTTTCTGCTTCCCACGAGCGTCGAGCCAGTGAGCACCGTCGTCTGCGGAAGCTGTTGCCTCGCCTTTGCGTTCGTCATCGGAGTCAGAGTCTGGGTTGGGTAAGGCTTCAAATGGGCGTGGTTGCGGTGCGGTGGTGCATGCCCAGCGGCAGGAGGGTTCTGACACCCCAGGGTCACGCCAGCATACGAGGGGTGGTATTTTTCTAGTCTGGAGTGATCTAGCAGGTCAAGTACGGTGCGTATTTTGATGTGGTCTTGGCTGCAGCACAGAGAATTGTGCGGTCGACATGGTGTGGCCTTGATTGCGAGATCAATACTTGGATCATTTAGGCTTGGGAGTTGGTTGAGATAGATCTGGAGCTTGTGTACCTTGGATTTTGTATGTAGTTGATTGATATGACGCGGACATGCTAAATTGGGTCCAGCGGACATCACCCCTAATTTACTCAAGTGAGTCAGCCGTACACTACGGGACTCCCGTTAATTGTGGTGTAGGAAAAACATTGGCCATTGTTAGCAACCCAGACAAGACTACGGTCGACAAATTCCTCGTGCACAAGTATGACAACGTCGTAGACATGTTTTTTTTTTTCCCCCCCTCCGAGCATTTGCAAACCATGGCGTTTGGAAATCGGAAACTGCGGCGGGGACAGAGTTGTTCTCCGAGAGCAGGATATATGCGCGTCCAGAATGCCAAAACGATTATTTAGCGTCCGTCTTTCATCCGCGTCCTCCTCCACACTTTCCCCCATGCGACCATCTCCCCGTCCGCCCCCCCTCGATGACTTCCCGTCCTCGCCCTCGTCCGCGTGGAGGTGAGTCTCTCCCCGTCCCATCCTGTTGCCTGATCATCCAATCCCCGTGCCTTCAGTTGCACTCGTTTGCGGTCACCAAGCTCGGCCACACAAGACCATATCTCCCCGCTTACTCCAGAATCCTACTTTCCCCCCGCGCCTACCATTGTCACTCCGGACGAGTTCACTCTCCAGCTTGACGTCCAATTTGACAACATGGTGGGAGGATCGCCCCACAAACCCTCTATCGCACACCTATTACCACAGCCTTTGGTTCCATCTTCGAAATCGGACCCATCTTTCCTGTCCGAGGATGATTTGAGCAAGGTACAGGTGTCTCTGAAGAGCGGGGGTCGCTGGGAAAACATGTACGACCATTGCGAAAGCTCCCCGCCCCTTCGTCCTCGCAACGCGCCTCGCACCCTGCCAGTGTCACAAGATAGTGCCAGTGACGCTCTCTCATGGGAAGCTACTCATTCCGCCCTCGTGAACCCTAACGAATTTCCCGATCCATCACGCTATAGCCTTCTAATTAACGAGGTCAGCCTCCTTGTTGGGCTAGCTGCGGACGACGACCACCATTCGCCTGGTGATTGTTGTCCCCTTGTTCCCGATGGATCAAAACAAGTACCCGACATTCTACCCCTGAGCCTTACACCCACCAAGTCTCTTGCTCCTCGCAAACACAGGAACGCTAGTCATCCAGCCCCCACAAATACGACCGTCCAAGTTCATCCACCCAGTATTCCCATCTCCCCAAGCATCAACCCAATCGCCAACAATGCCAATGCAACCCTGCACAACGAAAAGCCGCGGCCAGTCAGATCAAGAGGCCTTGTAACCTCAATCCCTCGCCACAAGGGTGCCGACGCTGTTCGTCCATCTCTATCCCCACGTCGACGCCAGGGACAGGTATTTCACTTCGAGCCACCAATCAATGACGCGTACCACCGGAACGCAGTCGATCTGGACGAAACATTCGTTCATCCCCGTGAACCTCCCCCCAAGCCAACTCCGAATCCTCCGGCCAACCGGTGTTCCTCACTAGACCGACTGGAATGTAGTTTGCGGAAATTAGAGGCACACGCACCGAGTAATCATCGCAAGTCGCAGTCCGAAGGATGGTCCCCCGTCCATGTCGTACAACGGAAGGACAAACGACCATCTCTCCCCCCTCCACAGCGCTTGAAAAAGCAGCAATCGACTCGCGAGATTGTGCGTCGCAACCCATCACGTCAAGGAGTCGACTGTCACTTCTCGAGTCCTCCTCCACCTGTACCAAGATTGATACCGCCTCACCAGTACGTTGTGCCACGATCCTGCCCAGGAACCCCCTTGGACGACGAGTACCGTGAAGAGGATCACACCCCCGGTTCATTCATGGACATGGACATTCCTCTCATGGAAGAGACTTCGGAGAAACGGCAGGCCTCTTTTCGTCAGGTGACGGGCAAGGAGAAAATGAAGAGTTTGGTTAACATGGCCAAGAGAGTGAGCCGGGGGGTAATTGCATGGGGGAAGAATTTGACGGGATCCACAAAGCCTTCAGTTAATGGGCAAGAAACAACTACTGTCCAGAGCACCCGTGTCTAGTGCTATCTGTCATTATTAGTTCGTGCGTATAATTCTGGAATAATTTACCTTCATACTCCTGGTGTATCCCTAGTAACAAACCAGTCCAGTAGTCAAATTTACGGTACTCTTCTATCCGTCCTTTTGTGTCTACCAGTGTAATCTTGATATGTTATGATCAGTTCAGTTGATAGACTATTCAGCCGTTCGATCGCACGTTTCGTCCGTTGGACGATTGCTAAATGGATGAAATTGCGAGTGACATACTTATGTATGTCAGGTATTGAAGATTGCATGTAAATGATCACCACGATACCGCAGCAACCATAGATAATGCAATGCGATATCCAAATGTTAAAGAACAAAAAAACTTTAATAAATTGCCTGGCGTGAAAACGGACAAGCCTAACTTCCAACCTTTTTCACCAACAGCGGGCATTGACTGCCTTTCTTGAATTGACCAGCGATGTAGGGACGCGTGAGTACACTGAGGATATGTAATGAGCTGTTCCGTGGGGGCGCGAAAGAAAGCGTGACTGCTTACACGTTGACTTTGCGAATTTTCTTCGTCTCGGTAAAACTAAAGTTGGTCAAAAGAATGTACAGAAATGTCTTTATCTCGATCATCGAAAAGCGCATCCCGATGCACGACTAAAAAAAAAGGCCGTGGGTCACCAGGCATGGACGTCAGTGGAAAGAGAGACACACCCGAGGACCGGCCGAGAAGGTGAGAAGGTTGGAATAGAGTCCTGGAAGCGCCTCGACAGCCTCAGGTAGATGATCCCAGCGCTCAGGGCTGACAACCGAGAGTCGATCGTGAGCGTGTTTTCAATGCTCTCGACCAAATACTCACTCAAATTCCCATGCATTCTCGCCCCAAATCTCCTTGTCCAGGTTGAAAGCCTCTATGGGCACATGCACGAATTCCCCTTTTCGTATATGGATGGACCTCTGATCCGATATGCTTCCGTCGCGGAGATGTACAGGGTAAGATGTCGGTAGCTCGTCATCTTGAGTGGCAACGCGCAAAGACGAATGTATTGGTGGTACGAGCCGCAACGACTCGCGAGCTACGTTATTCAGGTAGTGATGGTTGGATAGTACGGTATGCAAGGATTCGATTTCCTCAGTTGACAAGCGAGACAGTGGCGTTGATGGCACAATGTTGAGCAGCTCAGCACGAAGGCGAGTCTGAATCTCGGGATGTCTTGCCAGCAGAACCAAAGTCCACGTGAGAGCAAGGGATGTGGTATCAGAACCTGCAAACATGAACGTATTGATGTTGTGAAGGATGTCTTCATCCGAAATCCGCTGATCAGGAGGTAAGTCTGTTGCCAAGTTTGATTTTACTAGTAAGTATTGTCAGATTGAGCTTTTCAGTGAAGAACTTGCCAATCACCCACACAAGAGACTAAGTAGATCCTTCTCAGTGTACCCAATGCCACTCTTTTCGCATTCCATAATTCTGGCTTTCTTCGACTGAATGAGCTTTCCAGCGACCCTGTTAATGACAGTATGAGAACGTCTGACGGTCTTGACCCGTTCGTCCGGCTTTGCGAAAGTTATGTCACGAAATACTCTGAAACGGCCACCGCGCCTACTCACAAACAGTACGTCGAGAATGGGGAAATATACTCCAAGTATCGTTCGAACCCCATTGCTCTGAGCAAATTCGAACATCTCCTTGTAAGCAGAAAAGAGCTCGTCCGATTCGTTTTGGATAGCGTTGAAATGATAATCAAAACCTGCTGACCCGTTACTTTCTTGTACGCGCCAACCGAGGAAGATCTCACCCGCCAGGCCGATCACGTCAAATGTAGCCCGACTGATCCAATGACACACATCAACCTCAATGCCCTCCTCGCTGGTAGGAGGTTTGTCCAGAAGTTCGGACCATTTATCTCGGAGCTCATCTCCCTTGTGAAACACGAGTGGCACGAGTGCTCTCAAGTTTTGAATGGAAAGCGCGGGCGTAGCAACCCGCCGTTGACGCTTGTGAACATGACCTTCCGCAGCAAGCATACCGTAGCCAATGAGATTCGCGATCAATCGGCGTGACTGCCAAGGTTTCTCGTAGATGGTACTATTCTTGAGCACATGGTACACAGAAACAGGATCAAGGGGGAGGAGACGGTCTTCCCACTGTGATGTAGTGCAGTGAGTTGGGTTACAAAGGCGGCCTCAAACACACCTACAGGGCCAATTCCTCTGATACGTATGTTCCTACCGTAGGCCTTGACATACTGGTCATGGGTCTTGGGGGACCTAGACGGACTACGGAACGATGATGAATGCAGGATAAAAGACACTGGAATGCAAGTACACACTCGAGTACAAAAGCCATGTGGTTCTCGAAGAAAGCTCGTACAGGTGGTCCGGCCAGTTTCCGGAGCGGGTTGCGTTGAGGGACCGTGGAGACAGTGGCATGATACACAGCAAAACCGAAAGCAAGGGCCAACGCGGCACATATGAGACTAGGGCCAAATGTTGTTGGTAAATTCGTTGACATCAGGATGAGAATTGGGATTGAGTAGGAAAGCCGAACATTTCCAAAGAGCTGTGAACAATTGTATTGTTTGAGTCAGTTTTCCGCTGTCAGAAACGGTAAATAAAGGTCATTGATCAAGTGAACGTTCGATAATGGCTTCGACAGGTGAGACATCAAAATACGAATCAGATCTTGAACGTGAGCGTTGAGCTCGTAAAAGTACTTCCGTAGCGCTGCTCTGCCAACCTCAACCTCAGAAATATCGCCCCAAATGGGTTTCGAGACCTCCTTGCCCACTTATGGGTGCTCTTTCATGATCTCCCTTTGTAGCTGCCTAGGTTGGTGACCTGGCTACTTCGAGGCCGATTTGCTCTGACCGAACTGGAAGCAATGTCGAGACACTGAACGCACAATTCGAACAGGTTCTCGGGCGGAGGACTGGGACTTCCAACTACACGGTACCACCATTGCGTCTTATCAAACTGCTTGCAAATCGCCATCGCCATGACACAGAATCCAATTGTATCATTCACACTAGAAACTAGAGACAAAACTCGGAATCATTGGAAGCATCGAAGGTGGTGAAGGAAACTCGTCCAGGCTGACCGCGCTGAAGCTGCCACCAAGCATCGCCAGACTCATTTCCCGTTCAACATAGTCCTTGCCACCCCCCGCGTCCGGTGCGGAAGGTGATCGTGAAGGACCACAGTCGAGTTCCCCATGCATTGAGCCGAGGTTTTGGCTGTCGTCCAGAGTTTTCAAGCTGAGAGAAAGCAACACTCCTTTGTTCATCTGCATGCTCCTCGTTTGTGCCCGTCTCAATTCAAACACCTCTTCCCTGAGACTCTCCCTATCATTCCCGCCTTCAAGGCTCTCCAGCGACGCCATCGATGACCTACTTGATTCGTCCTCGTCTGAAGTCATATCCGGAGCCGAGCTTCCCAACGACTTGGTGTCCTCCTCCCTCGTCCCTCCCTTGTGGATGGTTTGGCAATCCTGTAAACCACGTCGCTCTGTTGTCACCGACCATTCCGGTCCATTGAAACCCTCCCAGTGCATGTCATGCGACGACTTGGGTTGTTTCGTCTGAGCGGCCGACACCACAGAGTCAGGTTCGGGCGATCGTTGGAGTGTGACACCCAGGATGGCTGCAATATCCGTTTGGCTTTCACACTCCTCAAGTTCTTCCGGTATGCGAGACAAGACAGTGCGAGGTGGAGCCACGTAGAGCGAAACTGGGGAGAAGTCAGACCAGGTCGTCTGTGGACTTGGCACCGATGGAGAATGTTCGACACGACGTTCGACCTGCTCTGGGCGCGATCGACGATTAAATAGAGCCCGGGACAAGCTGCGGATCGGCCAGACATCAGAAAGCCTTCGTTGACGTTCCCTTTTGAGAACAGGTGGCGGTCGAGCGAGTGGGCTCAACGTCTTCTCGTCGTATGGAAACCTTTCACGGCTCGTTTTGATACGCTGCTGTGGCGACCCGGTCGCATTCTTGCACCTCGAGGGTGGTGGAGAAACTCTTTTCTCTGTGGTCTTTGCTCGCCTTCGCAGCATTTCCCCTCCAATGACCAGGCCGATGAGCCCTCCCAAGATGAGGACGACGACGACGACCGCCGCTACTATATTTCCGGGTATAACTCCAGATGGACCTGACCCCTGAGGTTGATTATCCCTGGCCGGGATTGCTGATGGCCCAGGTGCGAGCACAACTGACTCGGATGGCGTGGGAGTAATTGGAGGCGGCGGTGGGCCTTCGAGAATTACTGATGGCTGTAGCGCGGCGTCCAGACTGCGTGGCTTGGAATGTTCATTGCGCGAAGTTGAGTGATGATGGGAGAAAGGCAGCGCCTGACGACGGAAGCGGTGAAGGTGTCTGCCGGAAGGGGAATTTGATGAATGGACAAGGGTGGGTGAAGGTGTAGGCGCCATAGCTGTACTGGGTCAGGTCGTTTATGGGCGATATAACTCGCTCGGAATGTCATAAATACGCTGGCGGCTGACAATGACCAGTCCTTCCGGTCAGCCAAGGGAGCCAGGATTGCGGCTGACAGCGAGTCTATTCCTGGCCAGTTAGACATAGCCATAGCCATACTCACTGGATATGCAGATACTGTGGGCGCCGTTCGAGATAAGCCACTGATCATCACCTGTAGAATATTATGAATCTGACTTTCGAGCGACTTCAGAATATGGCTGAGACCACATGGATAGTTGCGGAGCATACTCGGACACGCGCACTCTGCTTGGAGGCAGAAGTGAGCTTTCGGGTACCGCAAAGTGGCATACGTTTGAATGCCTTCTTATTGCATCCACATATTGGAAACACGAGTTCAACCGATAAAGAATAAAACACGATCAGGTTTTCATAGGGCTGTTGAGTGAGATATCAATTCATTGGTATATTAGATCAGCATTCCCCTGTGAAGAACAATCAGTAAATATTGTGGCAGCCATCTGAGATAGGGGCACATACGCGATGCTAGCAGTTTGCAGAGTCCTGAGGGCGTGAATGTGAGACAGGAACGTGTTCCAGAAAGTAAATAGGCTCACGAAATAAATCCGCACATCATAGCTGAACTAGCCAACGACGCAATGGTTTTTCCCTGCAGCGGTGCGATGGCGCTAAGCACACCAATCTGGATGCCCAGTGAGCCAAGGTTTGCAAAACCACAAAGCGAGTACGAAGCAATCGTGTATGCGCGCAGGGAGAGAGGATTGGAGCTAGCCTGGATAGCTTGAAGTTCTGGACCGAGTTCATCAAGTATATGACTCCCTCAATTAACCAATTACGCACCGAGATAAGCCGCAAACTCGTTTTCAATCAATTTCGTGGCAAGCAGCTGAGATACACGTAGGATCTCGGCGGACGGTACACCTAATCAGGAAATTCATGAAAAAGGTTAGCTATGTGGACCCGTTACGGACCGAGGAAGAACACGATAGGGTATCCGATGTATCCCAAAATGAGTTGCAGAGTGAGGTGCTGAATTCCGAATCCGCGGCCAACCCAAGTCAAAATGGCATTGATAGTTGCGATAAGGGACAAAATGATGAGCACGTTTGTCCTGTATAAATCACATCAGCACGTGGAATGCTCATCTGAAGGAAAGATCACACAAAATTTGCCCAGCGACGCTCAGCCCGAACAAGCCACCCTTGGAAAACGCGTGGAGTGCGTTCACAGGAGTATCCTCGGGTTTGTCTTCTCCACGATCGATGACAATACGTCCGCGGGTTACAGGTACATCCACTTCCGGGACACGTAGTTTGCTGATAGCTATGGAGGCAGGGATACTCATGACAGAAGATGTCACAAGATTCTGGGGAGGAACACCAAGTGAAATGTATGCACTGAGGACCGCGCCGGAGATGGTCGAAAACCCTAAGCAGCCTTTGTCAATGACAACCTCCATTGGGCAACTGACACTCACCGGATGTCATGACGAGGTGAATTTCAGATGGTGTCATAACGTCTACATACGGCTTGACCAAACAAGCTGACTCTCCTTGGCCAACCCATGGCGAGGCAGAGGCGACGACAGCCTCGGCACCAGAAACGTTCATCAGTTTGAAGAAGAACCACGCGCTTGTTTGACCAGGTGAATAGATCTGGTGGACAGAAGATCGTACTTACAATCCTTTAAGCATCCATTGCATTACTCCGAGCTGTACACATCAATAAACATCAGGAGCAACGGAGAACCAGAAAGACTCACATAGTAAAGCATCTGCACAGTTGCAATGAAGAATACAAGGGCTGCAAGCTGTGATCGATTAGGAATGCAGAAAGGCATGGAGACGTTATCAACTAACAGTATTGACGAAGAACCAGTTTTTGGCGATGGTTTGGGCATCGAAGAAGAATTGTGCACCAACGTAAGCCTGCGTTAGGAAGTCGTACGCCAGACTCGCAATGTAGTGGAACAGTGAGAAGCCAGCACTCGTCTTGAGCACAAAAAGGGCAGTGGTCTGCTGAATGAACAGCCCGACAATGACAGTGGGCCTTTACACTTTCAGATGACCAGACAAGTAAAAACCACAGTACGTACCAGCATATGGCAGAGCGGTTGGTGGAGGAGAGGTAGAAGCCGCACTGGAAAATGAACAAACCCAACACAGAGATGGCTCTATGACCATAGTCATCACCCTGTGTCATAGATCAACACTGATAAGATTCATTGAATAATTCTACGCACTGCAGCGAGCGGTATGCCAAAAGCGGATCCGAAAACAATGGCAAGGAGGCACAGCCAACCGACGGTCAATCTCAGATAGCGGGGTAGACGGTACCAAGGCTCCTGGACAAAAGGGATCCATACAGCGGCTACTGGGCGTGTGACCACTGAGTTTGGGATAAACCGAAACGCGATGACGCTGGAAATGAAGCTCAATAGACGCTTGAAACCCGAAAAGGTCTGTGCTTACGTTAAAAAGAACCAAGCGAAAATTGTCTGTACAACCCTACAGGACTTTTGAGCACGCACGGAACGTCCGGGGAATAGTACACTTGCCATCTACCGCGCGTCGCTTTCAATACCGTGGAAGAAATCCACCAACCAAGGATTAACGCAGCGAGGCCAATAAGAAGGACCACCCGCAGCTTCTTGTTGAACCCTCTTTCTTGGGCTTCCTCTTCCTTGTTGTTCTTGATGGTTGCACTGGCGCGTTCGACGTCTACTACTTCTTTGGCATTTGATGAACTTGGTGTCGAGAGTTTCCTCTGGACCGCTTGGTGGCCATTATCCGCAGCTGGATGAGTGTCGGTCATCGTTCTGCTCAGCGAGAGAGAAGGGAAGGGGGCCAGATATAAAGCCGTAATAAGACCGGCGACCGCATGATGCGGCGTCGTATTTAAGCACACGTGTGGCTCGCTATCAGAATCGTGTGACGCTGTAATCCGCTGAATTCATTAACAGTGATTGTTCGATAAGCACACACTATCAATCCACCGAGTTCGTGTTTCATTCCTCATCGAGTACTTCTGGTTAGGACCTCGGCGACCAGTTGACCCCCGGGTTACTTATTCCCAAGCCTTATCCGTGCTCTCCCGGGAAGGTCGCAGGGCCAGCAGTAAGAATGCGTCGGGTATACTATCGGGTTGCTGTACTATCACGGCGTTGCGATCGGTTACAAGTTTGGAGTTCGAGTGATGGATACGTGGACAGATGTCGTGCGCGATGACGGGAAGGCATGTGTGGAACAAGAAAACTGTCGATGTTACATCGCTAGCAGATACCAACCGCCAAGTAACCTACCTCTACACGTTGTACACGCGCGATCAGCAGCTATCTAGTTGATGTAAATTTGGAGTCGAATAATCATGGCACCCCGTTCTCTTGATCACACCTTCAATGCTTTGATCGACTTACCGCTGGCAATTGCAAGCCATTCACCGGGAGCCGTCGAGTGACCGGTGTTCATCGTCATACCAGGGATTTGCGGCGACCACGCAAGGTTCGTCACCTCACTACTCGCAGAATACGCCATGACTGGGTCAGTGACAATTCTCTTCTTCACATCTGGTCGAGGGGAGTTCAGTCGCGAATTTGCCGTGCGGGGTGAAGTCGCTGTCTGCGTGTAACCTGCAAGGTCCCACAGCAACACCTGGCAATCATCGCCTGTAAATGTAAATGTGTTAGTTGAGTTGTTCCCATACTCGATATCAGGGTACATTTACTTGCGGTGGCAAGTAGGGGCCGATCCATGGCACTCCACCCCATCGAATTTACTTGGCTGCGGTGTCCTCTCAGCTCAAAAACAGGCTGTCCTGGACTTCGCATATCCAAGATCTGCACGTCTGTCCCATCCATGTGGAAGGTAGACATATAATTTGAGTCAGCAGGATTAAATGCGATGCGCAGCAATGGGGATGTTGGGAGGCGAGTGGAGGATGTCAGGGTGGGAGCACCCTTGGGCATAGGTGTCTCATAAAGGATGGTAGAATGCTCTAGACTCCGCAAGTCGAAAGCACGAAGACTCCCGTCAGCACCAACGGAGACAAATATATCCGTGGATCCCGGAAGCCAGGCAACATCATACACTTCCCGGTCGTGTGCGATGAGCTGCGTGATGGCTGTTGCGGTGTCGATATTCCAAACCGTACACGTCGTATCAATAGACGATGTCACGACAAGGCTAGGTGCCTTTTCGTTCCAAGAAAAACTTGTCAGGGGTGCGCCCGTATTCTGGCTTTGTACCTTTGATTGCTACAGAAGGATCAGTATACAATTTATGAACTTGGAAAGCGCGGGCCTACCCCAGATAAGGCGGTTTTCAGAGTCAAACGATGCCCACCACCACTGGGCTGCCTCCCTACATATGCGGATGACGCGGGTGGTGCGTCTCCAAAGTATTCCCAAACTCTCAATGCATCACCGGTGGTGGCGAGTAACTCGGCAGATGGCGCCTTTCCTGACCAAGGGAAACCTCCTGCGCTGGCGGGTTGCCATTGCAAGCTCGTAGCGGGGTATCCGTGATTTGCCTCGACGAGGGTAACAAAGTCAGGGTAGTCAGTGTAGTCGTCCTCCACAAGAACTCGCTCGTCCTGAAGCCCGACGATTGCGATCCGATTGCGATAATCCTCTGTGAAGGAGGCGATGGCGAGACGAAATGCGGAACGAGGACGAGACTGGTGGCCCGGGGCTGTGGACTTGCACCAATCAATGGCATGGACGGGCCCTCGCTGGTGTCAGACTGTTGTCAACACGCGATCGTAGGTTAACTTACAAGGTGCTTCGTATTGAAGCAGTGTCGTCTGGGTCATGGGGAGGTTTGAGGCGGATGTTGGTCTGCATGTGGCTGTGAAACGTAGCCAGATCTCACGGTCACTTAGGGACATCACACCAGCTAGGAATCAGAAAGCACGATTGCTCAAGCATGGCATATGTTACATCAAAGCAACTATATACGAGACAGCATGTCGGAGGCAGCGGCGCAGCAGTAATAGATAGGAAGCAGAGACGCGATTGACATTTGCAAGGGTTGTAGGGCGCGTCGAGTCGAAGAGTGCAGGGATGGTGATGGAAGACAGAGTAAGAGATCGGAATAAGATATGGTAGGGGAGGAAGCCGGATAGTTGCATCGACAGGCGCTTTCGAGTTTTCGGGTGTAGAGTGTCCAAGAGGAAACCATGAGTGACACCATCAGCAAAATAAAGAAAGATAAGAAAAAAGGTGGCGAAAGCCGGGTGAGCAGGCTTTCTCGCAATTTAGTCTGTATCGACCATGGATATCGCACCGCATTGTTCGCAGAAGCTCCACATCGTTCTTGAACCGTCGGCGCCGGGAGAGCATGCAACACGAAGCTTGGGAATTTGAGAGCACTGAGAGCTGACGAAATCAAAGCATGAACGAACAAGCCAGGATGCTGTCAAATCACAACGGTAGTGAAGCTGTTCAGTTCGCTTACCCGTGATGCGAAAGGGCGCTGACGGGTTGCATCAGACCAACGACCTTGGGAGACTCGGAAGGGTCGAGAGTAGGCTGATGCATACTGTAGCTGGGATAAAGAGCTGATAACCCGATGAAATTGCACATCAAACAAGGAGCTGGAAGGAAGCAGAAGCACTTACGAGAATTGTAATCAACCGCTTCCGTCAAGCCAAATAAACTGCTTGATGTGCTAGCGGTGGATACGAGACGAGTGTGGTGATTCTCAGGGAAAAATCGCTCCGAGTCAGAAGAGGAAGAATCAGACATAGCAACGTCATGGTCAGGCTCGTAGCCGGGGAACGGAACCAATTTCAGCTGTTTGGCGGTCTGATAGATGGTAAATATGTGAGATACAGGAGGTGTGAAGGTAGACCAACCTGGGGGAAATCCTCAGAAGAGTCCAAGTCAAGCTTGCGTTTCATAGCCATGTCTGATAACGAGAGGGGAGGGAACTTTACAGAGCAGAGAGACGCACACTAACAGACGAGTGGTTCTTGAGAAAGGAGAGCAAGCCAATTTACCGCTCTAACTTATAGATGTTCCAGTTTGCTAGTATTTGTCCTCTTCCGCGGAGTTTGAAGCATGACGGAATTCGAAAGTTCCTGTGCCGAGGCGTCGGCGCCACTAAACCTCAGGGTATGCCGGAATATTCCGATTGGCTACTTGGCTCCGCGGTGAAAATTTGGTATCTGTGACAAGGAATATCCATCACACTGCTACTGTGACCGGGGGTATTTGTGGTGTCACGTTGGCTGCTGTCGTCGTGGCATTCATTGCCAACTTGACCAGCCATGTCAGACATACCGCTGCCAGCTGTCCTGGGTCCCCTTCTCGACTATTTGGACGAACATCTCCCACCAGAGCTTTACTCGTTTATCACTTCATTCCTCTCACACTCCCTGACCCTCCTCACCGCATTCATATCCCTCCTCTCTTCCCTCCTCGCATCCAAACCTTGGGAGTGGGGCGCACAAACCATTATACCACCCCTCATCAGTTTCCTAGCGGCGTATCTCGCACTGGTTAGCTTGTACAGAACAACAAGCTGGATATTCAGGACCGCGTTCTGGTTTATCAAATGGGGGATGATATTCGCTGTTCTAGCAGCAGGTGCAGGCTGGTACATGGGAAACCATGATGTAAATGGAGGGAGAGATGTTGTGTCGAGCCTAGGCGCCGTTCTTCTTAGCGTACTGAATGGCGGTGCACATTCCCCAGAAACAACGGCTCGCACCTCGAAGCGTCGCACGAAACCATGGGAATCCTTTGAGAATCGATGGCAGTATCGCGAGGACAACCCAACTCCAACTCGGGACAACGACGCTCAGCGAATCATGTCTGACATCGTGAAAACGGCAAATCGTATCCTAACGGAAGGCGGATGGTGGGCCGCAGCCAAAGGTGTGTTTACCCAAAGTGATCCGCACAGTGGGGAGGAGGGGCATCGTTCTACTAAACAGAAAGGCGATCGGTCGTCACGTAGATAACTCCCGTGTGTTGCTTAGCATTACGATAATGATGGTTAGGATTTTCAAAGGAAAGGGAAAGCAAGCCTGTACATGTATCAAGTGTAATATCTTGATTTCGTCAAGCTTTTGTTCCCTCTACAGCTTGGGGGTGCGTGGAGCGATAGCTTATAAAAGAATGAAAATACTTTCGTGTGATATCAGAGAGATTCCTTACTGGGCAATGCGGGCTAGTTGGCCGAGACCGGTCGCGCCTACGAAAAGGTTGACCTAGGAATATTGGTCACAGAGAACCGGCGAGTGTCAAACACAACTTACCGCGGCGAGGCTGTAGTTGACTGGTATGATAACAAGTGAATACCGTACCCAAATCACTCCCGTTGCTGCCAAAGCTAACGGGATGCAAATGAGCATACATATCGCCGTACAAGTCGTTCGTAGACACACCGAGGTTCTGGGATACGCTCAGTTTGTCCGCTGGTCGGTTCAAGTCTTTCAAACCCGCAGCAACCAAACACCACTTCATCAACGGGGCCCAAAAGAACACGGTCTTGGGACCTATTTGCGCAAGCCACATAGCATAGGCATAATTTTAATGAGTCCCGAGCCGGACGTCAATACCGTTACGAAGCAGGAGATCGCGAAATACGAACCAGCTGGGTGGTTCATGAATCCAGAGAATCGGGAGGCTCCCGCTGAGGCCGCTGCGCCCGACATGTTATCCACACAATGATGAAAAGGTGATACGGGAACGATAGAGCGAGAGAGCAACTTCACCAAGAGTGTGAAGTGTGACAAGTGTGACATATGACTAATAAGCGCAACGGGACCCGAAACAGCCCTCATACTATAGCACCCCCGATCCATTTCTCAGCCAGATTCTCCCAGCATCCCGTCAACTGCATGTGTCTCCCCGGGCAAGTAACCAAAAATACAGCACCTCGTTCATCGAGGGTTCGCAGACCAATCCAGTCCTCTGTGTACAATGGGTGGAGCTTCATGGGCACGATAGCCTTCTCCTCAACGTGTGGTCCAAGGCGCTCCTGCTCTGGAAAACGATTGGGCATGTAGTGCAAATTGTCTTCTGGCGGAGCATCGGACCCAAACCATGCACTCTCCTTAGGGACCACGGTCTCATCTTCCGCAAAGAGGACGAGGATAAGGTGTTGTAGTGAGGTAAGATTCTCAACATAGGCTTGCTTTCTCGCAGACGGAAGTAGAACCTCGTTGTTAATGTCAGCGAGGAAACTGCCTGACGACAGATACAATGGCAATTGCGTTGGATCCCTAAAGTATTGTGCCTGTCGGGCTTATGACTGAGTTTCATGAGGAATAGAGTGAAGCATTAATTCGTCCAACCTGTACCAAGTGCTCCTGTGCCCATTCACTATAAATCCCAGTCTTTGCGGCACGGCGAGCGACCTGACACAGCAGATCAAAGGGACGGCACAGTGGCAGGTCAGAGATGCCCATGTGTTGTGATCCGAAAGTAATGAGATTGTGCACGGGCGGTGTGTTATTTCGCTCCACATATGCGCGCAGGAACTGGCCCCCTTGAGAAAACCCGATGGCATCAAACCCTCTGCTAAGCTCTGGAATCGAGGTGAGTTGCTCAGCGACAATGGCGAGTTGTTGATCGACATTCCCATACTGGAGGGTCCCTCAGTAAATAAGGCGTCTTTGGTAGATACATCACTCACGAATCCGGCCCGTTGATCTGCGCCTGCGTCCTGGTGGATGTAGACGGAGTGGACGAAGATCCCAGGGTGCATCTTCATCACTTCGCTTTCAAATTGGACCATACCGGGCGATGCAAATGTATCACCTAGACCATGCCATACTACTAGAGGTCGAACGTCGTTGATGGCAGCAGCGTAGACGAGGCTGGTCAGTGCCAGACATAAGCTGACCAAGGGGAGCATAGTAGACAGTAAACAGTAAGTATGATTGGCCCGACTACGCTGGGGAACAGGAAAGGTGAGGGTTGGCCAACTACATTGCTTAGGTAAA
This sequence comes from Butyriboletus loyo, assembly GCA_038093515.1. Taxonomy (NCBI): domain Eukaryota; kingdom Fungi; phylum Basidiomycota; class Agaricomycetes; order Boletales; family Boletaceae; genus Butyriboletus; species Butyriboletus loyo. The sequence continues at coordinate 43,379 of JBBPSI010000011.1, read as the reverse complement.
ATCCGTCTGTGTGGCCGAGGGACGATGAGTTGACGGGGTCCTGCGGACAACTGTCCAAAAACCCACTGAATGATCCAAACCTCATCATATGATTGAGAAACTTTGCAGACCTATGAATCAATCAATTTAGCGTCACTTTTGAATTTCAGGGGCTTTGCAGCAACTTTGTAGCAACTTTGTAGCAACTTTGTAGTGCATTCAAGATTTGTTTGCCATGGCCAAATAAATATCATCATCCTCCGCAATAAACAAAAGTAAATACTCACCGACTACACGATTACATAACCCCGCCAGCTCATTCACATTAATTACGGCGTCAACACATCATGCCATCAGATGCATCAACGACGAACTTGGATTCTTGGAACTTGACGCGTCGTGTGCTCGCCGTTTGTCCAACCATCCCATCCCATTCCATAATCTGGTCTTCAAGGAATGTGGACAAGCACTTTAGATTGAGTGCGGTGATTCCCGGGACCGCGTACTATTTTCGGAGATAAACTCTGGACTTCGGAGTCTTCCTGCCAACGGTGTCAGTATGTAGCGCTACGAACCGTGTCCGTCAGTACTTCTTGCCGAGGGTATTCTCACCTGGTCTCATGCCTCCACTCATTCGTGCACTCTCCCGACGCGATGCGGTTCTCATCCTCATTGGTGCCTTCTCCATGCACTTTTTCACATCTTTGGGACCCCTGACTTCGCAATCCATCGTAAAAACTACTGGGTTCCACGTTCAAGCCAACGATGAACCTCTCGTTCATGAATTCCCAACACAGAATAACCAAGAAATCAGTGAATTACTTGTTGCTGTTCCACCAGAATCGAGTAACGAATTGGTGGGGCAGAGCACCACATTCAGAAACACGGATTTTTCGCGGCTGTCATCGCTACCAGAAACCACCATGGTAGAACATGTTCCTGGATGGACGTTGTTCCGTGACATCTACATGGCAAATGGTACCCTTCTGATCTTGACTTCTTCTCCACATTCGTTCCCCGACATCAGGTACATGACATCGACCGGTCTCCCTGCAGAAAACTCCCCAGAGAATATCGCACTTCGCGAGCCTACCCCATGGGACATAGATATCGTAAGTCCCGAGGAAGCACTTCAGCGGTGGGGAAACCATGCCTCAACTCGTAGAGTCTGGTCAGTCGAGGGCAATACGGTTAGTTGAAGCCCGCAAACAATTGATGTAATTCGCTAAATGTCTATTTGATTACCAGCTCCTGTTCAATGATCCATCGCAATGTACGTTCGCACTTAGGTTGGCTTTCGTCTGAGCTGATGATGATCCAGTTCTAGCACACTACTATCACTTCTGCGCTGAGCTTCTCCTTGGAACTTGGTCGTTCTGGACAGGCTCAGTGCATCCTGGACCCCCTCCCCCGATTCACCGTGCCATCTTTCCTCACTCGTCAAACGTAGGGTGGCGAGACGCTCCAGGATTCAACAGCTATTTCCTGCGGGCTGCTTTTCCATCTTTAACCGTAGAAGTCGATGTCGACTGGAATGATCGCGTAGTTGCCACGTCCGCTAGCATCGACTCGGGTGATCATCGCGCTTGGCACTTTCCTTACCTTTTGCTCGCGGATCGGTCGGCAGCTTTCAGAGGCAAATCATGCGGCTTGCAGAATCAGCGTACCGCTAGTGAATCGGTTGACACTCTGATTGCTCATTCAAAGTTGGATAAACATGGTTCGTGGTGGAGACCGATCAAACATGCTGTTTGGCGTTTCGCAGGTGTGAAAATGGATGGCAAGGAGGGTTCTTTCTGGGATCGCGCACTGGATGATAATTCACTGACTTCACCACCGCCCGACTTCGAAGAGACTGAAAGAATTGTGATTACTTACATCTCTCGTCAAGATACCCGGCGTCACTTGATCCCTGAAGACCACGAGGCACTGGTCGAGAATCTGGAGGCCCTTGTACGGAGGAAGAATGTAGAGATAATGAGCATGGTGCATACAGGTGGTGGTACAGGTAAACGATGGGAGCTGAACGTGGTGAGGGCCGAGAAAATGACAAAAGACGATCAAATTCGACTTGCGGCACGCACAACAGTGAGTTCGCTCCTCGCAACACACCACAGTTCTGCAGCTGACATGGACGCATAGATTTTACTTGGAGTACACGGGAATGGCCTCTCACACCTCATTTTGATGCCAGGCACCAATGTGTCTGCTGTAATTGAAATGCTGTACCCAGGAGGCTTTGCTCATGATTACGAATGGACAACACGCGCATTAGGGATGAGGTATTTCGGCGTTTGGAATGATACGTGAGTGTGTCTTGTTCGGCACGTCAGACACCACTAAGGAACTTTCTCTAGTTATTTCATGGAGAATACACCTAGCGTGAAGTATCCGGAGGGATTTCAGGGTGAGACAATACCGGTCTACGGTCCCATTATCGCCAGTATCATTGAGAAGCGAGTTGCGGGAGAAATATGATGATGTCGTACTTGGTTTACTTGAACCATTGTGTGATGGTGGTTCTTCGTTTCTCTCAGGTTGGTTATCTACGTACTTACAGGGCTCGCAGTTGTTTGCGATATCTACAGTGGTCCTTTCATTCTGGGCATGAACATTGCCTCTTGGTCAATCTTTTTACGACACTCACTACGTAACATTCTAACAACAAAAATATACAACATCCGAATCTTTCTCCAGCGCCCTGGCCGCATAGTCTACTCAGTCGACGTAGGCTCTAAATACCATCAACCTTTCAAGAGCGCTAAAAGAAACAGGGACGTTGGCCCCTACAAAAACAACATTGCCTGGTTTGAGTGCCAGAGATTTACTGTCCCATTTGATGAAGCCAGCCCCCTCAGTAGCGATGATAATCGATGGCCCATTAATTGCACTTTGGGACTCCGAACCTCCTTGCACTAGGTTTAATGCAAGGACTGTGAAGTCTTGGACAGGGGGATCATAAATCACGGTAGCTGAATTCGAACTTGTGGATGGCTGGACCACATGGTTGGACCAAGGAGCAGCCTTGTAGGTCAGACCAGCGAGGAGATTGGGGATGTCCTTTGGTTTTGGAGTGAGACCTGCTCGGATGACGTTATCCGAGTTGGCCATACACTCCATGATATCTGATCGCTGTGGTGAACGCTGACGCCTGCGGGATTTCACAGAAAAATCCTACCTCCAGAGATATATGCATGTGGTTCTCCCGCGCCGAGAAAAATCGCTTGTCCAGCCTCCAGCTTGACGTAGTTCAGCATGAAGGGGCAGAACACTCCAATGTCTCCCGGATATTGTTCGTTCAGGCTAAGGACAAGGTCCTCGACGTCACTCCGATCGTTTTCAGCATTGTAACGCGCCACCAAACGTGAAAGCTGGACATTGACCGCGTTCGGATCGGCTCGCATGAGGGCTGAAAAGATATTCTGCAGTTGTTCTCGCTCCTCTGGTCCCTCGGCTGAGATAAAGCGATCCGCGATTTTTTCTGAAACTAGTGCGCGAAGCTCTGGCACACTCCTGAGGTATATTCTGATGTCTGGGATGGGCAAGAATCCGCACAGGCCTCTGAAGTCCGTCAGCGCGATCGCCATTTCGGGCTTATGATTGTCATCTTGAATCGAATGAGATCGGGGCATCTCCAGGAGCAGGCACCTCACCTGTATAAACTGTTGGCTGCCTCGCATGCAGCTCCTCCGCAGTCTTCTTGTCGGGGTGTGTTTGAATACTCAGCGCCTTGTTGATGGAGAGGACCTTGAAGAGGAAGGGAAGGTTTCCCCGAGAGGTAGGGAATCTTTTTGAAACCTCACTTCCGATTAAACGTGGGTTCGCAGCCAAAACGTTCGGGAGATTCGAGCTCGAGCCGACTACCCCTGAAGGTGATTTAACATGCGTGCCCATCCACAGCTGGAGAAAGTCAGTCAGTCATTGGTATGCAATGACCATCAGCGACTTGCCTCCGCGTAGGGAGCCGAATTGTCGGGTACGAAGCCGATGTCTGCCCCTGCAGCAAGTTCGGCGACTTTGGACTGGCTTCCAATCTTTCCCCAGTCATATTTCTGTAACGTTGGAGCGATACGGAAGACCGCTTCAGTACTGGTGCTGTTCATCGTCATTCGGTGGAACCGAAGCTGATGGGGATCGATCTTGGCCGTAGGCTGCTCGACTCCCATTACTTCTGCTTGGGTGAGAGGGTGAGACTGTGCCACGTCGAAGCTGTCACTGCCAATCCGACCCAGGATCCGACTCAATCAACACCTTAGGACTGCCCATCTCGTACACGGTAACCGACATCTGCTCTGCGGTGAAACTTGCTGGTTTGTGGCTAACCCACTATTACAACTCCACCGTGACCGCAACCGGTGGCGGCGACGGCACCATCACTCCGCTGGCCTCGTTCGCGCCTCGTTGGATCAGATAATCGTCGATATGAGATAATCATTCTGGGTCTAGTATTACCAACACCCTCAAAAAACAGTGGGACGTAAAGAACGAAAGCGGTACTTGTATCGATCTTGTCATCTAAGCATCGCCATCGTATGTAAGTATATAAACCCCTCCAGACGAGCCCGTCCGTCCTCGGGACCACAGTCTACTCTCGCACTCATAGTCGCACCATGGCTCCGCAATGGCAACCCGGTGAACAATACAATTTTGGCGACGTTGTCGAATTCGAAGGTAGACATTCCTGCCACCGGTCTAGTTTGTTCTGATCACCAGGATCTAGGGTGCGAGTACAAGATCATCCAACCCCACCGCTCCCAGGTAAGTCCTCCGGAAGTCCAGCAATTCTGCTCTCGTTCACAAGAAACAGGGCGATTGGACACCTCCAGTGACTCCCGCCCTCTGGGGACGCCTCCAAGGAGAACATCACCATCAGCACCATCGCGAGGAAAAGTGGGGCGGTGACTGCAATCCTTGCGATGCTCCTCCTGATCGTGGGCAGCAACGACGGGAAACCGACGAGCGGTCGTACCAAGCCTCTGCTGTGCAGCAGCCCCTGCAAGAGCAGAAGGAGAAGCATTGGTACGACATAGACGACAAGCACAAGAAGGAACTTGAGGTACTTCCAAGATCTGCCCCCTTGGTCGGTAATCCAATCTTTGATAGGTTGGTGGAGGTATCCTTGCGGGTGTCGCAGCGCTCGGTGCGGGCATTTATGCCTACAAGAGCCACCAAAACAATGTGGAGGAGGTAGGAGTGACATTTAGTTCGCCGTCCTAGCTCATCCTTGGGGATTTATTGTTTCATAGAAAAAGGCACACACTTGGTCTGCAGACAATTGGGTCCAAGATTCGCAGACTCGTACCCAACAATGGAGGGCAGGACAGCACAACGCGCCGATTGCTTGGATTTGGAATGAGGGAAGGTCTATTCCCCGCGACGCCATCCAAGGCGGAGAAGAACGCGGACAACCCCTTTACATCTGCCGTGCTTACCACGAGGTTCGCACACGTCACCCTGTTGTTAATTCAGCCGCTGATGTTCGTACGGTTACCAGAGCGGAATCAGTGAGTCTGACTCTGACGATTTGGGAACACTCCCTAACTTGTGCCTTGCTCAGTCGTCGGCAAAGCTTCCAGCGTCTTCAAGAAAGGGGCAGTGATCGGGTTCAAGAAAGACGAGATCCACGTAGGTGGTTAAGCACATTGCCGATTTATGTCATCGAACTCGTCTTGCAGATTGACAAATACGAGATCCTTGTCGGCAACTCTCGCGCCATCAGGTGGGTGCCTTGCTCTGGTCAGATCAATCTCGAAGCCCTCCGTGCTCGACCCGTTGAAGGTGGGAGGGAGCCAGACGGTGCCCCTATCTACATTGCCCAGGCTCCCTACCACGGCGCAGTGCACCCAGGCAAAGCTTGTGAAATATACGGAGACGGTTGTTTCATTCCCTACGACGATACGGAGAAGAAAGTGAAGGTAAAATTTCGACTCGCTGCTGCAACGAACCTGCGCCTCATTGGTGTATTTTCTAGGAATACGCTGTCTTGTGCTATGCCTGAATGATTATTCGTCGGAATTTACGAGCAAAAGTCCACTTGCCATTGTGATGTTTCATTGTAACAATAACCATCCATTGAAGGAGAATATAACGTCAGTTTTTGTGGAGACACTGGACCGATTTCCGTGTATATCTGGACGGACAAGATGTAGCTCAAGGTCGAGTCAGTCAGAAAGTTTAAGGAATGCACAGCCGGACCGGAAGGCTGTACGTTGGTAATTCGTCGCTACCACATACATGATTTACCGTACAATTCTACTCATCTAGGTATCATCCGACATCCACTCGTTCTACATGGGGATGAAAGTACCTAGGCAGCCTACGGACGCTATTTGGTTCTTGTGGAGCAGGATAAATTGCAAGGTTACAAAGATAACAGTGCTTGCGACACAAAAATACTGTGAGAAAAGATAAGGGGCGAGACAGTAGCAAGTACCCTTCATGAACTCGCCCTACAAAGTACCGCGGGTCTCCATACGTGGTCTGATCCTAGAAGTGCACATGCGAGAGGAGCTACCGGGCACATGCACGAGGTCATGGCTTGGATACATTGGTTGTCAAGGAACTCACCTATCAAGCTTCCCAGTCCCATGGCCCCATGTGTGAGAAGTAAGACGCAAAGTCTTTTGTTACGCACCTATCATGAAGAGCGAAATGCCTACACGTGCCATTGTGAGAGAGGATACGAGGTAGGAGGTTATGACTCTTGGCGGGACGATGCGACTTACCCAAGCTCGGATAGGTCAGGAGCACGATAAGTGGAGAGGCAAGAGCCACGCCTGGATTCGCTTGTTATTGACATGCAACCAAGAGAAAAGAGAGGCCCACTGACAAACTCCCTGAAGAAAACCCCTATACTTGCCAGTCCTGCGCAGGTGGAGACGGTCATCGTCGCAAAGATGATGACGCTAGAACTCAAAGTAGTCCTGGCTCAATGAGTGTATTCAAGATACCACAACGTGCGGCAATGAAACCAGCGGTGGGACGACCAATGAAATTGCCTCCAATGAGGATAACGATCTAAGGTAGAGGTTAACACAAAGCATGCATCACACGAATATACCGAACAGTGTAGAAAAAGAATTCCCCGCCCAGTCCATGCACGGGCGAATCAAGCTGGATGGGGAAAACCGACCCGGCGCCAACAAGAAACAGCTTGGAGAGGGAAGGAATATCGTCGTTCACGGCCTACCCGACAGAAGCAGATATGTACGGAGTGGAGGACGTCCCCAGTAGTTCAAAATAGTGCAACCTGCGTCTTTGGACAAAATGACCTAGTTCACACAAGGGGGCAACCAATCAACAACAATTGGCGTCCCACTAGTTACATGGACATCGCAATGGAGCACCTTTTCTTGAAGTTTGAAGTGATAAGACAGCACACAGCAAGCGAGGGTACGAAACCCATGCTTGTAGCTATTCCCGAGCCCAACCCATGGCACAAAAAAAAAACTTAAAAGAGTCATGTTATATTCGAAGCGCTACCACGATGAATACACACCTGATCAAATTGATTTGGTCGCGTTAAGGAGAGTATGAAGAGAGGTGTTGTTTGTAGGCTGCAGTCACTTATCGAAACAAGTGGCTTATAGGTGTGGAACATGCGAATATGGGAGTCAGAGGGGAAAAGTGGACGTACACGTATCCCCTATCATAAAGCCATCCAAAAAAAAGAGCCCACCAGAAAAGATAAAGGATGAAGTCGTGCTTCCTATCCAATTACAATGCAACGTGGTCAGAGAGGTTAACGTGATATGGAAGAGCAAACTTGCGAAACTGTAGATGACGAGACATTGGACAAGTGATGCTGAGAGTAATAGGCTACATGAGAGTGAGAGACTATACCATCGGAAGAATAAGAAACATGCCTTGAAAGGAGTCCGCGGGGATCGAGAGTGAGGGTCACATCAGTCGCAAACTTGATCTCCTACCTCGGGGCCGCTAAATTGGATCAGAAAGCGCGACGGCTAAGAGATACTTGCGCACCGAATACGGTTAACCAAGCAACCAAACCACCGTCTGGTGGACGTTTGTCACTGTTGGGTAGATCCGACTCGTTGGGATTGTTCTCGTCGGTGGTGCATGCATTGTTGAGAGTGAGGGAATCATTGCTGCTCGAACGTCGAGTGAGGACCATAACGGTCGATTGAAACGCTATGGACGGCAATGAATGGCTGGTTGAGCCACCATCCTGATTAAGAAAGACAAAACGTGGATTGAGCCTGTTGAGCTCGAGGTCGCCTAGGACGGCTCGCACGGCCGTGGCAGTTCGCGACGCTGATCTCGACGTTATGGATGAACCTTCATCATCGACCACCCTGCTCAGGCCCCGTCTCAGACTGTTCAGGCGCACTCCAAGCCCTCACATCCCGGACGATGGTCCGGAGACAACTCCCCAGCCAGCTCCTTCCTCGGCACGTTCGTTTTTCTCGACCATACAAGATGAAGACGACGAATTCCCCACTCCTCGTATACACCCCAAGTCTATCGCGTCCCTCAATCCCGACCCCACTCCAAGCGCATTCCCCACTCCCATCAGCGCCACTCCCCTTCTAGCAGAGACTCCAGCAGCTCGTCTCCGCGCCCTTCTTGCCCGTGAACCACGATCTCCGAGGAACGTTCCTCCCCCAGCGCCTTCATCTGAGGCAGACTCGGCCGCTGAACCTACGCATTTTGGTTCCAGTACTTCCAGTGTCACCCGCGAGTCCTTGAAGGATATATTCTCCCGTGCACTCAGAGAACCAGGGGACACTCCACAAAAGGGTCGTCTCCGTAGAAATAGCTTCGATGGTAGTTCAATGGAAATCACCCCGGTGGTCGGCAGGGACAGAGGCCCACGCGGAGCCGCACGACGAAGTCTGAGTGACGAGGAAGCTGAAAAGCCAAGTACGTGGTCATCCCATACAACACTGGCATCTCCCGAAACCTCGCGCGCCAGAATCTAACAGACGACCCGACCCTTCATTTCGATTGTCGACAGCGGTCACTTTTGATTCCCTACGTGCGCGACTCGTGTCTTCCCAATCACAACTCATAGCCCAGAACCTTCCGGAGGCATTATACGACCGTACGTTGTCGAGCATTCTCTCTTCACATGCATTCAGTGTTTATGCCATCAGATACATCTACAAGCACCTCTAATTCCCAACACCATCCTCGGCCGTCTACTTCATCATCCCAATTTAACTCAACCCACACAACTCCGCCAGTCAATACTTTCACTCCACACCCATCGTTCCAAATGTCATCCCAGCTGGCATTTCAATCCAGTATGTTCAAGGTAGGATGCATAAAATCGTTTGATTGATCTGTTGGTAGATCTCCTTGAACAAGATTCGGAAATGCAACGAGCAATGGGCGACGTTCTCAATTCCGAGAACGAAGGTATGATTGCTTCAACTTCAACACTTCTCAGCCCTCAGGTCCTCACACAACGCAGTTTCAACATCGGTTCCGATTGTCGCACAACCCACCGTGATGCCATTTGATTCGCGTCCATCCTCTCCATTCAGACAAAGCAAGGATGGTTCAAATCTTCTGCCCAGATGCACAAGCTACGAGTACGATTGTAAGTCACTTACTCGCAGTTCGGACATACCCTTCCACTGATTCCATTGAATTGACTGACAGCTTCGGTGCAAAGTGCTTTCGTGAACGGGAAGACTGGTAAGCGATTTACTTGTACACATGACACTAGACTCACATCGTTAACCAAAGATAGGGTACATCGTTCCCAAACAGAGGAGCACAACCACCAGCGCGAACGGGAGTGGAATCGCCCGAGACTCCCGTCACAGTCCAGTACCCCGGAGATACATCGCAGACATTCACAAGAATTCCATCGTCATCTTTCTCCAGAATTCCGCTCGCCTTCGCGTACAAAAACATTCTCTCATGAATCCGTAATGTCGCAAAGTGGTGCCACCGGACCGGACCACGGACAACTGGAAAGACGAAGCAGCCTTACATCTCTCCGGAGCTTCGATGATGATCACAGCTCCAGGCCCAGCTCAATCGGCTCTCAGGCGGACTGTGAGTATTTCCTCAGTTCATTCTCCTTAAACCTTAGCCTTTTCTAGATCGAGATCGAATTTCGGAGCTTGAGCGAGAGAGAAACCATGAGCGGGAACGAGAATGGAACAAACGACATCTACCGTCCCGGCCATCCTCCAGTTTGAGTAGCAGCTCGAGTCAGTCGTTTTCACACTCACACTCACATCCACCCCGATCACCCTCCGCTGCAAGTCATCTTACACCAACCCATGCATCTCTTCAGCGAAAGTCCTCCCGTACATCCCTCCGTTCGGATTCCCCTGTCTCGTTAGCCAGCAGCTGCGATTCATTGAAGGAGCGAGAGCAAGAAGAGAACAAAGAAATAGCACACGAGCGAGAACGCAACTGGAACTCACCCCGTCCTGATTGGTCAACTCACAAATCCCCACCAACTTCTCACCTTAAAATTCGGAACAAGTCTAGCAATTCCTTTCGTGCTACATCGAGTCTCACTTGTCTGGGAGACTCTGATGGATACCGAGACACTTCTCGGGTGCCAACCAAGGTACCGACCGCATTACCAAAGGTGGACGCCTCTTCTGCTACGTCACTTGCTTTCTTACACAAGTCGGGCTTCGACGAAAATCCCGTTGGTTCAACTCACTCCGCGCCATCGAATGGTTTCAGCCCCACCCCAGGTGCCGCTTCTAAGTTTGGTTGGAATTTCGCCCGCAGTCCTCTCCCTCCGCTTGAACTCGATGGTCCTGCAGATCGTCGCAGAAGTACTGGCTCCCTCACTTCTGGTTCTCGGCCATCAAGCAGGACATCGGGAGCTATCGAGTCTAGCCAGATACCTGCGCGCTCCAGGATGAAAAGTTTCTCAAGTGTTGGTCACGCGACTAGCGATATGAGCCTCACGCACATCGTGGGTGACGAATCTTCCCTTCGACAGGATTATCAGAACGGACTGACTGAAGTTGTCGAGCCACGTAGTCGCGGAGAACCTCCGGCGATCAGAAATTCATGGAGTCAGGAAGACATGGTACTAGGTGTGCCGTTATCTTCGTCTACAACCTGGATGGGTAATAACACTGCTTTTAGACAGTGATGAAGAGCCCATCATTGAGCTTCCTCTCCAGTCTACCACACCTAAGAGTAATCCCCCAAATCATGTCCCAGATGAGGTTGAGACAGTTACTGAGACAGAAATCTTGACGTCATCCTCTTCACAGGGTTCCCCTCGATTGGGAGCACCAGCCTCTATCCCAAACGAAGCGTCTCTTGAGAAAGTGGACGATCCACCACGTTCCCAGACTCCAAATCCCTCGCCAGAAGAGCCATATGTCAGTGCAACACCTCCTGGTACTCCCCCCTTTGCCGATACCAGGTTACCTACCTCCGAAATGTCCCCTTCGTTTTCACTTGCCACACCTCCGCGTCAAATATCGCTCGGTAGTTCTATCTTAGACTTTCGAACGCCTTCGCCCCCACGCGACCTTCCGGATCTTCCGGGTCCGCCGTCGTCGGATGACGATGCGCTTGGGGGTACGCCTATAAAGGACCGACGTGTCCACACCAGTTCAAATTTCACATTGATCCAGACACCAAAACCACCCGGTGCTTGGGCTGCGACTCCTTTGCCACCTAAGTTAGACCACCGATCGTCTTCCCCTGAGGCTTTTTTCCCCTTGGAGTCGACGCCTCCAACCTCCACCTCCACCCCATTACCCCGCGCTAACTCCTACCCCCACACGCGCATCGAGACTGAGACTGACGATCCAGGTGAAGATGAACCTGTTACCCCGGTAGGAACATTGTCGCGGGCCAGATCTCTCCCTCTGCGCACGCCTGCGCCGCCGGGTGCATGGATGGCAACTCCAGGCCAATCTGCGCTCCCAAGAAATGGCGTGGATCAATCTCAGTATGGGTCGCTTAGCAGGAGGAAGGGATTGTTAAAGGTTCGTTTCGATGTAGCCGAATCGGAGACTTCTGCAACGGAAGGACATTCAAATTCGCCGATATCCGCTATAAGATTGGCAAATCCTGAGCTGCCATTACCAAAGCTGGCCACAGACCGCGGAACTGGCAACAATACGGAAGTGATTGAAAATGAAGTTTCCCGGCTGACGTCGACACCAACCGTTCCGCATAGACCTGTTACCCCAGAACGGCCCACAACCCCGATCTCTCGAGCAAATGGATCATCTCCACGGTCGCTTCGAAAATCCCCAGCTGTGCGACTGGTGGATGCTTATGGGCGAGAAAGAGTTAACGAAGAAAGGTCTGTGGAACCATTGATAAATCTCCCGAATGGCCATGCGGATACAGAAAGGAAAACGACCACATCGCCACCCACCCCTCGCCGCAGTTTGGTGCGAATTGTCGACGCTATGGGGAGGGAGGTTGATGCCACGAAGATACCTGATGTATCGGAAGGTGGAGCAAATGGGTCGTTTGAAGCAGATGCTTCTGCCGCCCCGGATGATATCCCGGTTGGACATGCTGAAGCATTGGCTCGTATGAGGAAGACCCTCAGGGAGCTAGCTGAAAGCTTGAGCGATACTGATAGGTTGGTTGTCTTCCATCTTTACTAGGAGGTTGTAAATGAACCACTTGATCGATCGCTAGGTCCGAAGATATTGAACTCAATTCCAGTCATCTCGAGCAACTGGAAGAAGTCTCCAAGGCAGCACGGCTCGCCCGGAACCAGCTTGCTCATAGTCTCCATCTAGAGACAGCCAAACATCACGATTTGCATCGCAACAACAGATTCTCTGCTTGGACTCGTGGGCTTCTGGTATGCACATTAGAATCCGCGTTTCTCTGTGATATTCACGCTTTACACAGCCGGTCACCAAGAAATCCTGGAATACCACCATCATATACTGTGGCGTCGTTCTCCAGTTGTTATTCTTCTTGGCAATGTGGAGGTACCGTAATGTTCGCATACCTGCATCCTGACCTAATCCCTTTCTTCAGATATGCTCATGCGGAGGCCCATCGCCTCTTCTATACGACATACTATGATCCATTATACCCCGAGTTCACACCGATTCAAGAGAGTTCGTGTTTCAGTGGCACACTCTCCACTTCGCGACCATGGACGACGTTTGATTCGTACGAGACCATCCGACGGGAAGGGTGGTGGTCAGTTGGGAAAGAGATCTTACGCGCGATGAGACATATTGGAGACCAAGCTTGGGAGCGGTGGGGAGAGCATGCACATTTCGAAAAGCCAACTTGATTGGTACCGGGTTACTTATTAATCTTACTTCCAGTACATACAGTTGGTTTAGCATGGAAATACTGCTTGTATACATTATCTTGGGTAGGTTCGTCAAGGCCGCGAAACATTGAGGCGGCTAGGTGTGGCCCGAGCAGGATGCGGCATATTCCACTTGACAAGTTCAGTTGAATTTGGTTCATGCCACCCATGTGAGCAAACACATCAAAAACCGTATGCTGCCAGTCAAACTAACCATCGTCATCTTAGACGGGACAAGTTTACGATCCATTCGAAAGCGGTCGTTTGTCAAGATGTCGATCTCAAAGGCGACATCACCATCGGACCAGGTTCTGTCATTCATCCCAAGGCTACCATCTTTGCTCTTGGAGGGCCTATCGTCATTGGCTCGGGCTGCATCATCGAAGAGGCCGCTATCATTGTCAACCGTCGCAAAGAGGTGATGCGCATTGGAGACAATAACTTGTTCGAAATCGGCTGTCGTACGTTTCCCGTCTTTATTGGCAACGTCGCTGGACAAACTCACGAATGCTCTTTTAGGCGTCGAGTCACCTTCCATAGGAAACAACAACACCATTTCCACTCGAGCGCGGGTGCACCATACGGTGCGAATATCCAACTTTTGTGTTATTGGCACGAATTGTCTGGTGGTACCGACCTTGGATGAGACCTTGGACGAGTACACTTCTGTATATGGCCCCGCTGCGGAGAAACGAACCTGGAGTGGTAGGGGCAAGGTTCAGGAGGCGGACTTGCGGATTAAACATGCCGAGTATCTACGGGAGATGCTACCCAAGTTCAATCGGTTGCGTCGAGGGGATGGTGCATGATGCATGCACACCAACGAGTCTGCGCAATACAACAAAGTTTGTCTGCGCCGCCCGCGTCCTCACGTCGATTTCCTATAATTACAGTCGTCGACAAAGAAACCGTACAACATGCATCGTTGGTACACAATACACATGGAATGGGCTCATAGAAAATATACCTTGGCGGTCACGGACTCATCGGGTCAGACGACTTTTGCATTGTGCAGGTGTAGGAGTCCTTGAAGGACTATACATATTTTCGCGCGCATCGGTAGGTCGTTCTGGCTGAAAGAACCCTCCCTCACTAACGTGAGTTAGGGATCACACAGCGACTGCTCCAGCAAGCATACTCCAGATAGCGTGCGCGAGCAAGGATATGTTGAATCAATCCAACGCAATTTTTGCGGCGGGAACGTTGGCTGTGTACGGATGGACGACCTTTCCCTAGTTGGCATTGGATTGAAGCACTTAAAACATCCGTAGTCAGTTTGTGAAGGCGGGATACAAGGTCATCCAAGGGCAAATGAATCCAGTCAATACTAGGGTTATGAACGAGATCGTTGCTGAATGCATGGATCACATTCGGGGGGCTACGGAGCATGACAGATACATCCCGGCCATACAAGTCATCGAAGTACACGGAAATGAGAGGAACCACACGGCGTGCACATGGCAAGGGAAGGTTTGTGTCACCGAACTCGCGAAGAACCTCTTGAGCAGAACGAGTGCAGATGGAAGAGCGAGATTCGAAAAAGTAAGACAGCAGAGTAGCGATGAGGGCAGGCTTCGTCTGTTTATGTACTTTTTACCTCGGCGAGCTTCGAAGCTAGTAGATGCCAGGCAAGAGCGTCCACTCTCAGGCGAGACCAGTTACACTCAGACGGAGTCCGTTGAACAAGAAGGTACCTCATCCAAATGCTGATCAACACACAGAACAGGTGCACCAGAAGGATGTGTCAAGTCACGCAAAAGTCAGCAGTGTGTGTTCCTCGAGAGAGCGACACGAAGTGGTGGTACATAGAATTTTTCAAGAGAGGCTTTGTCGAATGCAACAGAACCGATGAACTTGATATCACACCGGGTGCAGTACAGATGGCAACCAAGCACAGAAGTTCTGGGGTGATACAAAACATTCATATGTTCGAGAGGACAATATAAAGGATCATAGTAGACAGGGTAACCAGATTCGCCATGAGGGTGCAACAGATATGTGGGATATAAGCCCCGTCAATATTCAGACGTGGTACGAGACACGGAAGCTTGTTATAAACCTGTCCACATCCAGTCAGCTTAAAGCGGGGGCGACGGAACAAGTTGAAAAGCTTACATGCAACCTTGCTTTTTTTTTTGTGACTCGCAACAGGCACAGGCACATATGGTAGATGAATGAAAGACGAACGAGTATTCATCAATCAAAAACCGGGAAAACGACTGGGCCGGGTTCGTGATTGCTGGGCCGCAAGCCTGTCGTAGAAGGCTGAGAGCGCAGGCTCCGCGTGGGGTATGCTCCCGAACTTCGACATCGTTCTAAGAAACGCTCGCTTGACCTTAGGTGAACTACGGTGTTCCATGAGGACACGAAGCTGGACTTCTCGAACATCAGGATATCTATTCATACTCGTGAGCAACGCTCCCAGTGAATGAGGGATCACTGACTTAGATGTGAAGACGGAGAGCGTTTCGTCCAGGACATTTACCTCGGACATTCCTTCTCTGATAGCCTCTAAGGTCTTGGCCTTGAGGACCTGATCATCGATCTTGGAATACTTGAGAGCTCTGTTATTTGAATACATCTTACAAGGATGCGAGATCCGCTAGTCGGTACATCGATTTGGGTGAACAAGTGGGTGGGCCGTCTTTGAGATGGGTTACACGGAGGTGCTGAGCACCGGGTTCAACTTGCGACTTCAGTTTGTTGAATTCGATATCGCCAGTGTAACAGTACCACAGGAAAGCATACCACCTGCATTCCGATCAAGCACTATCCAGTACACAATCTCAAGCAGCACATCACTTACGTCCTATGGGCTGCAAACCTTACTAAAACCGTTCGTTCGTGGTCGGCTGCAACCACTGAAGACGAATGGGGTGGCTCTCCCAGACCTTTGATGACTTCCTCGAGCTGGTTATCAAACGAGCCCTGGTCACTGGCTGGACTTGATTGAGAACCCACACGGCAACCGCAATGCGTCACCGACCTCTATCCAGCTCAAAAGAAGAGAAAGAGTTGCTCGACCTTTCGGTGCTGCTTTCTGATTGTCGGCCCGTCAGGAGTCGCAAAGTAAGCCTGTGCAGACAAGGTGCGGATGGACGACATACCTTCAATGATAGCTATATTACGCTCATCGGATGGGGATAATCCACAACGTTCTACAGGAGACGAAGCCTCATCTTCATCCTCAAAATCGCTGTCAAGCTCGTAGTCGTAGTCGTTTGGGCACAAAATTTCCCCGACACGTTTTGCGTTGGCATTATCACGACAATCCAGTACCGCTAGTGCGTCTGTCCATTGCTCCCTAATTTAAGCTTAGAAACTATCAGCTAGACATTGCTTAAAGAATTCGCCATCACTGACCAGATGAAAGATTAACGTGTTTTTCCAAGACGGAGAGCGAGGCATAGGTCTGGAAAAGCTGTCCAGTATTTCCAGAAGTAGAGCGGGTAGAGCGGGTCAAGAATTTCACGTCGAAAAGTTTTCCCGTCGCGAGTGATCGACTTAAGAGACAGTCAGCGTACTGTCTGATTAACCCTACGTGGACTCCCGCTTCGGTGATTTGGCTAGAAACAGCTTGGAAGAGTCCATTGGCGAATGGACACTCTGAAATTGTCACAGTGAGCGAGACCTTGGCAGGTTGGAGCGATGAGAGTGTGCAAGATTTTGTTAATGGGACTTCCGCCGAAGGGGTGTGTGCCAAGACGACCTTCATGGTACCAAGTCCAAGGGGCGTCGGATTGCTGCCCGGAGTGCCGCCACCGTCCATAAGAAGGGAAAGCTGAGCATGCATGGATGTATTCCCCCAAGGGATTTTGCTATCGTACCGACGGAAAGAGAACGCTGCGGGAATCCAGTTATATGGTCTGCTTTGCGTCAGTGGTTTTCCGCCAGTGCGAGCTCCGAATTTCTGGGGAGTCTTCGACGACAAAGCGAAAGTCCACCCAAGATTTAGCAGCGGGAGGTCCACAGAGATACCACCCGATATTAGATCGGAGGGCGGCGAACAGAAGACGAAGGCAGCCTGGATTGTTGTAGGTGTCCATTGCTCCTCTCGTTTTTCCGCTTTCATGATGTTGGAGGGATGGTGCGATACGGGGGACGCTGGGCACTAATGCCAGAAGGTTTGAGGGACGGAAAACTCGAGGATGGACCCAGTATTTAGATGTCTCTGAAATGAAGAGGACCGGTGACTACTTCATGGCCTTGTACGCTGGCATCAAACCTTGTAAAAGATGGTGGCATGCGGAGCACTCGAGGGGCAAGCCATCACTGGTATGGCTGTTTCTCAGATCCACATCCTCGCTGACTTGGGAGGTGACAACCTGACAGAGCTCTAAATGGAACCACCGCCATCATTGCTCGCTGCGGTGCACGATGTGCTCGCCGTTCCGCCACCAACCCCGGATGAACCTCGTACTCCTCATCCATTCGGCACATCATACTCGGCGACTCTGACACGACTCAACACCATACTCAACACGACCACTCAGCTCAGCCATGCGCTGTCCCAGCTCAGCGCCGTTCCATCCTCCGATCAAACCTCCAAACTCGTCAGTCTCATGAAGCAACATACCGCAATGTCCACATCCATCACACTCTCACGCGCTGCTGCTACTTCACTCTCTGCAGAGCGGCGTGTCATGGTCTTCCCTGATACTGCATCCCCATCTCCCACTAGGCTCGAGGAATGGGGCCGTGCAGTGGGCATGGAGGCATTCATCGACAGTTCCGGAACCTCGGCTGCCACGACCATAATGATGGCCGGTAAAGTCCTAGTCCTCGACGTTGACATCGACGGCGGAGTAGTTGTCAAGACTTCCTTTGCTGTTGGTAATAATAATGCTAACGGCCCACCAGCAGCACCAGAGTTGGATGCCTTTCTCGCCAGGGATATAGCCAGATGGGTTGATGCGGCAAATCGGGCATCACTCGCTGCAGTTCACAACACACAAGCAGAGGATCCGGCCATTGAAGCTGCTTACCTTGGTCTCGTTGTGCAAGACCATCTACACTACCTCATGATGCTGGATTCGTTAGCAGTTGCTGAGGGTGAGCTAGGAATCCGCTGGTTTATGGAACCCGTCAGCGCAACTCAGCATTTCCTTGATGCTCAAAGATCTACTGGGTGCGTCCCTTCTTTGTTTAGATCAGCATTTATTGACGCTGGTCGGCGGATAGGCCAAAGCGTCAACCTCTCGATAAATTGCTTGCCCGAAACTCCTTACCCTTGTTGTACCTCGACGCGCCATGCTTGTCCTTCCTTGTCTGGCTTTCTCCTCTATCGTACCTTCGCCTCCTTCGCTCCTCACCAACCACGCAGCCCCAAACAAGCAACTCCAACCCTTCCATTGACGTTCCCATGACTCATCTGACCACCGCCCTTTCGGGGAAATATGACGGCGCCACGATCGCCCGTCTAAAACTTGTCCATTCATCTGAAGTTATTGGGGCATCACCCCACTCTAACTTTCCAAGTGACCACATTTTCCCCCAGGTTCCTTCTCACTCTTGGGTCCTCGAATTCAACCGCCCATCCAGGTTGAGGCGTCAGCCGACTAACCATGGTGTCGTAGTCTCGCAGAGTCGGCTACGGGCGATACAGGCTGTTCTGGCGGTGGACATGTCCACGGACGTCCTGATGAACATGAGTGTCCCAACAGGTTCTTCTACAGGCACTGGTTTAGGCAACTTGGGTCCTTTTGGATCCATTGGTCCAGTGACAGGAACGAGCATGGGCAATCTTGCATTCAACGGCTTCATGATGGGTCCGTCGCAAGCTCAAGCAATTGATAGTGGGAGTTGGGTGGATCTGTTGGTAAGTGTGGTTCAAGCCAAAACGACCTGTTCTTGACACAGGCCTATGCACGACGTCCGCGAAACCAACTTTCTCGCTTTCGTTCAACTGCTGACCTTTTACACCTGCCAAATGGCAGTTTGTGACAATCATTTTACCTTTTGACGGGTTCATTGTCATCAGATAGCTTTGTCACCTCTTGTTTGACTCTCATGGTGATTCTGCTGACATTGCATCGCAAAGTTAAACAACGGCTCACCCTCAGAGTACTACAAAGCTACTTATGTAGGTGGCGGAACTTGCCTGGGGATCGGTTCTCAAACTGGTGACATTATCAGACCTCACCAAGTCAAGCGCATCCGCCACTTGACCTGCGGCTTGTGGCCCCGCAAGAGCCAGGATTTTTGTTGCAAGAGGTCCCCGTGAAAACGGCTAGTGAGGTGTCGCGCATTTTGGACGTAGGTGGTACACCACAGCTTCGTGGTGTGTGATCCCATTCCTCAACAAACTCACGGGCTTCGTTCTCAGATCGTGAAGGAGCAATGCTGGCTGAATGAGCTGTTAGGGATGCTTCGATGGGAACCAGACCGCACTGCTCTTGTACGAAAGGATCCGACATCAGTGCTCCCCGCATCGGGCGACGAAATGGAAGAATCTGTCTCCCTGGCCCTACTTGCTTCCGTTCTTGCTGGAACGGTCGCACCGCGTTCGATCCCCGTGTCGGTATATCTTCCTTCGACAATGTTACCGCCCTTGATGGGTTCCAACGCGTCCCACTTTAGACTCGAAGGGCTTAGCGTCGGACCACCTCCAATCTCCGGTGGTTCCAGCTCTAGAAGTCTCTTTGGATCTACTGATATGGACATGGACATGGAAATCCCTGGGTTGAGTATGAGTATGAATTCTGGGATGGACATTTCCATGGCTGGGATGGGCATGGAGTTGTCGAGTTCCCCTGTCCCGTCTCGTCCTCCACCGGTGATCGTCCTCTCGAGCCCTGCACGAGCCTCCGCAGCAGGTACCAGCATGGTCGAGCTTCGTGCCTCTTGCGGCGAGTTCAACAATAAAGGTGGAGGCATTGCTTGCGACTGCGGCGTGAAATTAGAGGCTTCGGCTGGGGTTGATACACGTGGTATGGATGAAATAATCAGACGAGGCGGGATCTGGGGGCTGCCAGGAAAAGTATGGGTTAACATGGGACCTAAATAATACAGGCAGATAATACAAGCGGCATGAAAACAGCGAGGGAACAGACAATTCTGAAACAAGGTTGGAGCATGAGCAAGATAGGATAGGATTACTACGTTGACGGTTCGGACGGGTTTAACCTCTCCATGATCGCAATAAGAGCATTATGGGCCCAGGGCTTCTCTCCAAGCGACACTGCTTTTAGCTGGAGCTTGATCGCTGATGAAACTTCAGTTGATTTCCGAAGCTCGGACACTTTGTCAACTTCATACTCGGTAATGTTCGGATGTCTATGAGATGGAGGGCATGATCGTGAACTACTATCCATGACCTGAACAAGGCAATCTCAGGTAACGTACTGTGCCGTAAACCACGAGAAAGCCTCCTCAACGATGTTATCTTTCGATAACCCTTCTTTAATGGCACGCAAGGCAAGTTCTTTCATTCTTTCATCCCCGAGCTGCCAAATGTTACGCATCAACTCGTGCATATGCCGCCACAGAATCGTGCTTACACTGACTGCAAGTCGATACATTGACTTTGGGGAGCAACAGGGAGCCTGATTGAGGTTGTTGGGACTCTCTCTGGAAGAACCCCGCGCCGACTTCAGAGGCAGGAAAGATACCTGGCCCGTGTAGCGGAAATAGACGTATGAAAACCACCTGAGGAGGACAACGCTAGTTCCAGGCTACTAGTACTCGGTAGGCACCGATCATACTCACGTCTTGTACGCCACACCTTTGACGAGCATCATCCGACAGTTGCTCACGGAGTAGGCGGGAGGTTCTCCCGGTAATTCGTCCTCCATACCGTGGATGCCTCCTTGTGTCGAACCCGCTGGTAGCACAGTCTGTTCAAGCCGGAACACCGGAAGAAAAAGAAGCTTACTGGGCGCATGCATCTGTGAGGACGACCCTGTCGGAAACCCGCCAGGAGCAATATTGTGCTGGAGCACAATGTCATCCGGGTCATCCTCTGAGTCTTCTTCGTCATCGAGGTCGCTATCTTGCTCATACTCATAGTCGTGAAGCACGGAATCTCCGTTGATATGGTGGTCGCTGGTCATATTGACCAGAAATGTGGGAGCCAACTGCTTCGCTGCTGCAACAGTATAAGTTCGAGGTGCAAGGCAAGGGTACATCGTCCGTACTCAAAGTAGACTTTGGTGGCACCAACCCGATGCTTTTATTATTTGCATAGACGACGCGCGGTTTGCCAGCGGTAGTTCCGGGGCGCTTGGCGGAGAACGCATAGAATTTGGTATCCACAAAGTCACCATTCTCCATGGATTGGCGTAATGCCAGTGACGTTGAAGGAAGCGGGTATATGGGGGGCTGAGGGAGCCGCGCCCTTGTAGTCAGCGTGAGCGACACGTAGGGATACAAAGCAATGTCGGATGGGGCCCAAGTGCCAAGGTGAGCGGGTTGACCGTGACCAAAATCTGTGATCGTGGTCACCCTCTCCATGAGCCCCCTTTCATTCTTGTTAGTGGTATCTCTCAGGCAGACGGTCACGGTGGCTTGATCTTGCTCTGTGTGGGAGTGATTATGGTCAAGATGCACGTGGACCTTTGCAAACCACCCGAGTGAATTGTAGGAGATCCCGAATCGCCATCCTAATCCAAAGGTATCGCTCCAGACGATGGTACCGTCCCCGAGGACAGGACGTTTGTCCTTGATAGCGATCCGAAACACGGAGGTAATGGTATCTGATATCTTCTCCATTCTCGGGTCGAGGTCAAGTGTTTGAATATCGGCTAGCGCAAGTGCAGGAGAGTAAAATTTGCGATGAACGAGAGGGTGAATCCTGAAAGTGGGAAACAAGAACGGAGTTCGAAGGGTCCCCTCGAGTCCACAGCAGAGTCACGGGCGCTCCCAGGGATCTTCGTCAGTCCTTCAAAGGCAGGTTAGATAAACCCTGATTTGTACGTTGCAGTAGTACATCCGCGTATTGCTCGCGCAAGTTTCATCCTTATTCACGATAACGGGTCTGTTTTTTGTCACCAGACAGGATCGTCGAATGGATCCTACTAATTCATCCATCCAGCACAACCGGGTGGAACGTTAGCGAAGGCAAGAGGAACGATGGGTTCTAAAGTATTCGTCCAAAAGGTTGTCGGTGATGTGACTATCGATCTACGGTCTGGTGAAGACAAGCCATCATACCTGTAAAAAGTTGTCCCAGTCCGCACTCCGGTTACGGCTGTCCTAGGTATGTGCACGGGGTCCAATGGTTCTGCAAGTGAACTCTAAACGGCAGCGAGGATGGTCTGAACCTTGCATTCTACAATCTATCTAGTTACTCAGTAGGTCTGTTCATGTCATTATTCTCGGGTCTACAGTTGTATGATCATCGAAGCGAACAGCAGTTGTCACTTTCTCTCATGCTAAAAGTAGCACTGTCAAAGACTGTCAGGGTCCCTGGCTGAGAAGTATGCGGCTCACTGCTCGAGGGGAAGAGCACTTCCAAAGTCACAGGATAACGCAAAACGGGGAAGCGTAGTCCAAAGTGTTGGATGCCCTAGAAGCATTGGTGTTCAGATAGGCTCAAGGGAATAGCTTATTTATCGCTGACTCGTCCGATGTTTGGTAACAATTGTGCTGCCATCAACTCGCCCCACAGAAAATTGGCTCGGTAGCATGACATTGGAGTACCCAGTACTTCATGCAGTCCATACGCTGTGGATGAACGTCTTGCGTCATGCATGCCAAGATACAATGTGTGTGCGGAATGTTGGATCCAGCTTGTCAAGCTGCATGGCATACAAAGCGAACACCAAATTTGGTGCCGTCCGCCGCGATCAGTGAGGAGACTTAGCCGAGAACTTGGTGAGAGCCGACCCTTGTGTATTCCTTTTTTCTTCCCGCAAAGTTTACAGTGACGTCCTTGGCGAAAAGCATCCCTGCAAGTCAAGAAAAACTGGATGTGAAACATGATCATATGATGGTTCCGCTCTACGTACCCTTTCTAGTGATCACCGCAATGCTGTCCTATCCGACAAGAGGCACTACCCCATTGGAACAATAAGTGGATAGACGGCGAGTGGGTTTGATGCCTTGCGTACAGCGCACGGTTCGTTCTCACTGGGCTGGATGCCGACACCAGGATCCGAAAAAAAAAATTAACGCTTTGTTGGAGCCGAGTCGTTCGTGTCATAGAAACTCAGGGTCAGGGTTTGCTGGCAGCTCAAGGTTTTCACAACAGCATACGTATCGGTTCTTTCAGGGTGGGTGCCACAAGAAATATAACACGTTTAGCGCAGTCTGGCAATGATACCCAGCAATAAGGTGATACGAAACACGAAATACTTTAGGGGTGGATGCTTTGAGAGGGAAACGCCACCTGACGCCAATTGTGGCAGAAATTCGAATGGATTTGACTATGCTGAGGAAACAACGATTGGGTGGTGCCAATGTTGGTGGTTTGATGGACTGCCGTCAAGCAAGATTAATGCAATGAATGAATGCACACGTTCGCTGTGAGAGAACACCAACGTATCTCAGCGTGCCTCTTGATGGGTCCAAGAATCATTCGACCGTCCTGTCAATCACGGGTTCATTCCGGTGAATTGACCTACAGAGTTCAATGTGACAGCTGAGAGTGAATAATGACATGAAACTCGGCCATCGCAAGACGAGGTCCAGCGCACATTGAGTAGTGCGGACGATTTTACATGTGCCTGACATGTTCACAGCCCCACACGGTGGGTGGAGCGGGAAAGTGCAATGATTGAGATTGGACCTTGTGGCGCCCGGTGGATTGAGACAGAATCCAAATAGACAGCCTGGTGTGATGGTTGACTGTTGCTGCGGGTTGTTTCGGGTGCATCGGTGATGGGGGGCAGTGCTGACGAGTAGGCTAAATAAAAACAGAACGGACGCATGGCGTTGAAACGGTGTTGTGCTCGAAGTCGCACGAGGTCGGCACCATAGCTCTACTCACGTGGAGTGCATGTCCGACGGAGGAGTAAGTGAGATGATAAGGAACTGTAATTGTGAATGCTGCATGCATAGCCGAGGTTGTATTTACAGCGCAGTCGGGCATTTATTGCTGTTTGCTGCCGTCACTGAGCACATGCTGACGGGTCCAATAAGGGTAAAGTTGGGAGTAGCCGAATAGAGACTGCGGTTGAGAAGGCCTGCGCGCGAGAAGATCGCGGCCTCATGGTATTAGGTCAAAGATAGCATAGTCTGTGTGCATAGAGTCGAGACGCGAAAGGGAGAGATGCGTGAGATGGAGAGGACCATGTGCAACAGGGACGTAAAGGAGAAGGTGTGACGTGACACTGAACGGAGCGTGACCACAGTGACAGCTGCGCTACTTACTAGTCATCTGCGCGCGGGAGATTTCCCTCCCAGGTCTGCGTTGCTCTCCTCCCCACGTCTGAAGGTTTGGCGATCCGTACGTCCTCGTCCTCCTCCTTTTCTATTTCTTTCGTCTTATCTCCCCTCTAGAGCACCTCATCCGGTCTTCTTCTCTTCCTTACCTTTCCCTTCACTCTCTGCTGCGCGCGTTGCATGTCTTTCGGCCCTGGCTTCCTCAGACTCCCAGCCGGTCTCGTCTGATCCCCTCCCCCGCCGAGCCCCTCGTCGTCCCTACTACCAGTACCTTTCTGTATCCCGTCTCCACCAACTCATGTTGCAGTATTCCGCCCAGCCAATCCCCCTTCCCATCTCCTACAAACCCCAATTAGCCCGCAAAGATATCCTACCCGAACATCGTTCTAATGATTCCCCATCCCAACTCCCCACGGCTTCCCGTCTGTTCAACAAGCGCTTCACGAAAGATCGTCCGTCCCGTCCATCCCAGCAACAACAATCGCAGCAGCAGCAACCTCCCCCCTCCCATATGAACCATCATTCTCCCCTCTCTGTCCCTGTCACCCTCCCCGCTTCTTCTCCCGCTTCTTCTCCCCTCCCCTCCCCTCTTCCCCTCCCCACCCTCTTATCTCCCGCCCCCGCCAGTCCACTCGCTCTTCCCAGTCCCCTCCCGTCATCCGTCCCTCTCCCTCTCCCTTCCTCCCTTCGTCCCCGCATCCCAAAGTCTGCGGCTTCCTCCGCCCGTTGCTCCACTTCGGGCTCCTCCACCATCGAAGACGTTCTCGCTCCTGGAGACTTTGTCGGTGAAGGTATCCTTTTACAAGATCATCGCATTCGTCTTTCTACTGCACCCGTCTCACATGACAGCGTCGACTTTGGTCTGGCCAAGGAGTTTGAGGTCGTTCGCAAACTCGGCACGGGCTCGTATGCCGTCGTCTACCTCGTCCGTGAGGTCTTGTCCCGTGCACAGCCTTCCGAGGATGGCCATTGTGGTGCCCTTGATCTTGGTGAACTGACCTGCTCAAAGAGCTACATAACATACGGCCGTGATTTTGCCCTCAAGTGTCTCAGCAAAGCTAATCTCGATCAGGATGCCCTTGCTGCTCAGATGACCGAGGTCAGTCTCCGTGAGAACTCAATATATCCATTGATATTCATCCTCTCCCACAGGTCACTATCCATCAGTCCCTTCGTCCTCATCCCAACATAGTCACCCTCTATCGCACGTTTGAGACACCAGCCTTCCTCCTTCTCCTACTAGAATACGTTCCCGGCGAAGATTTATTTTACTTCCTTGAGCAGGCACGTGATCATTACGAACCGACACCCATTGCGTCAGCAGATATCCTATCCTCGCCTTCGCGGACTCCCCCGACCCCCTCGCTTCTCGCTTCCCTCCATCCGTCTCAGCTCCTCAGCCCTACACGTCTGCGGCTGATCGCCCGCATGTTTTCCCAGATGTGTGATGCTGTTGCCTCCTGTCACGAACAGGGCGTTTTTCACCGTGACATCAAACCGGAGAATTTTATCGTCACAGACGGTTTCGTCAACGGTGAACGTCGTGTCATAGTCAAGTTGTCAGACTTTGGCCTTTCTACCACGGAAGCAGAGTGTTCTGATATGGACTGTGGAAGCGCGCCATATATGAGCTTTGAGTGTAGAAACAACTGTGCCCCGACGTACCGGCCTGCTCCTGCCGATGTCTGGTCCCTCGGTATCGTTTTGGTCAACATGTACGTCCTTTTATCTTAAATCCCGATTCCCATCAATGATTTTTGATTCAGGTTGTATCATTACAATCCTTGGACGGATACTGCTCAAGGAGTCTGCTCTTCCTTCAACCTCTTCCGTCAGTATGGTTCCGACTTCTTTATGCAGCGTTTCACCGGCATGACTGCCCCCGTGGCTGAATTTCTTGCTACACGTGTTTTCTGTATTCCTCCTCCTGCCTCGTTCTCTCTATTTGCGAATACGACGACACCTGTTACCGCACGTGAGTTCGGCGCTTGGATAAAGGATTTGCCTGCGCTGTTGTCCGAGTCCACGCCGCTCAGTCGCCCCGTCATGGGCCACAAGCGCGTCGTCTCCACATCTTCAATAACCCTTGGGCATCCTTTGTCGTCATGCCCGCCCTCGCGCCGTCCTTCGTCTCGTGCAGGCGGCCGAACACCAGTCATTCACTCTCGCAGTTTATCGCGGGCTCCTTCGTTTGGTCCTGCTTTTGAAAAGACTGTGTTAGGTTTGGAGACAGTGCCCGACTTGGATGTATCTGTCGTAGAGGAGACGGAGAGCGAAATCCTCAAGCCCTCCCATATCGACGTTATCGAAGAGGTCGAAGCTCCGGACGAACTAGAGGTTGATCCCGAACAGAACCCGGATCCCGAACACGACTTGGAGGATGGCCGGAGCCGCTTTACGAAGAAACGGGGACGTCGCGGGGCGCGGAAGAGCAAGCAATTCACCAACGGTGCTGTGGATGAGACGTTGGAGGTGCTCGCCTCTGCTTCGCAAACCCTGGCAAGACAGATAAGCTTGGCGTCGCGTTCTTCTTCGCGGCCACTCTCTGGCTCCGTGTCGTCACCAGTCCTCGATATCAGTCGCGCGGCCAGTATCGCATCCTCCAAGATGCCCATAGCCCTTGTTGAATCCCACCCTACTGCTACGGATGCATCGGCTTCGCCTGCTCCCCCACCGGCTGCACCCGCCGTCGCAAAGAAGGCTTCCAAATGGAAACTTTCTTTTGGAGGCAAGGGGCATTGTTCTCCCGTAGAGGAATCGACTCCTGGTACAGCCAGTAATGTGACAAATCTGATCATGGGCCTGTCAGCTGTGCCGGCCCCTCATAGCGCATCTCCTACTAATATCAGTCATCAAACACACGTTCCATATTCACCTTACACCCGTACGCCGCTCACACCACAGCGGTCACCTGCAGATGAAGCGGTCACCTGGATACGTGGCCGGCAGCCTCAGCCCTTTAATCCAAATACGTGGGGTACATCCTATGGCAACGGGCACGGGCAGAGCTGGGGAGCATTTTCTTCCGGGAACGGTGTCCTAAATGAGCGCAGAGGACCTCGTGGGGCATCACCTCCATCGAGTCGTAGCGCAGGACCAGATTTCGCTTCTTCCAACTCTGTTCTGTCCAGTTCTACCAACAAGCGTAACTGGCGCAGCTCGATGTCGACGACTTCGAGTGCGAGTACATCTACGAGTGCATTTACACGATACAGTAACTCGAGCACACGGAGCATCAGCACGATGGCAACGAGCGTATCGAGTGGGAGTTGGAGGGCACAGAACAAGACGTCGGGTCAAAACGGATGCAACAAGGCTTATGGAAACAATGGGGAACAGCAGGCTATCCCCAAGAATGTCAAAAGTGAGTTTTAGAAAGGTTCTGGCTTCCTAACGTGCATATTGACTCCGTTATCACTCAGTTATGCCTGGTGTGCCCTGGGAGTTGGACCAGTTGCCGCGTCAACATTACCCGAACCCTGTCGGAGACATCTTCGGTCAACCCCCCC
Organism: Butyriboletus loyo; assembly: GCA_038093515.1. NCBI lineage: Eukaryota > Fungi > Basidiomycota > Agaricomycetes > Boletales > Boletaceae > Butyriboletus > Butyriboletus loyo. Next base: position 15,314 of record JBBPSI010000011.1, on the reverse strand, counting down.
AGCGCAAGCCTCGTACTCGCAAGCCTAAGGATCCCAAACTCGACACCATTTGCGAGCGGCCGGGTGCACTTCAAAAGCACGTTGTTCATCAACTCCGCGACGCCGCTACCTCCACCACCGATCTTGATGGTGTCCGCGAGGTCAGCGAAGCAGGCAGTGACGGTGCACCGAAGAAGGTTCAGAAAGGCCAGATCAATGCGCTGGCGAAGATGCTCTCCGCTCTGAGGCGGTAAATGTAATGTTAGTCACATGGGCATTTCCTCGCTTCCTTTCCTCGTCCTCCTGTTTCCGTTTGATTGGGAGCTCGTGTGTGGCTTCTGTGCATGATGCAGGTTCTTGACATTGAATGTGACATGGCAGTTTGTGCTGTTCGCTGTCGCTCACGTTCGTGTATTGTTAGGTAGCCATACTTACGGTGCGCAGTTGACCCTGTTCTGCGTGTTGATGTGTGCTCAGCTTTTGCACAGGAGAACATCTATTATATCTTTTTCGCCGAGTCTGTGACTCTGATGAAAATCCACAAAACCCAAACTACACTCTTTGTTTGTCATTGCTCTTCACCAGATAACAGGACTGTAACATTTCTCTACCGAACTCCATTCCATTGATAACACGTTACTAGCATAGCAAATACTGTAAATCGCAGTCATTCCTTTGTTTCATTGATCCAGGTCCTTGTGTTGTTCTCTGGTGCATATACAGCGTAGTTGTTCTAAATCGTATGCGTGACGCAAATATACGATTGGTAACTGTGCCACTGACCTAGTGTGAAGACGAACTGCTCTTTCTGTCAAATATGATTGTTGTTCCTCTGTCAACTAGCGTCGAACAAAAGGAATATTGCCACACCCTCCCGCAAGGGAACTCTGCAAGTCTGCGAATGCCATGTTTTGCTCGAGAGTAGGGGCTTGCGGCGCCTGAGGTGTGAGCGTTGCGGTATCGATGAGGATCGTCGACGGCTCGTGATGCGATGGCGAGCGCATGCTCGCGGTGAGCCGGGAGCGGTGATCCATCGATGACCGGGTTTGCGCTGGGGACGGCGACCGCGACGCCATACCCTCCGGATCGCTTTCCGAAGCGACTGAGCTGTCCGCCATGGACGGCGAGCCAGGAATGAAAAATCTCCCACTGCTATCCGTGCGGACGAGATTGACGTAATATTCTTGAAGGACTTCACGCGTGCACTGACAAAAACGCCGAAGCGAGCAGCCAAAAAAAGGAAACAAAAGAAGAAACAAAAAAAGACAAGGCGTGTCAAGACCGGAACAATTGGTGAGAAACCTCGAAATATGTAGAAGGGGGCAGAGAACGATCGGGCGGTTGAGATAAAGTTGGGTCAAGGAAAACGTGCTAACCGTTAATCGCCAATCGATCATGCGAAGAAACTCGCGTTCGAGGATGTTTAGTTCGGATACGGGAATGCCGCCCACACGTGCGTAGAGGCTATTGGTGCAGAATGTATCGCATAGGCCCTTGCTGGAGACGGTGATGGAAGCGATGATGAATCGGTGACAAGTGAGGGAAGACAACGTAAAAAGCGGCATCCGCGCGCAGATCTGATCGACGTAGTGGAGAATGAGCAACAGGCATGATTTCTTGAGAGAGAGGTTTCATCTAAACGGGGGCGCAATTTCTTCCAGAGGGAGAATGAACATACCTCCACCTTGGTAAATCTGATTATGCGCCGAAGATAATCGAGCACGGTAATTCCAGGCGCCGATCTCGAATGAAATCGGGTCAGGCTTTCACTGGATGAATGAAAGGATCAAAGACGTTCGGAAGATGTGAACATCGGGAGAACCTACGGCAACAAGGGTATCCGGTCATTATGCGCGATCAATCGTTCAAGCATATCCGCTTCGATGTAACATTTAGACATCCACCATGGACGATACACCGACGACAGAGAGTGATTACCTATCAGCAAAGCAAGATTATCTATGTCCGCGTGTTCGAATGCAGTGGATAAAGCGGCCCTTCCTGCGGGGTCCATACAGCCATTGCACTCACCGCCGTTTGATCTCTCGCAAAACGTCGGTTATAAGTCTTGGATAAACCAAAGCTGTGCAAACACGCTCGGCTCCACGGCATCCTCCTGTACAGCACCACAGCGGTGTTTGAACCTTATCTTATCAGCCCCCCACCCATACACCGCGGACATCCCAGACTTGCCGTCCTCAAGACATGGCCCCAAAAATCGTGAGCACATCCAATCGTCCAGCGCATCGCCTCACACGCTCACCGTCATACAGGACCCCTCCGAAGTCAAAATCATCTACCTGCGGGCAACAGGCGGTGAAGTCGGTGCTTCCTCTGCCCTTGCCCCCAAAATCGGTCCCCTTGGTCTGGTACGTTGCTCTGCCACGCTCTCAGAGGCGTGCTCTCAGACATGCTCTAGTCACCCAAGAAGGTCGGAGAAGATATCGCGAAAGCGACATCCGCATGGAAGGGTCTGCGAGTCACCGTCCAACTCACGATCCAAAACCGACAAGCGACCGTCTCGGTCGTGCCCTCAGCATCCTCTCTCGTCATCCGGGCTCTCAAAGGTATGGGCCATCCTGCTGCTCTCTGTTGTGTATGCTTGAGCTTCGTTGCAGAGCCCCCCCGTGATCGTAAAAAGGAGAAAAACATCAAGCACTCTGGCAATGTCACGCTCGATGAAATCTTTGACATCGCCCGGACAATGAAGAGCAAGTCACTATCAAAGGATCTCGCCGGTGGCGCGAAGGAGATTTTGGGAACTGCACAGAGCATCGGGTGCACAGTCGACGGTCGGCCCCCTCACGACATCATCGATGGCATCAATTCGGGTGAAATCGAAGTGCCAGACGAGTAGACGACAGCTCCTGTATCCATCGATTTGCATTATCATCCTTATTCTGGCATTTCAGCACTTGACACGTCGACCTCACCCTGTGAAGTTGGATTCTGACCCAGCCGATAATTACCCAACCACCGTGCTCGACGTACTGTTTGCCATGTAAATCAGAGGGCCATTCGCATGTCCTGCTGGCCATCCAAATAAGCTGCTGTGGATTGAGAATGAAGTCCACATATGCAGAACGGTCGACAATTGGCATTCTGTCAAGGTATACGACATGCTTCAACTTGTCTCCAGCCTTAGAGGAAAATGTTCCTCCTCGGAAGCATCGCCATGTTCATCTTCTTTCGTCCGATTCCCTGTTAGCCGTGAATTCCATGCCTCGGTCAACCGTATTTTGTCCTCGGCACCCAAATGTACCATCGCATTGGAGATAACCTGTGTCGCCCCTTTGCCATCCTCATGGTCCATCAGCCACCCAGCCCAAGCTGATGCTGCCGAAATTCCGTCCACAGCTCGCCAATATTCGTACACTGTGCGAAGAAGCGACTTATCTGCAAGGCCGTCGCGTGCACGTTCGAGCGTGAAGGCGCGCTCCCAGACGGCTGCAGTGGGGAGATACGTGCTAGATATATGCCGTATCAACCTGAGACGCATGGCGCTGTCGCTCTCTTGGGAGTATATCGCTTCGGAAACATATCGAAGAAGCAAGGTCTCGTGGAGAGTCCGTGTGACCGAATCTCTCATACTTTGGTTCAATAGATCCTTTTCGTTGCGTAACGGATTCGTGTCAGTGACCAGAACCATGTATACCGAGGATTGTTTTACCTCGTACACAGCTTGCTGACCCTCTGTATCACGTGACTGGTGGTCAAGTCCCCACAACCAGATTTTTTCAGTGCCGTTAATGTCCTGGCTTGCAACCACCGCAGTGCGTGCAGATGCCCAGGCTGACTTGATGTTGCCGTGGTTGCACGCATTCTCTGCATCAAGCCGTGCAAGCCATACATCGGGAGAGGCAGAACTAGTTGAATATTTCCTGGCAAAGTTCAATGTTCTCTTCGACGATGTGTTGCCATGTAAGAGCAAACGGATATGCGTGGCTTGCAAGGTTGGTAATGCACCGGAGGCCTGCGCCAGGGCCTGTAGAGACCCTATTAGATACTGTTTCTGTGATGTAGTCGTGATTATCTAGAAAGACACAAACGAGATCGGAAATCTGCCTCACTAAGCTGGGCTCGAGTGTCGGAGACCGACACCATTCCAATACAAAATCGGCATATATCTCTGACATGTTGGGACGAGTAGCGGTACAGGTGCCGCTCTTCGTGGAAGTCTTCCAAGAGGCCTTGACAGCCGTTGTAAGCCGCTCGTTAGCGGATTGGAGAGCATCGACCAGCTTTTCACCGTCCACGAAATGAGGATCATCTTCGACAATATCTTTACCGTCTTCTTCTTGGAGGGTAAACTCACGAAGTTGTCTGGTAGCATGCATTCGGATCGCACGAGGATCATCGGGCAACGCTTCTTGCAGAAGGGAGTGGACATGGTCCAATAGTGTGGCACGAAGACGGAGCTGACATGGATAACTGCGAATGAGCGCTTCGAGTTCCACAAAGAGCTCTACTGTGGGCAATGCTTGATGGAAAACTCGATAAAGTTTATTCCAACGATACAGTATAAGATACACACCTTTTGCTGCACTTGACAAAGCAGATTTGACGATGGCACCATCCATGATCGCTTTGCGCGCAGCTTCACCTTCATCACCACCCTTCTCGGCGGCTATAACTTCGTCTGGTGGCTTTTCTCTCTGCTCGTCCAGGATGACGGTCTCGTCATTACCGCCCATGTCGATGTCGGGTTCGACTCCTTTCCCTACCTGTGTTTTCTCTTCCTCCTTCATGTTAATTCCCAAAACATTCCACCGTCTTCGCATCCCTTCAATAAACCCAAGTTCCATCCGGATGTACTCCCTCCAGATGTCCACGCTGTCTGAATTAAGCCGAAGCCCACGCTGTAGCAACGAGCGAGCAGCAGACGGTGACATGTGCGACAACTCGTGTGATGCAGCCAAAATGTAAAAGGAAGGAACATGAGGGTGAAGTTGCAGAGCGCTAAGCAATCCTCTCGAGGTTAGTCGCATTTCCTGGCCAAAAAGCACTGGGCCCTACCGTGCGGTGATGCGCCCCACTAAAGCGCGTGCTCCTTCGCGTTTCGCCACACGGATGTACTGTATCCAGAGTGCAACATCTGACTTGAACCTCTTGAGTGCACGCTCGAATATTTGGAACTGCCTCCGAACGAGTGAGTAGTCTGATAACGTCGACTTTAACTTTGGAAGGTCTGGATAGTGGCGTAAGTATAATACAAGACGCAGATCTGAACACATACTCAGCCGTTGGAGTCGTTTTCGCCGCAACTGCTCGAGACCCATCTCATACGCGGCATACCGCAAAAAGTCACCCTTCCTTGCGACTCGGCGCACAAGGGCGGTTTCAAACTGAGTCCGTTTTTTCAAGATTTGTTTCACTTCAGCCTACACGACACGAGACATGAATCTTTGCTCAGGGCTAGCTTCCGCGCGACGTACTTGGGTGAAAAGACTTTTCTGGACCAGGTCCTTGAGCTCTGCGAGCATCTGGTTGTTATATGAGACGGATTTCAGACGAAGGGTGGACTAGACTTTCCTGCTCTTGTTGAAAGTGCACTCTCTCCATGATGCCAGCCCGGGCTCGTCGATGTGGATGAGTTTGGTGGACCGAAAGCAACTACATCACACGCGGCAAATATTATTTTACCGTAACCAGCTAATCTAATCAGATACATATCACAGGTGGCAGTGATTTAATTGCCGGGCATCAAGCAGTTCATAAAGATCGCATGAAACGTTCCCCGCGGACTGCGTGTTGAAGGGTGGGTGCACCAACTTGTCAATATTCTGTTCTTGAAAGGTTGGGAGAATTACAGCAATAACACCGGTGCAAAAGGGCCTGGGTACAAGTCCGGGACGATGCCATCGCCATGCAGCACTGATCTGTAAAACTCCATAGTTGTCCCAGAACATGGGCTTGCGTGTGCTCCCGTCCCATCGCTCGTCGAGTGAAAGTCGAGTGCGATAAGCCAGCAGTGTGGTATAAAGTGGCAAATAGCGGAGAACCAATTCGTACCACTCTCATCCATGGCGCCAAAGGCCCACCGTGCAGGCCCGACTGGTCTCCCCCGCACTCATTCTCGCTCCTCCTCGTCCGGTTCTTCCAAGGCTGCATTGAATCTACTTTTTACTCAGAAAGATCCTGCACTGCCGAAGCAACCCGAAAGAAAGAAAGCCGGTTATGGACACGAAGTATGTTTCCCTTTTTTTCTTTCGATAGTCTGATCTCATTTTTTTTCTTTGTCCCATTTCCCCCAGTCGCACTCACGAAATACATCACCCCTTCCGCGGGTGAACAGTACGGCACGGGTAGCTTCCAGAGAGCACCTACAGGCTCACCGCTATGCACCCCCGACCCAACGCCAGCAGGGGGGAAAGGCCAAGGCTGGCTTTACTCTTGCTAGCCCTCCCGTGGACGACGACGACGATTGGGTATCCAGCGAGAGCGGTGTTGTAACACCAAACAGTATTGGGTCGGATAGTGGCCAGACACCTGTCGACCTCCGCAAGTCCATACCCACGGTCCCCCCCGTCGACGAGTTCATACCTCGTCCAGATACACCGCGGGCGCAGCCTCAGTCGTTGTCTCGCGTGCCCACTATCCGCGCTACAGAAGCACCGGCGAAGGCATCTGTGTCAGCTGCACGTGGACCCCGAGCTTCGCAAGTAGTGGCTGCGCCACCATCTAGTCATACAGAGCCGGCTCCTCAAACACAGCTTCCCTCCACTGGACCACGCGTCATGGGCATACACTCAGCGAATACCTCTCCCATCCATCGGACGCATCACTCATCGAACAAACGCCTATCGATCACACGGCCTCCCTCTACGCATTCTACTACCAGCAGATCGGAAGCACCGTTACGTCCACACCCTCTGATCCGGGGACAATCTTTTGGCCAGGGCGTACCTGTGACACCCAAGGTCGTCCCACTCACTCCGTTGACCGTCACCTCGGAAGCATCTCCTGTGTCGTCACCAGGTCGTGATCAGACCGAGAAACTATCAACCTCCCCATCTAGTGTGAAGACGACATGTGCACAGTCTGCACCAAATCGTCGAACCTCAGTTTCTTCAGTGCGTTCGGTAGCCACGTTTCCGAGTCAACCACAGGTCCAACCTCATTTCTTCGGGAGAGCGCACGACCGCCACCGAACACACTCCTCGATATCCTCCAATTCTTCATCATCTGTCCAAGCACTATCCTCGCTGGCATACCTTTCAACGACACGTCCATCCACTCCGCAGTACACCACCCACTTTCCTCCTGCTAGTGTCTCCGTTGGTTTGGAGGCAGTCCATCCACTATTACCGCCTCCTTATCTGAGCGCTCACATGTCTCTTCTCACGCATAGAAGCCCGTTAAAGGAGTCATATGACAGGGTTATTGCTGCCAGGGAACTACAGAAGCGGGAAGGCGGTGTGGTTTGCTAGGGGTATGGCTTCGACGCTTCACGCCCTGCCAGCATTTAAAGGATGCATGCTCTTGATACCCCAACATCGGACGGCCCTCGAAAGCTTCATTTATTCAAGTTTCTATGCTTTCTATTGTAAATTGCATTACCGATGGACCTTTGTGCATTGTTATACTATTTAATTACAGGCGATGATACCATACGTACGTTCTTAATGGTCTCGCTGCTGTGGTAGGTCGCGACTACGAGTGTCATCTATCAATCTGATCGAAATGTCACCCATGCGGAAAGACGCTCTCGAGGACCTGAAACACGGGCCCTCGATCAACGACGGGGGTAAAATGGTTCGACCGCATTGCATGCTAAGACGAGCGACCGTTGAGATTGGTCGGTGAACGTCGTATTAGCACGCCAGAAACGTGGCAGCGCAGTGGTGGCAGTGACGTGGCCGTAAATCCGAGCACCTACACGACAAGCTCAGCCTTTACCTACCCTTCGACCACCGTCAAAAACACTTCCACAATGTGGCTCTCTGATGCACAAAGTCGGTGTCCTATTGACCTCGCTCACCTGCCTGTTCAACCGACTTGTTTCTATGTACAGAGATCGGTGTCGCACTTACGACGTTTGGGTCATTGTTCATGTTCTTGGGGATGATGCTCTTCTTCGACGCTGCTCTGCTTGCACTCGGAAATGTCGGTACACCCTCGCGCCAACCTGTCCTCGCACTCACATTCCACCCTTCCGCCCCAGATGTTGTTCCTCTCAGGCCTCACACTCATCATTGGGCCCCAGAAAACATTTTACTTCTTTGCTCGCAAACAAAAACTGCGTGGAACGATATGTTTTCTCGGTGGCATTCTGCTCGTCTTTTTCAAATACCCGTTCATTGGGATGATCGTAGAGACCTTTGGATTCTTGAATCTCTTTGGGTAGGGTTGTCTGCTGAGCAGGATCTTCGCGTGCCTCTCACATCTTTACGATCTAGCGACTTCTTTCCCGTCGTCCTGACGTTCTTGCGACAGCTCCCTTTCGTCGGCACCTTTCTGTCACTGCCCTACATACGACCGGTGGGTAATTCATCTACGCGTCGAACCAGCCAATGACGAATTTGTTGTAGGTCATAGACCGTTTAGTAGGCTCAAGAACCTCGGCAGTTTAATCACGGACTTGCCAACCACATGTTTACTTACTGCTAGGTAGCTGACATTTGTTGGAATTTAATCGCTATACGTCGAATCTTCGGAACACGGAATAAGCTACTTCAATTATCTGCGCCCCCGTTCTCATCCTTCTCCAAGGAATTCGTGCGAACTACTACTCTCTCGTGGGGTGTCTGGAATGGTAATAGCGTCGGCGGCCGAACGACATTTTCCAATGTTGCTTTCTTCTCGGACAGCTCGTCTCGATTTCTGATCGTGAAGCCTTGCTTCCTTGCCTGGTCAACTACAAGGCCACTGGAGGGAAGCTTGGAAACAAGCACTCTACGAGAATGTATCGGCACTCACATGGCATATAACATCATTGCAAGGTATCCTGACACCGGAACAAGATATGACCGACGAGTGTATGCTTTATCGGCCAATGCACCCTGTGCGGAGGGGTACCAGGCGCCGCCTCCAACTCCCTGACATCATTTTATAGGCTGGCAGGCGAGTACATCCCCATGTACTCACCATGACGATCAAACCCGACCCCTTCTTTGTGTATTTGCCAAGGTTCTTGGTGCCGAGGGTGAAAATGCATGGATAGCAGATAGACTCGAAGAAGAACAGGGCGAATATGCACCCGATACCCCCATACCCTGGCAGTTGGGAGACCAAGAGGCAAAACAAACTGCAAAAGAAGCCGTAGATCGCAAGCACGAGAGCTGGGTCGATAAAGTTCAAGATCACTACACCGACGAATCTAGGGACCAACGTCATACTCCCATGCCAATCACTGACGGAATACCTTACCGTCCGACGGTGAAAGTGATTTGGCAGAACGAAAACAAATCACTCGCTTTGGACTGGCTGATACCGATTCCTTGATCCACGAAGAAATTTACGGCAAAAGCAGCTACACCGACTTGCGCTCCACTGAGTACCGCGTCAGATACAAACCCGCTAAACAATTCACTAAAAACTTACACGTAGGCAGTCTGTGCGACAAAACCAAAGATACAGCGGTACTGTCTCCAGAATGAACCTTGGTCGTCCTGCATTCCTACGTCTTGTATCTCCTCGACAAGAGCATCCTCGGTTATTTCAGGTAGACCGGCGAAGCTGCAGAACGTCACAAAGTGGGAATGGTGAAACATAGAGGTCACATACAAGAACAATACATTAAGAACGACACCAAGGGCTGCGACAGCGAGGTAGACCCTACATAATCGGGATCAGCTTTTCGATTGCATCGAAATGGGCCCAAGGAACGTACCACTGCACTGTACCAAGGGTGGTTGCATTCTGGCCCGTGAAGAACCATCGCGCTGCAATGAGAGGTCCGGAAAAAGAAGCCACCCCTTGAAAGCCTTGACTGAAATTGAGACGGGCGGCTGCATACTGAGGGGTTCCCAAAACCGAAATGTAGGAATTTGCCGCGACCTCGAGAGTAGACAGACCACAGCCTAAGACATGGTATGGTGAGCATGATCCACTCAGGCTGACGTCCACGCAGAAGGGACGATTCGCGCACCAATGACAAAAGTACTTCCAACGAATCCACCATATTTCTCGAATCTGGCGGATGGCCAAAAGAATATAGCACCAAGCGAATATAGAGTCAAACCGATATGGATGCCTTTCTATTCATCCAATCAGCAGCAAGAACGGATTGTTTAGAACAAGTTACCTTGTATCCTATCCGCTTCATCTGTTCAGAGTCAGCACCATCCGAGTTTATCGAAAGAAAGACTCACGAAGAAGCCTGCGAAAGGTGCCCATACAAAGTATGCTCCCTCATACGCCCTCGTCAAATGAAATTTTGTGTCTGCATGGCTGGTTTGCTCACGAAATAAGCAAGCTGAAGCATAGTGCTCTGTAGCTTCGTTATACCAAACACGGTTTGGAAGTGAGCATTGAGGACATCAAGAAGCTAGCGAAGACTGCCGTTGGCGTCGAGCCTCGTGAGGGATGTGGTGTGACGCTCACACCATAAGCAAAACCCCCTGCCAAGTTCATCAAGTTATGGTTCTATGGAGTGGGATCGACGCACGACTCACAAGTGAAGAAAAGTGTCGTCACGAGGGCGAAAGCGTAAGCCCATTGTCGTCGGCTGAGTTGAGATCCTGGACAAACACCATGGATCGGAGAACGATCCCGAGCCGTGAAAGGACAGAACGCACCAGTCGTTCCCTTGGGAGGTGTCATTTCTTGTGCAAGCGCCCGAGCTGATCAGAGAATGGGAGACCAAGAACGAAACCCACGAGAGTGTGTTTTGCTACTTATATCGATGGGCCAGTCGTTCCGTTCGGTACGGCGGATAAAATACACACCCGGTGATGCTTCTGATATCATATCCGCAACAGCGAGAACCTGGAGTGCATCACGATGCTCGGCCTTTGTTCGCTCATGGAGAACAGCGACCGACGAGACGTAACGTAAGGTGCCGTGGACACAGGCTGTGAGTGGAGCCCTCCCTGGAATAAGCGGGGCTAACCGCTGACCAGATGATCATGCGGAATCGTCTTTCTCGGATTGTCACCGTTTCCAGCTTGCCGACGGAACCGCGACGTGGCAAGTCAACATTGTGATATACATAACTCGGCCATTTAGTTGCTCGGCGTATAGTCATAACCCGAACTTTGATGCGACGACCGCTAACCATCAGTAAAACAGCCGCTGGTTCCCGACGCTAACCGAGTGTAGCCGAGTGCTACAGACTGCTAGCCGTTGGTTTCGACCAATAACCGTTTCACTGATGGTCACGGGTCAACGGCGAAAGACCGGGGTGGATACTGCAGTACGATAAGGGGTATCTGTCACGATCCGAGTAGTGGGTCAATCGGCATCCGTGTCTGACTCAGGGCGCTCGTGTCAGGCCGAGCCCAAAAGTCAGTTCCTTACATTCAGGGTCGTAACTTCGTCTTTCGATAGATTGGCAATGTCCTCGCCGCTCGTTCCGTACATTGTCGTGAGTGCAGAAGCCGCATCAAAGGAATCGGTGCTCACAGCTTGCAGCGAAAATATGCTGAAACAAAGCGACATTACCCAGCAGAGGGTCGCAGAAGGTGGCTATTGAGGATAGCGCAGCATTTCTGGACCACAGTAGGGTCAGGTGGCTCGGACTCACTACACCATCCACGGCATGTGAGCATGCCCCTACCGCCTGGCGTCTCCCTGGGCTCGCACTGATTGGCAGGTCGATTCTCAGGACGTCGTTCCAGACGCGACATCTTCCGCGGAATCTGACAATGATCCTGATCCATTGGATGCGGTTACCCGCGATGGACCTGAATTGGGTCTCATCGTCCGCACTGACTTTTCCGATGAGCCTTCCTGGGTGGCGTTTTGTACTCGTCTTCAGGAAAACGAGAAGGAATTCATCCTAGGAAGCGACGACGTAGACGAGAACGCGTCAAAGCAACCTCTCCAACCCGACAACGTGGGCGAAGAGGAGGACAGTGACGACGAAGACAGTGATGCTCCTCCAGCGATCTTCCACATCATAAATCCATCTTCTCCACAAGAGCGCGAGCTCCTAGCAGGGATCTCAAACCTTGGAGTTTTGCGGCTTTTCAACGACGTTGATGTTCGGCCATCCCCAACCTCACCTCACGGCGCAAACTGCATTCGTCCCCCGAATAGGCTCGTGGACTATCACGGTTGGCAAGAATTCTATCGAGGGAAGAATGTATGGATTTATGACGCCAAGTCAAACATCGATCAATGCGTGCGTGTTGTTAGCCAAAGTGGAGACATGTACGGTACAGCAACGTAAGCCGTCGATCTCTCCATCGAGTCTCGTACGAAACTCATCCAACTCAAAGGGGTGATAGCTGGCGAGCACGGGTATCACACATCTGCGAACTTCAGGTTAACTTGTCCTCCAGAGCTATCAGGATCGATTTCGGAGGACTCGATCGCTGGGACTTCAACGAGCGGACGCGCAACATGATGGAGGCCGAGGGGGAGTAATGCACGCCATATTCGCACTGCTCGACTCGCCAACCTATCCCCGCTTTGATTCGCGCACCGTCGTGACGTGCTAAGATGAGATAGAAACGATTTGATATGCCAGCTAAAGGAAAGATGATACATAGGGAATGCCCCACTCGTCCTCCCTCGAACAACTTCCTACGAGGAATTTTAAGCAGTAACAGTCCAGACACGTACGAGGTTGTCGGTGAAACCTCCGAACAATGTCTGGCCGTCAGCAGACCATGCGATCGACACGCACTCGGGCTCCCGTGAGTTAGCGCCGACGTCGACGAATTCAGGCTTGAGTTCGTCGACGATCGATCTAAGAAAATAACGTTTGGCACAGAACTCTAGGTTAGGAAAGAAAATGACGTACTTGCTCTCAAGATCAAAGATTTTAACACAGCTGGCAGTGGCAGCGCACAGCCAGTAACGGTTGGGAGAGAAAACGAGGGCGTTGACGATGTCACCCGCCTCGAGGGAGTAGAGGTGCTTGCCCTCATTCAAGTCCCAGAGCATGGTGATACCGTCCTTACCACCTGATGCAGCCAAGGACCCATCGGGGGAGACAGAAATAGTGTTGATGTAGCCGGTGTGGCCGTAGTGGTTTGTCTTCAACTTGAACTTGGAGAGTTCCCAGACCTATACCGGGAATGAGGATCCGCGATGTGAGTTCAAAAACTCAATGACGCCACCTTGACCACCTTGTCCCAACCGCAAGACACGATGACGGGGTTCATGACATTGGGGCTAAACCGCACGCAAGATACCCTGTGAACAGAGTCAGGACGACGAGAAGAGAGATATTAGCGATCACGTACCACTCGGTATGGCCGTCATCCTTGATGTCATATTTGCACTCTCCGAGGGTATTCCAGAGCTTGATGGTTCTGTCACGGGACCCAGAGACGATCTGTCTGTTATCAGCGCTGAAGCTGACGGAAAGGACGTCCGAAGAATGGCCGACGAATCGACGCGTTGTTTGCCCGGTGTTAAGGTCCCAAAGACGAAGAGTGTGATCCCAAGATGCGGAGAGGGCGAACTGGCCATCGGAGGAGATGACAATATCGGAGACAAAATGGTTGTGACCGTGCAAAATACGTTTTGGATAGCCGTACGCATCCTCTTCACGGGTCAATTGCCAGACGATGATAGTCTTGTCTGTGTGCAATATGGATGATCAAACCGAGCAAGAGCACAGGTTGTGAAGAAGACAAATACCACGAGAGGCAGTCAGTATCATGTCTGGGTTCTCTGAAGAGGTTGCAATGGCGGTCACCCAGCCCTTGTGGCCGGGCAGCGAGCCAAGGAAGCGTAGTGATTCCGCCATCGTTGGTAAAAGTCACTCGACGTCGTGAGACACACACCACAATCAGTCCCGTGACGTGACAGCCACCGTGACGAGACTGCACAGTTTCCCGGCTATTCCCGCCCACAGCATCTTCGCACAACTGCACTTTTTGCCCATCTTAATTTCCATTCACGTAGTTTTCCTTGTGAGTGTCTCCTCTACAATGCTTTTTTTTGTATGATGTTATTCTTTAATATTTGCTACTTCAGAGGGTTCGCCCGATGAGACCATTTTCCACCAAGATCTCTGACACTTTCTGTGACTCCTGTGAGCTGTTTCGCTGACCACCTCCGCAATTTCCCAGGTTGTGGCCATGTGCCCCGAATCGAATCCCATTTTGGAGGCATTCGTCAGCAAGGGATTCTGACGGACCGTAATCAACTTCCCCTACTTAGACACTCCCGATAAGCCATTCTGCATAGATATGCCGAATCGACCAAGGACGCCAGTCATCAGTGAGCACAGGCTGATGTCCGTTCTGTGTCATGTAATTAACATAGGGGTGAAGTTGACGCAGACCCTGGTGTAGACGACGCTCTAGCTATGTTCGGATTTCATGTGTCGTGTCGGAATCCACACTTCTCTAAGATATAGCTGTCCAGCCTGTTAGCACTCGCCTCCCCTGAGCTCAAAATCCTTGCCATCATCGTCTCTTTCGGTGCGTGGTCTGCGGGCTAATGAATGAAATATAATAAACTCCGGCCCACAGGCAATACTGATGTCCACGCGACATAGTGGGTGGTTCTTTGCCCAACATTTGCTCAACATTGTGATTCGCCGACAGTGCAAACATTTTTAAGCTGTACCAGGCTGTTGGTCGTCATATCGCTGCACACCCCGAGGATAAAGAAAGGTTCCCAAACTTTACCCCAAATGTTCCACCAATCCTTGCTCTTGGCCCTCTTGGCCCACTCCATGGTGGTCTCCACTTCGCTCAATATTTTCATGGAAAGTGAGTTGCTCGTCTCGGAAGGCCATTGCGAATTTCCTCAACATCCCGCAGAGATGGTCTGAGCGATATTACCGCACGTCACCCCGATCTCAACGTCTCCTCTGATAACGATAACCAATTCGATTCTAATTTTTCAACGACAACAAAATCAGCAGTTGATGTCGCCTTTAATCTTCTTGAATCACGGCCAGAGAGAAGCATTACATACATTGTTCTCGGACCCGCGACAAACCTGGCCTTGCTTAACCGCGAACACCATCAAACCATAAAAACGCGAATTGGTCGAGTTATTATGATGGGTGGTGCCTTAGACGTCCCAGGAAATACCTCGCCTGTTGCAGAGTGTAAGATTTTGTTTCCTTATGAATGTCAAAATATTATATCTGACATCTACAGTCAATTTTTTTGCTGACCCGTTCGCGGCGAAGGAGTTGCTCTGCCCTGTGGTGCCAGGAAGTGGTCTCCCACTAGAACGGGTCCTCCTAGTCACGTTAGATG